>OY723404.1:2895315-3400315 GCA_963210345.1 Inga oerstediana | reverse complement strand
CAGTAAAATGAAATTTTGAAAGATATTACTCCCTAACTGTTATGAATGTCTAATGTTGTGTGAAAGTCCTTTGTGTGAACCGGTACAGATTAAGTCAGGGCTAACCCAGAGGAAGCTGCAGGCAGTGAAAAAGAGAAGAAGGAAGTTGAAGCTGACAACTAGTGAATGAAAGACCAGCTAGAAGATCAGAACAGAGCAAAAAGGAGCCCAAGAGAGTGCTGGGCTGCGGCCCAGGATGCCCACACCAGCACAGAAAGTGGTGGGCCGCGGCCCATCACATCTTGGGCCGCGGCCCAGCATACCAGTGGAGCACAGAGACTATTGGGCCGCGGCCCATGAAGGAAAAAGAACCACAGAAAGTTGTGGGCCGCGGCCCACAAGCACCATCTTCAGGTCAGAGACTCCTGGGCCGCGGCCCACCAACTCTTGGGCCGCGGCCCACCCCCGAAAATGAAGATTTGCGTTTTGACAGCTGAGAGGATATAAAAGGCAAATGGAGGGTTTTGAAAGGGGAGTTCCCACTTTTGGAAAGAACGACAGAGGCGGCTAAGGAGGTTCTAAAAGCTGGAAATTGCTAGAAGCAAGGAGAATCAAGTGGGCTCAAGGATCAGAAGAGATTTCATTTCAGATTTTCTTGATACTTCTGTATTCTATCCCTTCTCCACTGTGATTCTTTTATGACTTCTTTAATTTTTGTAATTTGTAATCAGCTAGTAAACATGTGTAGCTAGTTTCTTTTATTCTAGGATTGTTCGATAATTTTGTATGGATTGAACTCGAAGTCTTCTTCCTCTTCATTATATAATGGCATATATGTGTTAACTTTGCTCTGTTTTCTCTGATATTCATAAATAGCTAGCTATGAATAACATGTTCAAATGGATTAAGCTTGAGAGAGTTAATCTAGTTGAAGAACGAGGGTAGAGTTATGCTAGACCTACAGTTTAACTAGTTAAATGTATGGTTTGTTAATAACCTAGAGATAGAGTCATTAACCTAGCATTGTCAAAGTGAGGAGGGGCTGGTTAATGGATGTTCTCCTTTAAATACAGCAAGAGATTGTGCATTTAATTGGAGAATATATGTTGGTTATGACTCGAGAGAGCTTACCCAATGATTATCGATCCTTAGACTGACACATATAGATCCCATAAACAGGAATGATGAGGAGGAAGTAGATTGAGTTCATGATATACAAAAGGAGAGAGCAATCCTAGAGTCACTCTAATTGATTACTTTTGCAAGAAGCCCATTCTGTCAGTATTTTCATTAGTCCTTATCATTACGTCTTTTAAATTTGTTTCTCTCATACTCAACACTTTATCCGAGTCAACTTGATCAAACACATAAAGCTATTGTTCGACTAGTTGTTATTCAAAAACTTGTTCGCTACCGCAAGTGCACGGGTCGCGCCAAGTAATAAAGTGATAAGTAAAGATCGTTCCCACGAGGACTAAGGCAAAAGTGGATTAATTATCATGATTATGCTATCAATTAGGTTGAGTAAAACCATTTACAGAGTTTATATCCTAAAGATTACTTGAATTCAAGAAAAGGAAAGCAATTTGACTAAAACTAAATTAAAACTCTACTTCAAAACAAGAGGAGCATAGGATTATTTCTAACCATTGCAATTCATGAGACTTAAGTAATTACCACTCCATTAGAAATTAAATGACTTGATGTGTTAGTCTAAAGTTCAAAGGTATTTGATTAAGCTTTCTCAAGTCAAAATCAAATTTATATCCTCAATTAACATGCACAATCTCTTGCTACAGTTAAGAGAAAATAATCATTAAGCAACAACCTTAATTTGACAATGCTAGGTTAGTAACTATATCTCTATGTTACTAACAAACCATCAATTTAATCCTAAACTTCAAGTCTAGCATAATTTTATCTAAGTTCTACAATTAAATTAACTTTCTCAAGCTTAATTTAATTGAACAAAACAATCTAAGTAATGGCCAGTCACATAGAAGCATTAGGAACAAGATAAAATTAACACATAATTATCATTAATAACTAAAGAGAATAATAATAAGTCTCAATCCTTGCAATGATTTGAAATAATCCTAATGCAAAATATTTAGCTACTCTTAATCATCTCACCACAGCCAAATCCAGCGTCAATTAACATAATTAAAAGGAAAAAATTACGAACAGAGATACAATGCAGAGCACTCCCAAATGGTGTATTTCCTTTCCACTCTAACAGCATCACTCTCGCTTGCTATCAGATGAAGAAACCAGAAACATATACGATGCTCAAAGCTCCTCTGCTCTCAGTCGCTTCTCCTTCCCTTTCCTCTTCAGTTCTACTGGTCACCTCCTCTGTTTCCGACGGTCTCTGTTGTAACAGCCGCCTCTTCCTTCCTCTCTTTAATCTCCGTCGAACTCGCTAGAAGAAGTTGCAGCAATGACAGTGCCTCCTTAAAGAACAAAGCAGCAGACAGGCTCCTCCGATTCTTCTCTGGTTTGGACAGCGTCTGTGCAGAAAAACCAGTCACGGCAGCACCCCTGGTCCTTGATTCAATCACCTCCACAAGTCCTCTCGTCCTCCCTATGCAGATGATGATAAACCAGAGGTGCCCGATGCTACCTCTCCCTCTCTCTGCCTTGCTCTCTCTGTTTTTCTGATTCTCTCCCAGCCGACGAAGAAGATCCTCCTCTATGGTGAAGATGATGATACCCTTTTTTTTTATGCGGCTGCCTCCTCTTTTCCAATTAGGTCTCACCCTCCTCTCTTCCAAACGGTGTCACATTTGTGCTGTTAAAGCCCTTCTCCCATGTGCCACACGTGTTCTTGTCTTAGATTAGGAAATTCTGAAATTGCTTCCCAGCTTTGTATCCAAAAGCAAAACCCACGTCACCTCACCTATTATAAAATCAGAAAAAGAAAATAAAAATAAAATATAAGACAATAAAATAAAAACAACTTCTTCTTCTTCTTCTTTTTCTATTTCAAAACAGTGAATTATTATTATTATCATCCTATGTTAAATTATTTTTATTTTAGATTAAAATTATAATATTTAAAATAAAATCCCCAAATTATGCACCAAATTGATATCTTATCAAAATCTCCAATAAATCCCTTTATTTTAGCATTAATGACTCCCAAAACATATCAAAATATATCTCAAATTCTATTAAAAATGGGGAGTCATCACACCCCCACACTTGCATCAAATCTTGTCCTCAAGATTTTAATTCATAAACACCTTAAGAAAACCATGGAAGAAAGATTTTAAAGCAAGCAATACAAAATTGGAAGCAATTCAAACATTCAAGAATTAAATCTTCATAGAAATCATTTCCACTTTCTAACAATGCAAGTGACAAGGCAACTCATTTGGCATAGATAAATCACAATAGAATATCCCTCACTAGTCAAAGTGTTTGCACTCTTTTCTCAAGATAATTAAGGCTTGTGTTTCACTCACTTCCACTTATTGCAACTCATCTACCATAGGCTTGTTTATCATCTCAATCTCTACTACATTATCCCATTGCTCACACAAATCAAAAGGACTTTTCCAAGAGTTGTAATGAATAAGGTAGGATAATGAAATAAAAGTGAAAATGGGTGTATACTTTAATTAGTGCTAAGCATTTCAATTAAATTCATGAAGAAGGAAGATGTTTCAAGCTTGACAAAAATGAACTCTTATTCTTATTCTTTTTTTTTATTTTTTTATTCCTTCATTCTTTCATATCCTTTTTCTTTTTCTTTTCATGTCTATAATTCTTTTCTTTTTCTATTTCTATTTTCTATTTTTTTTTTTATCCAAATCTACAAAATATTGCTTTTCTTTCACCAAGTCCTTCTTCTCTTTTGTAAATTGTACAACTTAGCACCTACTAAAGTAAAAAGTGAAGGAAAAGATAAGGGAGAAATTGCATCAGCTGAAACAAAGGGCTAATTAGTTCATGCAATTTATCTTTAAAGGAATTTTAGGCTCAAATGGGTGAAGCAAAGGATTCATGTGATTAGGAAGGTCATTTAGCCAAACTAAGTATGAAAATGAATGCCTAAATCATCTTTGTGCATTCAAAAGGATTTTTAAGTTTTGAAAAAGATTCAAGACAAGTTCTGGAGATGAAATAACAATAAGTGTACTCCCTCTTGAAAGAGATAAAAATCTAGGCTCAAGTTTCTCACCGGTTTTGGACATCCTAAAGTCATTTACCCAAGCCAAATTATTTGCCTATTTACTAGCATTATAAGAAAATAGAATTGAATCTTAATCAAACTAAATCCTTTCAAGTTTAAATCAAACCAACTTTGACACTATGTACAAATAAAATCCGAGCTTCCATGAAAAGCAATTTTTTTTTTTTAAGTTGTCTATTTATGATCAAAACCAAAGAAGTTTTTCAATATTTCCAAAACAATTGAGGACAAGTCATACAAAATAAATGGTACCCTCACCCCCACACTTAAATGTCACATTGTCCTCAATGTGAACAAGTAAGACTAAGTAATGAAAGTGAAGAACTAACCATATCCAAGTGTAGGGATAGCAAAAGCTTCAAAGATCTAAAATTCTCACCAATTGCGCAAAACTAACAAGTGCTATCAATCAAATCAATAGTCATTAACAAATAGCAAGCACATGCAAAACTAGACTAAACCAGCACTCTTATCCCATAATATGTTATCAACAATCAATTCAAACACAACGAGGAAAAGTAGAAGGAAACTCCCCTTTCAATCCTTGTCTTGTGCTCTTGAATGCTTTTCTTTGTGGCTACCAAAGTGGAACACATTATTAGGGGCTACAAAAGTCCTACAAAATCAAACCAAAACATCAAACCAAACTTTGGGTTGCCTCCCAAGCAGCGCTAAGTTTATAGTCTTCAGCCAGACTACTCAAAACAAACCACTAATCATAAGTATCAAACACCATGATTACTTTATCTTCATTCCTTTTCAAGCAACAAGGTTTCAGACATGAAAAATGATCATTCAAGGTAATTACTTGTACTTCTGCAATCATAGACAATCTCAAAGTACAAGCATTCACTGAATTCAAATAAAGCACAACAATCATATCCATACAAACAAAAGTAGGAGCTTCTAAGAATTTAGAACACCCAATAAAATCTACTAGACTCTCATCAGTAAGAGTCAAAACATCAGTGGATAGATCAAGATCACAATTCTCAGGGATTTCCTCTCTATTATCTTATTCAAAACAACAAGGATTAGGCTCCAAAATTGAAACCTCAACTGAACACTCAGTATTCTTCTCATCGACATTAAATTCCAACTCACAGTCACCCACCAAAGTATTGCAGACTATTGACAACACTTCCTCACTCCCCATGGTTAATTGTTCACTTGAAATATCATGAAAAATATCTTTTTGCTTCAAAAATTCAAGGGAAGAAGCTATTTCATTTGCTTGCAATGCTACATTTTTAAGAGCTAATGAATGTTCATGAAATTTCTGTTTTGTCCAATCATTCATTTCTTTCACATTATCAAGAATGCACTGAAGCTTATCCTCTAGTGTGGGCTTCTTCTCATGAATGGGGGTGGTTTTATCTACAAAGGTATTAAGTGATATATGAGAATGTGATGCATATGAAGAAGAATAATGAGGATCCCAAGACATTGAATGATCTTGATTCTGTTTAAGGCTGAAAGTATCATCATGCAAATTAGCTTGAGCCTTAGCAAAATCATTCTCCATGTAATCCCAGGTTGAGAAATGGGGGCATTGCTCACTATAATGATTATCTCCACAGTAATTGCAACAAATGTACTCATATTGAGCTTCACAAGCATAAGGGTCATAATAAGAATTGAGATAATCATTATCATGCGCAAATCCACCATTTGTATCATTAGTCCACCAAGGATAATCCATAGACAAAAAAAAACTAACAAACACAAAACAACCAAACCAACAAAATTACAAAACTACCTAGGAAAATAAAAAAAAATAAAAGAAAACAAAGAGTTAAGAAAAAGAAAAACTCAAGCAAAATTAATCACATAATTGCAACAATTAACCACAAAACTTTTGCTGTTACTCCCCGGCAACGGCGCCAAAAACTTGTTCGCTACCGCAAGTGCACGGGTCGCGCCAAGTAATAGAGTGATAAGTAAATATCGTCCAACGAGGATTTGAATAACAACTAGTCGAACAATAGCTTTATGTGTTTGATCAAGTTGACTCGGATAAAGTGTTGAGTATGAGAGAAACAAATTTAAAAGACGTAATGATAAGGACTAATGAAAATACTGACAGAATGGGCTTCTTGCAAAAGTAATCAATTAGAGTGACTCTAGGATTGCTCTCTCCTTTTGTATATCATGAACTCAATCTACTTCCTCCTCATCATTCCTGTTTATGGGATCTATATGTGTCAGTCTAAGGATCGATAATCATTGGGTAAGCTCTCTCGAGTCATAACCAACATATATTCTCCAATTAAATGCACAATCTCTTGCTGTATTTAAAGGAGAACATCCATTAACCAGCCCCTCCTCACTTTGACAATGCTAGGTTAATGACTCTATCTCTAGGTTATTAACAAACCATACATTTAACTAGTTAAACTGTAGGTCTAGCATAACTCTACCCTCGTTCTTCAACTAGATTAACTCTCTCAAGCTTAATCCATTTGAACATGTTATTCATAGCTAGCTATTTATGAATATCAGAGAAAACAGAGCAAAGTTAACACATATATGCCATTATATAATGAAGAGGAAGAAGACTTCGAGTTCAATCCATACAAAATTATCGAACAATCCTAGAATAAAAGAAACTAGCTACACATGTTTACTAGCTGATTACAAATTACAAAAATTAAAGAAGTCATAAAAGAATCACAGTGGAGAAGGGATAGAATACAGAAGTATCAAGAAAATCTGAAATGAAATCTCTTCTGATCCTTGAGCCCACTTGATTCTCCTTGCTTCTAGCAATTTCCAGCTCTTAGAACCTCCTTAGCTGCCTCTGTCGTTCTTTCCAAAAGTGGGAACTCCCCTTTCAAAACCCTCCATTTGCCTTTTATATCCTCTCAGCTGTCAAAACGCAAATCTTCATTTTCGGGGGTGGGCCGCGGCCCAGGAGTCTCTGACCTGAAGATGGTGCTTGTGGGCCGCGGCCCACAACTTTCTGTGGTTCTTTTTCCTTCATGGGCCGCGGCCCAATAGTCTCTGTGCTCCACTGGTATGCTGGGCCGCGGCCCAAGATGTGGTGGGCCGCGGCCCAGCACTCTCTTGGGCTCCTTTTTGCTCTGTTCTGATCTTCTAGCTGGTCTTTCATTCACTAGTTGTTAGCTTCAACTTCCTTCTTCTCTTTTTCACTGCCTGCAGCTTCCTCTGGGTTAGCCCTGACTTAATCTGTACCGGTTCACACAAAGGACTTTCACACAACATTAGACATTCATAACAGTTAGGGAGTAATATCTTTCAAAATTTCATTTTGCTGTGTATAACATGAGATAAACACAATTTATCACTTTAATCCATTCTAATGCCCACTTATGCCTCCAAAATGAAGTGAAACAGTATGAAATATGAAATTCTAGTAAGAATTTCCTGAAGTTAACAGGTAGTGATCTGGGTTTACTGCCCTGCATTTAAAATAGAAGAAATAGGGTGGGATGAGAAGGAAGGAGGGCCATGTTGATTAATTAAAAGCTATTTGGTGGGTAGTGATGGTGAAGCAGTTGGGCAGTTGACGGAGGACCAAGCAGCTGGCTCCAAATCCTAACCCACCGACTCTCCTCTCCTCTTCCTTCTTATTCCTACCATAATAAGAAAGAATCACCCCCACCACCATAACCGTCAGTGGCGAGTCTGAGGGAGGTCTTCTTCCAGAACGATTCATAGTCATCGGTGCAACGACGTTGTTCAAAGAGTTTGTGAGATTTGGAATGCTTCGCGTTGCCGAAAGGACTCTTTCCTCTCTCATGGTTTATGGGTCAGCACGAGGCACAGAGGAGATTAGAGAGGAGGGTTGATGAAAGGATGGAATGAAATTAGGAGCTGTAATTGTCACAAGTCCCACATCGCAAAATCTTGCGGGTGAAGTGGGGTATATAAGTTGTGGGGATCCTCATGCCTAACAGGCTAGTTTATTGGGATGGGCTCTTCCTTTGGGCTTGTAATCATCACATTGGCTGAAACTTGGAGAGCTATGTCCAATGAATGGGGCTACCCACTAAGTGTTGTGGATTTATATGTAATATCCCAAATTTAATGAAGGTTAAAATTTTCTAAAAAAAAGAAAATTTAAATGGGAATTTGATAATAAGTCAAATTATGGAACCTACAAAATTTAAGGAATCTTAAATTAGACAAAGGGAAAAATTAGAGTCTAGTATGTGTAATTAATAGGATAAAATTATACATATATATATAAACACACACATAAGCATTCTTGCCGACACACATGGATAACACACACATTAACAAACAATTAAATCACTCATTCTTTTCTTTATTTGGATGGAGTCACAAGGACCCCACAACACCCTCCCACTCTCTCAAAACACGACAACACATGCTTCACTTTCTTTCACTTTCATAATTGGACAACACCCACATACTCCTCTTTTCTCCATTTTCATTCGGCCATTTAGCTTCACATGTGTATAGTGGAAAGATAGTGCGCACACAAACAATTGTCCACATTTGTTTTGGTTTTAATCGACCGTCACCTCAACTCACCCTCAATCACACACATATTAATTAAAACATTCTCTTACTCCCTCATTTAATCAATTCTGTCAAAGCAAAAGAAAGAAATAGAAAGAGTGAGAGAGAGAGAGTTGAGCCAAGGAAGATAGAGGTGAATGAGAGCTGAATTTCTCATTCAAAATAAGGAAGGAGGAAGGCTCGATTGTTACGTGCAACCACTGATCCTTGTATAGGTGAGTCTCCTACACATATATCTTCGTTTTGCCATTGGATTTGAGGTTGTTTTCTGGGTTGTTTAGTTGCTGGAATTAAGAAAATTCGCCGGAAAATTCTGTCACCAAAAAGTTGTTAAACTAGTGCTTGTGTGACCATTTTGGTGCTAATTTTGGAGTTCTTTGCTTCTAAAATTTGCTCATTAACCTTAGTTCATATGTGTAGGAGAGTATAGAGTTAAAATTCGTGAGGTTTAGAGTACAAATTCATGGTTACATATTAGTTTTCTTCACCTTGTTTTGCTGTCCGAAAAATTGAGTACATACCTGAAACTTGTAAAATCTTAAACAGAGGCCATAGATGGAATTTTCAAATGGGTCTTTTTGTATAGATATTTGAGGATGTGTAGTTGATGATAGAATCAAGAAATGTATGATTTGAAGTGAAAATGGATGAGTTCTTGACTTTTGAAGTTAGACAGTCAAAACTGACGTTTTTGGGAGTCAGTCAAATTCATGTTGAGTTTTGGACAGACAAACCTTATCGAAAAATTATGAAATTTTAAAGATATGTATTAGACATTCATAGCTTTCCAATGAGTTCAAGAATTCATTATTTCGATATATGTAGAGAGAGTTATGATTTTTCAAAGTTAAGTCAGAAACAGGGGGTCATTCTGGACGTTCAAATCTGGCAGTTCTGATGTTCGAAAATTCTGGGAAATATTATATAACATCTAGTAGTTTTGGGTATTTTTCCATGAAACTACACTTAAATACCTTTCCATAGAATTTTAGAACACTCCATTTCGATTTTTGTAGAATTAGTTATGGATTTTTGAAGTTGAGCTCTGTTTCTGGAATGCAATCTGGAACAGTAGCAATTGGCCGAATTTCTGGGCAAAATGTGTAATCCGAAATTATCTTTGGATATTTTTCCATGAAAGTACATTTAAAGACCTTCATTTAGGCTTTGGAATCAGTCAATTTGGAATTTTCTACAATTAGTTATGAATTTTCAAAGTTGACTGAAAATTTGTCAATTTCTGGAAAATTTTGAAACTGTCGTTTGGCAGTGATTTTGTAAAACCCGAGGTTAAAAATGGATTCCTTGGATGAAAATATGTTAGAATAGCCTGGGTCAAAATTTCTGAAAAAGTATAGTCGGACCGGGTACAGTGGGGCCGGGATCGGGTCCCAGGGGCATTTTGGTAAATTTTCAGTATAGACTAATATAACCACCAAAAATATTATGGGAATCTCTGAAGAGGTACATGAATGGGTTTTAACCTAATTCTTGTACATTTGGAATTTTAGGACCGAATTAATCGCCTGAGCCGTTGGCACATAATTCGAGGAACTATTCTTGTGTAGCAAAAAGGGACAGAAGGTAGTAACTCTATCTCTCATACACTATGTGAATATTGATATGCTATATGTTGCTATATTCTGTGATATGAATACGTGCCTGGGGCACATTACCTAGTTGTGGTATGGGACTCAGCTGAGGTACACGGACATGTAGGGGATCCAAACAGTCATTTGGCCCTGAGTATTGTGTACACACATGTTATAGTATGAATTTTCATTTACATTATATGGTGCATTACATATTTAATTTTTGCATTTTATATGATGGATTATGTGTTACTACTGAGATTCCTTGGAATCTCACCCTTTTTCATAAATAATAAATGTTCCAGCGGGAACCAGTGGCTCTAAAGGCAAAGTAGTTGACACGGACAATTGAGGTGTGCAGGTCCCAAGATCAGAATTATTTGGTTATATTAGTTTAATTTTAATATATTGGATATTTTGGACAAAATTTGTACATATTATCAAACCCTACGGGGAAGACTCATGTATATAAATTTTCATTTAATATCAGTATATTTATGCTATTCCTGTGTTGCCCACCGAACTGCGTATCATTTTCCGTAAATACTTTGAAAAAGGTGAAATAAAGATAAGGGTGTGACATTATAACTTCATAAAGAGCTTGATATTCACGGAATGAGCTATCCACGGAGGGTGTACTGACCCGGGAGGCCGGTTAAGTGTTGCCGCGGACTCTCATAAGTTCAAGACCAATGTGGATGTGGATTTACAAGCTTAGTAGGTTCTCCCTCCTGATAGACTAGTCTTTTTTATTTAGATTTAAGAAAATTACAGAAGTGTGGTTAAAAGTTTTTAATTAGTCTTTCTTACTCTTTTATCTTACACATTCTTTTTATTAAAATTTTATCACCCCAAAATTTTCCACCAAACAGACCATAAGGAGCTCTCTCTCCTAACAGGTTAGTATTATGAGATTGAGCTCTCCCTTTGGGCTTATGGCCGTTACATTAGTGCTTTCGTTGTGATCTCATCTATGCATATTTATGTGCAGAATGAGGCTCAAAGGGCTTATCCTAGGATTCTTGGCCATGAAGCATGCGGGTAATTAAGCAATTCAAACACTTGTTTCTTAATTAGGTCGCATCTTTGGCATGACTCATGCTATTAATACTCTTGGATTGGAAACATAGCTAGGGCGTATTCTAGGGAAAATGATAATAATTTCATTTAAATATTTTTTAAATCAAATAATTGTAATTAAATACACCACAGTTCGTAATTTATCATGCCCAATAATTTTTTTTTTATAAAATGTATATATATTGAGTATGATCAGATCAAAAATGTAAACTCATTGTGTCAACTCGTGAGTTTAGCCGGGTTTATAACTAGCACAAGTTTATGAGTGACTTGCCACAGTTTTGTAACAAAGAAATGTGAACAACTCCTCTGGTCCTATTTATATGGCAGAGAGAGAAGATTTTACCCAATTAAATTTTTGAGGTGAATGTATAACTTAACCCTTTATTTATTATTGTGTTGACTTTGTTTTCATGTATTATTATATATATTAAGCAGGGGTAGAGTTGAAAAGTTGTTGAATTGTATGGAAAAAATTTTTTTGCTCAAAATTATGAAAGAGTTAATGAAGTTTAATATTTTTCTGGATCTGTGTGAAAAATATGGGACGGTCCTTATAGGTGCATGTTACAAGTTACTAGGAGAATGTTTGAAATCTAATATATTATATTGTTTGTCTAAGCTCTTAAATATGGATTAGGTTTGATTTTTTTCAGTTTTAGATAAAATTAACGAGTTAACTATCCTTCTTTAATCCTGATGGGATAATTAGATGTGACATATAATATGACCGGACGAAAAAATTGTTCTTGCATACAATTTATTACATATAAATATTACAATCAGAGGACACACTAGTAATGTCTATTTGAAAATTTTATTAGTGAAAACAAGGATCATATCATTTGTTTTTATAGACAGAAAATACATATACAATGCAATGTCATATGAAAAAATTAAGTAGGTAGTGCTTGAATTCAAGTCATTCTCATTGATAATGATAACTGCATGCAGGATAGGGGACAGCGTAGGGGAAGGAGTAGAGGATGTGAAGGAAGGAGACCATGTGGTGGTCATATTCAACGGCAAGTGTGGTCAATGCAAGTTGTGCATGTGTCCCCACGCCAACATGTGCCAACACTTTGGAGTTGACCCCATGAAGAAGCACATGGTCGCCCACGGCGCCACCAGGTTCATCACCGTCGACGGTGACAAACCCATCTACCATTTCCTCAACACCTCCACCTTCACCGAGTACACCGTCGTCGACCCGGCTTGTGTCGTCAAACTCAGCGGCCTCGTTGATCAACATAGCCTCAAAAAGCTCACCTTGCTAAGCTGTGGTGTTTCTTTTTATGATAATTGACAAGCTGACTTTCAAGTCTTCTTATGATAATTGATAAGCTGAGTTTTTATGAGTATCAATTTTTGAAGTGAATTAAAGAGAATGGAAGCTCATGCAGGTGTAGGGGCTGTATGGAACACAGCCGACGCGCAATCTAGTTCCACGGTCGCTGTCTTCGGTTTGGGAGCCGTTGGCCTCGCTGTTAGTTCTCTCTCCCCCCCCCCCCTCCATCATCCTCATTAGTTGTAATATATTCATTCGGCTCATTAATATAAGAGTTAGTAGACTCTTTTTTAAAATATTAAGAAAGTTAACTAAATAATTTAATTAAAGCATATGTTGTGTATCAATATATTGTATAGCAGTTTTTATGTCAGATAAATTAGTTGGGAGAAAAATGATAAATATAAATACTTTTATGTAACTTATATAACTTTAAAAAAAACAAGTCAATTGGCTCTTATATTAAGTGTGTTTGTATTAGCTTTTGTAGAATAGTTTTCAGAATTTACGAGATAAGTATGTGATAAGAGTTTTATTTCGGCTTGAAAAAAAAGAGCTTCTGAAACCATGGTTTCATGGTTTTCCAAACATTCAATAAGATTCGAAGGTAGTATACAATTGACTGTTGATATGCTACCTCCGGTCCTTATTATAATAAGAGCTAGTTAACTTTTTTTGGAGAGATTAAGAAAGCTAAATAAATTACTTAATTATAGAATATAATGTATATCATTAGATTATATATCAGTTTATAGATCATATAAGTTTGTTTGGAGAAAACTGATATTTATATTTAGTTTCCTTAATATACTTGATTGACTTCGAAATTAAAGACCGGGGGGAGTATATAATTTATAAATAATACCAATACAAATATCAATACATATAAATAGAGAGTAAGATGATGGGATTGAAATTGATGAGGCAGGTGGCAGAAGGTGCAAGAGCAAGAGGGGCATCCAGAATAATAGGCATTGACATCAACCCCGATAAATTCGTCAACGCGATTCAAATTTTATCCTCTTATAAAAAGGACCAAAGGGAGTGGCTTTCAACACATCTCTTTTGTACCGAGAGAATAATATTGAGCATTATGTTTCCTCACTTTCTCCTCTATTCGTCTCATTTCCCCCTCCTTCTTACTGTTTTCACTCCTCTAGTTTCTCTATCTTTCTGCTTCTCTTTTTTAATACGAGTCTGCACATGAATATTGCATGTGTCACTAAGAAGGATTTTTTTTTCTCCAGAATTTTGCATGGCAAGGTTGATAATGATGTGAGCTATCTAGCTGGGAGCATTTGTGATTACAATGTTGCCCATAATACACTGATGAGGCCATTGATTTCGGGAGAACAAGAAATAAGGATCTTGATAGGCAAAAGCACAAAATAACCTAAATTGACTTATTTAATATTTCCAGCACTCAGTTTGACAAAAACTGCATGGCACAATTAAATACAACCAATCATGAATTGAGCCCCAAAAAAAAAAAAAAAACAAAGCATTCACAAAGCGCTTGGCCGCACAACCGTTTCTCCTACAGAATTCACTCTCCATGAGCAGAAAACAAGACTTGGACTTGTATAGGGTTCCTAAGGTTATCATTTTCTCTGATGAAAAAGATTGCTTTATCAAGACTTCTTCACAGATCATAGATAGTCACTGAAGTACCTCTCAGAGAGAACTTTTGGATTTTGTTTTCCCTACAACAACATTGGCTGCAAAACTGAAAGTTCGCGAGGAAAAGAAACTCCCATAGCTAGTGGATGATGCTGCAAGAGCAAATATCTTAGGAGGAAAAATTAGGTTCGGACAATGTGAATTCTATATCCAGCATCATTGGGTCTTGGTATTTGTTTGTTTCTCGTGATTTTCCACCGTAATTGCTTGGAACTCCTTCTCACTTGCCGCAATTGGGCATTTAACAATGTCATACGTGGTAAGCCAGATGCCGCACAGAGAAAAAAAAAATGGAGAAATCAAACGATAAACCATAAGCTTAATTCAGGGTAAAATACCCATGATCATACTTACACGTAATTTTCATCTTAGCATAGTGCAAAAGAAAATGAGTTTGCCTTAGCAATCATATCACCAGAGGTCTAGTTTAAGACCATATTTGATCTACTTGTTTTCCAACAAGCGTGAAGTAATCATGTATTCAGAAGAAAAAAGTTATCACCGTCCCACAAGAAAGTTTGAGGCAATGAGAAGGTTGAAAACTTGAAATAAAAATCAAGTCAATAATAGATCATCATCTTTGTTGATATAGTCATATAGACTAAAAAAGCTCAGAAGTACCTGCTGCTTGGTAGGTTTTTCAGAGCATTGGGCACAAAGCCTCGGTACAAGCCAATAATTCCATCCCTTTCTACAATACCTGCATCAAGTGAATTAAATAGAATCTAAAATTATTTCAAGATATAGGGCGTCACACCAAAAATTCTAATTCCAAGAAAAAGCTCTCTGGAAGTTTCATTGATAAAATATTTTCAATAGTGGAAAGAGAATTCCACATTATCAGTGGCGAGTCTAAGGGAGGTCTTCTTCCACAACGATTCATGGTCATCGGTGCAACGACATTGATCAAAGAGTTTGTGAGATTTGGAATGTTTCGCGTTGTAAAAAGGACTCTTTCCTCTCTCATGGTTTATGGGTCTGCACGAAGCACATAGGAGAATAGAGAGGAAGGTTGATGAAAGGATGGACTGAAATTAAGAGCAAGAAAGGATGGAATGAAATTAAGAGCTGTAATTGTCGCAAGTCCCACATCCCAAAATCTTGCGGTTGAAGTGGGGTATATAAGTTCAAGGGATATTCATGCCTAACAAGCTAGTTTATCGGAATGAGCTCTTCCTTTGAGTTTGTAATCATCACATTGGTTGTAATTTTGAGAGCTATGTTCATTAAGAGCCTGATATTTATGGGATGAGCCCTCCATGGAGGGTGTACTGACCCGGGAGCCCGATAGACTAATCTTTTTTTATTTAGATTTAAGAAAATTAGAGAAGTGTGGTTAAAAGTTTTTAATTAGAATAAATTTTCAACCAAACAGACCATAATGAGCTCTCTCTTCTAATAGGCTAGTATTTTGGGATTGAGCTCTCCTTTTGGGCTTATGGTTGTTACATTAGTGTTTTCGTTGAGAGTCGGCCGCTACCTGCGGAGGGTTATGATCAGAGAGGTTGACCAACAAAAGGCTTATTGAAACACTGTGTAAAGTGCCATAGTGTGGAGCCATCGGCTCTTAAAGGGGTGGCAATATCATAAATCTCACATTAGGAAATCTCACAAGTGGAGTGTGATTTATAAGTTAAAAGGACTCTTCATCCTAATAGGCTAGCCTATTGGAATTGTATTATCCCTTTAGGTTTGTAATACACTAAGCTAGTCCACAATTAATTAATGCGTATTATATTTTTATAATTATAGGATATGAATTTGGGAAAAGACAGTTAATAAAGATTATTAATAATTAACATGCGTCAAGGGCCGAAAAAAAAATAATGTGTCATGCGTGCAACATGTAATATTGACTCTTTGGGATCGTCATGCAACTCAGTGAGAGTTCTTCATTTCTTTTTGAGAGTTATTCATTTCTTTTTTGCATTAAAGTGTAAGTTTATCTTTAAAGTTTACACTTAAGAGTAATGCTACTTAAAAATTTTCCTGGGTTCAAACTTGCCCCCAAAATAGTAAAATGGAGCAATGCTACTCCTTACAATAAAATACTAAAAACCACCGTCAATTTTTTATGAGCGTTGTTAGTATTTTTAATGAGGAGGGATAACATTATTAAGTGTTTAAACATTCGGGACAACATTGAACACAAAACAATTTTCAAGACAACATTGTTCTTGAGAAAAAACTTTGTGGCAAATTTTCACTTTAACTCTTTATTTATTTATCTTTTCCTGTGATCTTAGCTCGGAGCCAATTTTTATGCTCTTATCTTTGCTTGTTCTTTCACCTGGCATGGTTAAAACCTGATCCACTGTGAGATTTTGGAGAAAATCTCATTAGCAGAACCACCCTTGTTTTGTGTCCATGTTCATTACTTGAGTGAATCGAATGCTTGTGTGTGTTTTGTACTTTAATGAATTGCGCCATGCATTAAGAAATGAGTGGGAGTGTCTTGTACTAGTGGGGCTAGCCCTCTAGGGCCGCGAGCTTCAAAAATAGAGGGTTATACAGAAAGCCAACCTAAACGGGCTGCCCGTTTAAACATAAGCCTGTGAAGGGCCGAGCCTGACTGTACTCCGGCTATAATTAAGTGCCGTGGGTTTATCATTAAGAGCTCGATGTTCATGAAATGGGCTGACCACGAAGGGTTCTAACCGGGAAGACCAATCTGAGGTTTACAAGTTTGAAGGGTTCTACCTCTAATAGGCTAGTCTTTTAGAATTTTGAAATGTTAAGAATTGTGGGAAATTACATAATTACCCTTTCTTTTTTATTTTTTTAAAAATTCCTTAAACCCTTGCCAGTCGACAATGGCCCGTCACCGGAGCTCTGGTGACTTTTTTTATTTTTTTTAATCAAGAGTAGTTTATATGCAAACTTCAATAGTTAATAGCAAAATTAAATTAGTAAAAAAGGTATTTGTTGAATATTTCTTAATAACTACTTTTATTTCGTTATGAACTACTCAAGCTTCCATATTGACTGCCATAGTTTCAATTTTGACTACTTCAACTAGCCACCGACAAAGTTCTTAAAATATTTTTTGAATTTCTGAAATAAGAGTATTTAATAATGAAATCACAATTGTTAATCTTTCTTTTTTTAAAAAAAAAAATCCTTAAACCCTTGTTGGCCGGTAATGAGTTGTCACCGGAGCTCCAGTGACCTTACCAGTAGCCTAATTATGTTTTTTTTTTATTTTTTTTTTCAATGAAAAGTAGTTTATATGCAAACTTTAGTAGTTAATAGTGAAACTAAATTAGTAGATATGATCCTTGTTGAACATTTCTTAATAACAACTTTTATTTCGTTATGAACTACTCAAGTTTTCAACAAAGTTCATAAAATATTTTTGCAATTTCCAAAATCACAGTAACTAATAGCGAAATCACAATAGTTAATAGCAAAATCATAGTAGTAAACAACAAAACAAAAGTAGTTATTAAAAATTACTTAGGAATAGATAAAGCCGTTAAAATGAGCCAAGGCCGTCAAGCTAACCCATTTAAACCCATATAAGTGGAGGACCGGATTGGTACTTTAGGTGGGGCCAAAGAAATTGGGTTTAAAAAGGTTAGAGGGCTCAAAAATAAAAGGGACCACCGTTTTAAGCCTACCTATTTTTTATTTATTAAAATAAATATGCTCATTCTTATTATGCAAAACCCCTTGTTTGAAAAAATATCTATTTACTTCAATTATTGGACACTTATATGCCCCCATCAAACTTTCAAGGTTTAAGTTAATTGATCTGTCTAACTTTAGCCATTTCTACTACATTTAATTACATTGTATACATGTTTTGCATTGATTCATGCATACACTTTTTTTTTTTCTTGATTCATGCATCTACTACATTTAATTACATTGTATACATGTTTTGCATTGATTCATGCATACACTTTTTTTTTTCTTGATTCATGCATCTACCGTACGTAGGATAATCGAACTTCCAAAGGTACGAGGGCATGGTATTTTTCCTAAACAATATAACTTTAATCTAACTTTTTCTTTATCACTTTTCAAGAAGTAAATTTTAACGAAGAAAATTTAAAAGTTATACATAAAATATTTATATATTAATGACTAATGATATTTTTTTTATCTTTTTAACTATTAATAGTTTTTTTTAATATGTGCCTACAATAATAAGGAGGTAAATTATTTAGTTATGGAAATTTTTTTAGTTGAGAGAATTGTTTATTAGTGTTTGAAATTTGATTTGCATTCGTTTTTTAAATTTAGACAATATTTGACAATAGGTACTAATATATAAAACTTTTATGCATGAAACTTAAGAGCAATGTTGCTTGAAACTTTTGCTGGGTTCAAAGTTGCCCTCCAAAAATATTAAAATTGAGCAATGTTGTCCCAGAAGTCTTTTTGTGTTCAATGTCCATGATGCCGCAAGAGCGCAATAACTTCATAGGGAAAAAATGGGTTAAGATAATATGAAATCTATTGTTAAGGTCATTGAATTTTGGTATTTGTTTGTTTCCTGCGATTTTCCTCAGTGATTGTCCAAAACTCTTTCTCGCTTGCCACTATTAGGCGTTGATCAATGTCGTATGTGGTAAGCCTGATGCTACAGAGAGAAACAACGGAAAAATCAGACAATAAAGCACAATCATAATTCAGGGTAAAATATACACGATCACCATTAACTACACACACATACCACGTATGCTTAGTGCAAATCTTAACGCCATTAAAGTCAAGGAGGAAGAAATAATGTGTATAAAGGAAAAAAGAAAGCAAATAAAGTTATCACAAAGCAAGGTTATAAGGATTGAAACCAGACCCCTTCTCAACAGCCCCCTTCGCCACGTAGGATGGCCCCACCTCCAGCCTGGCCGAATCTCACGTGATTCATTCTGCCCCTTTGACTTTCCCCTCTCTTCGTTCTCCTCCCCCTTTTAATTAATATCCATGGGTGTATATGTATCCCCTCTTTTGCCTATTTTTTACTCCTCTCTCCTCATTTTATGATTTCATTACCCTCAACACCAAGTATATCGTCACTTCTTACATTGTTCTCTCATTCTTTTTCCAACATTTTGAAGACGCCATATGTCATACCAGTCGCATGCAAAATAAATAAATAAACATCTATAATAAGAAAGAGTAACGAGTCGCGAGGGGTAGTGATCTGGGTTTACTGCCCTGCATTTAAAATAGAAGAAATAGGGTGGGATGAGAATGAGGGAGGGCCATGTTGATTAATTAAAAGCTATTTGGAGGGTAGTGAGGGTGAAGCAGTTGGGCAGTTGACGGAGGACCAAGCAGCTGGCTCCAAATCCTAACCCACCGACTCTCCTCTCCTCTTCCTTCTTATTCCTACCATAATAAGAAAGAACCACCCCCACCACCATAACCGTCAGTGGCGGGTCTGAGGGAGGTCTTCTTCCAGAACGATTCATGGTCATCGGTGCAACGACGTTGTCCAAAGAGTTTGTGAGATTTGGAATGCTTCGCCTTGTCAAAAGGACTCTTTCCTCTCTCATGGTTTATGGGTCAGCACGAGGCACAGAGGAGATTAGAGAGGAGGGTTGATGAAAGGATGGACTGAAATTAGGAGCTGTAATTGTCACAAGTGCCACATCGCAAAATCTTGCGGGTGAAGTGGGGTATATAAGTTGTGGGGATCCTCATGCCTAACAGGCTAGTTTATTGGGATGGGCTCTTCCTTTGAGCTTGTAATCATCACATTGGCTGTAACTTTGAGAGCTATGTCCAATGAATGGGGCTACCCACTAAGTGTTGTGGATTTATAACTTCATAAAGAGCCTGATATTCACGGAATGAGCTATCCACGGAGGGTGTACTGACCCGGGAGGCCGGTTAAGTGTTGCCGTGGACTCTCATAAGTTCAAGACCAATGTGGATATGGATTTACAAGCTTAATAGGTTCTCCCTCCTGATAGACTAGTCTTTTTTATTTAGATTTAAGAAAATTATAGAAGTGTGGTTAAAAGTTTTTAATTAGTCTTTCTTACTCTTTTATCTTACACATTCTTTTTATTAAAATTTTATCACCCCAAAATTTTCCACCAAATAGACCATAAGGAGCTCTTTCTCCTAACAGGTTAGTATTATGAGATTGAGCTCTCCCTTTGGGCTTATTGCCGTTACATTAGTGTTTTCGTTGTGATCTCATCTATGCATATTTATGTGCAGAATGAGGCTCAAAGGGCTTATCCTAGGATTCTTGGCCATGAAGCATGCGGGTAATTAAGCAATTCAAACGCTTGTTTCTTTATTAGGTCGCTTCTTTGGCATGACTCATGCTATTAATACTCTTGGATTGGAAACATAGCTAGGGCGCATTCTAGGGAAAATGATAATAATTTCATTTAAATATTTTTTAAATCAAATAATTGTAATTAAATACACCACAGTACATAATTTATCATGCCCAATAATTTTTTTTTATAAAATTTATATATATTGAGTATGATCAAATAAAAAATGTAAACTCATTGCGTCAACTCGTAAGTTTCGTCGGGTTTATAACGAGCACAAGTTTATGAGTGACTTGACACGGTTTTGTAACAAAGAAATGTAAACAACTCCTCTGGTCTTATTCATATGGCAGAGAGAGAAGATTTGACCCAATTAAATTTTTGAGGTGAATGTATAACTTAACCCTTCATTTATTATTGTGTTGACTTTGTCTTCATGTATTATTATATGTATTAAGCAGGGGTAGAGTTGAAAAGTTGTTGAATTTTATGGAAAAGTTTTTTTTGCTCAAAATTATGAAAGAGTTAATGAAGTTTAATATTTTTCTGGATCTGTGTGAAAAATATGGGAAGGTCCTTATAGGTGCATGTTACAAGTTACTAGGAGAATGTTTGAAATCTAATATATTATATTGTTTGTCTAAGCTCTTAAATATGGATTGGGTTTGATTTTTTTTTTTCAGTTTTAGATAAAATTAACGAGCTAACTATCCTTCTTTAGTTCTGATGGGATAATTAGATGTGACATATAATATGACCGGACAAAATAATTGTTCTTTTATACTACCTCCAGTCCTAAATATAGGACAAAGTTTGTAGTGTAAATTGCACTACAAACTATGTCCTATATTTAGGACCGGAGGGAGTACAATTTATTACAAATAAATATTACAATCAGAGGACACATTAGTAATATCTATTTGAAAATTGTATTAGTGAAAACAAGGATCATATCATACGTTTTTATAGACAGAAAATACATATACAATGCAATGTCATATGAAAAAATGCAGTAGGTAGTGTTTGAATTCAAGTCATTCTCATTGATAACGATAATAGCATGCAGGATAGTGGAGAGTGTAGGGGAAAGAGTAGAGGATGTGAAGGAAGGAGACCATGTGGTGGTCATATTCAATGGCGAGTGTGGTCAATGCAAGTTGTGCAAGTGTCCCCACGCCAACATGTGCCAACACTTTGGAGTCAACCCCATGAAGAAACACATGGTCGCCGACGGCGCCACCAGGTTCACCACCGTCGACGGTGACAAACCCATCTACCATTTCCTCAACACCTCCACCTTCACCAAGTACACCGTCATCGACCCGGCTTGTGTCGTCAAACTCAGCGGCCTCGTTGATCAACATAGCCTCAAAAAGCTCACCTTGTTAAGCTGTGGTGTTTCTTTTTATGATAATTGACAAGCTGACTTTCAAGTCTTCTTATGATAATTGATAAGCTGAATTTTTTTGAGTATCAATTTTTGAAGTGAATTAAAGAGAATGGAAGCTCATGCAGGTGTAGGGGCTGTATGGAACACAGCCGACGCGCAATCTGCTTCCTCGGTCGCTGTCTTCGGTTTGGGAGCCGTTGGCCTCGCTGTTAGTTCTCTCTCTCTCCCCCTCCATCATCCTCATTAGTTGTAATATATTCATTCGGCTCATTAATATAAGAGTTAGTAGACTCTTTTTTAAAATATTAAGAAAGTTAACTAAATAATTTAATTAAAGCATATGTTGTGTATCAATATATTGTATAGCAGTTTTTATGTCAGATAAATTAGTTGGGAGAAAAATGATAAATATAAATAATTTTATGTAACTTATATAACTTTAAAAAAAACAAGTCAATTGGCTCTTATATTAAATGTATGTTTGTATTAGCTTTAGCAAAATAGTTTTTAGAATTTACGAGATAAGTATGTGAGAAGAGTTTTATTTCGGCTTGCAAAAAAAGAGCTTCTGAAACCATTGTTTCATGGTTTTCCAAACTTTCAATAAGATTCGAAGGCAGTATACAATTGACTGTTGATATGCTACCTCCGGTCCTTATTATAATAAGAGCTAGTTAACTTTTTTTGGAGAGATTAAGAAAGCTAAATAAATTACTTAATTATAGAATATAATGTATATCATTAGATTATATATCAGTTTATAGATCATATAAGTTTGTTTGGAGAAAAATGATATTTATATTAAGTTTCCTTAATATACTTGATTGACTTTGATATTAAAGACGGGGGAGTATATAATTTATAAATAATACCAATATAAATATCAATACATATAAATAGAGAGTAAGATGATGGGATTGAAATTGGTGAGGCAGGTGGCAGAAGGTGCAAGAGCAAGAGGGACATCCAGATTAATAGGGCATTGACATCAACCCCGATAAATTGGTCAAGGCAATTCAAATTTTATCCCCTTATAAAAAGGATCAAAGGGAGTGGCTTTCAACACATCTCTTTTGTACAGAGAGAATAATATTGAGCATTATGTTTCCTCACTTTCTCCTCTATTCGTCTCATTTCCCCCTCCTTCTTACTGTTTTCCCTCCTCTAGTTTCCCTATATTTCTGCTTCTCTTTTTTAATACAAGTCTGCACGTGAATATTACATGTGTCACTAAGAAGGATTTTTTTTCTTCAGAATTTTGCATGGCAAGGTTGATAATGATGTGAGCTATCTGGGAGCATTTGTGATTAAAATGCTGCCCATAATACACTGATGAGGCCATTGATTTCGGGAGAACAAGAAATAAGGATCTTGAAAGGAAAAAACACAAAATAACCTAAATTGACTTATTTAATATTTCCAGCATTCAGTTTGACAAAAACAGCATGGCACAATTAAATACAACCAATTATGAATTGAGCCCCAAAAAAAAACAAAGCATTCACAAAGCGCTTGGCGCAAACGTTTCTCCAACAAAATTCACTCTCCATGAGCAGAAAACATGACTTGGACTTGTATAGAGTTCCTAAGGTTATTATTTTCTCTGATAAAAAAGATTGCTTTATCAAGACTTCTTCACAGATCATAGATAGTCACTGAAGTACCTCTCAGAGAGAACTTTTGGATTTTGTTTTCCCTACAACAACATTGGCTGCAAAGCGCATAGTTCGTGAGGAAAAGAAACTCTCATAACTAGTGGATGATGCTCCAAGAGCAAATATCTTAGGAGGAAAAATTAGGTTCGGACAATGTGAATTCTATATCCAGCATCATTGGGTCTTGGTATTTGTTTGTTTCTTGTGATTTTCCACCGTAATTGCTTGGAACTCCTTCTCACTTGCCGCAATTGGGCATTTAACAATGTCATACGTGGTAAGCCTGATGCCGCACAGAGAAAAAAAATGGAGAAATCAAACGATAAACCATAAGCTTAATTCAGGGTAAAATACCCATGATCATACTTACACGTAATTTTCATCTTAGCATAGTGCAAAAGAAAATGAGTTTGCCTTAGCAATCATATCACCAGAGGTCTAGTTTAAGACCATATTTGATCTACTTGTTTTCCAACAAGCATGAAGCAATCATGTATTCAGAAGAAAAAAGTTATCACCAGACCACAAGAAAGTTTGAGGCCATGAGAAGGTTGAAAACTTGAAATAAAAATCAAGTCAATAATAGATCACATCTTTGTTGATATAGTCATATAGACTAAAAAAGCTCAGAAGTACCTGCTGCTTGGTAGGTTTTTCAAAGCATTGGGCACAAAGCCTCGGTACAAGCCAATAATTCCATCCCTTTCTACAATACCTGCATCAAGTGAATTAAATAGAATCTAAAATTATTTCAAGATGTAGGGCATCACACCAAAAATTCTAATTCCAAGAAAAAGCTCTCTGGAAGTTTCATTGATAAAATATTTTCAATAGTAGAAAGAGAATTCCACATTATCAGTGGCGAGTCTAAGGGAGGTCTTCTTCCACAACGATTCATGGTCATCGGTGCAACGACATTGATCAAAGAGTTTGTGAGATTTGGAATGTTTCGCGTTGTAAAAAGGACTCTTTCCTCTCTCATGGTTTATGGGTCTGCACGAAGCACATAGGAGAATAGAGAGGAAGGTTGATGAAAGGATGGACTGAAATTAAGAGCAAGAAAGGATGGAATGAAATTAAGAGCTGTAATTGTCGCAGGTCCCACATCGCAAAATCTTGCGGTTAAAGTGGGTATATAAGTTCAAGGGATATTCATACCTAACATGCTAGGATATTGGGATGAGTTCTTTCTTTGATTTTATAATCATCATATTGGCTGTAATTTTGAGAGCTATGTCCATTAAGAGCTTGATATTTATGGAATGAGCCCTCCAAAGAGGGAGAGTCTGATAGACTAATCTTTTTTTATTTAGATTTAAGAAAATTAGAAAAGTGTGGTTAAAATTTTTTAATTAGAATAAATTTTCAACCAGACAGACCATAATGAACTCTCTCTTCTAATAGGCTAGTATTTTGGGATTGAGCTCTCCTTTTAGGCTTATGGTCGTTACATTAGTGTTTTCATTGAGCGTCGGCCGCTACCTGCGGAGGGTTATGATCAGAGAGGTTGACCAACAAAAGGCTTAGTGAAGCACTGTGTAAAGTGTCATAGTGTGGAGCCATCGGCTCTTAAAAGGGGTGACAATATCATAAATCTCACATTAGGAAATCTCACAAGTGGAGTGTGATTTATAAGTTGAAAGGACTCTTCATCCTAATAGGCTAGCCTATTGGAATTATATTATCCCTTTAGGTTTGTAATACACTAAGCTAGTACACAATTAATTAATGCGTATTATATTTTTATAATTATAGGATATGAATTTGGGAAAAGACAGTTAATAAAGATGTTTAATAATTAACATGCGTCAAGGGCCGAAAAAAAAATAATGTGTCATGCGTGCAACATGTAATATTGACTCTTTGGGATCGTCATGCAACTCAGTGAGAGTTCTTCATTTCTTTTTGAGAGTTATTCATTTCTTTTTTGCATTAAAGTGTAAGTTTATCTTCGAAGTTTACACTTAACAGTGATGCTACTTAAAAATTTTCCTGGGTTCAAACTTGCCCCCAAAATAATAAAATGGAGCAATGTTACTCCTTACAATAAAATACTAAAAACCACCGTCAATTTTTTATGAGCGTTGTTAGTATTTTTAATGAGGTGGGATAACATTATTAAGTGTTTAAACATTCGGGACAACATTGAACACAAAACAATTTTCAAGGCAACATTGTTCTTGAGAAAAAACTGTGGCAAATTTTCACTTTAACTCTTTATTTATTTATCTTTTCCTTTGATCTTAGCTCGGAGCCAATTTTTATGCTCTTATCTTTGCTTGTTCTTTCACATGGCATGGTTAAAACCTGATCCACTGTGAGATTTTGGAGAAAATCTCATTAGCAAAACCACCCTTATTTTGTGTCCATGTTCATTACTTGAGTGAATCGAATGCTTGTGTGTGTTTTGTACTTTAATGAATTGAACCATGCATTAAGAAATGAGTGGGTGTGTCTTGTACTAGTGGGGCTAGCCCTTTAGGGCCGTGAGCTTCAAAAATTGAGGGTTTTACAGAAAGCCAACCTAAACGGGCCTGCCCGTTTAAACATAAGCCTGTGAAGAGCCAACCCTTTATGGCCAAGCCTGACTGCACTCCGGCTATAATTAAGTGTCGTGGGTTTATCATTAAGAGCTCGATGTTCATGGAATGGGCTGACCATGAAGGGTTCTAACCGGGAAGACCAATATGGGGTTTACAAGTTCGAAGGGTTCTGCCTCTAATAGGCTAGTCTTTTAGAATTTTGAAATGTTGAGAATTGTGGGAAATTACATAATTACCCTTTCGTTTTTATTTTTTTTAAAATTCCTTAAAATCATGATGCTCCCCTTATTTTCAAGTCCCAGTCTCTAACTAACCATATATATTCTGCTATGTTTGCTTCTGGTAATTTGCAGGATTGGCTTAAATGGAATTCATAGCATTCCCCCGGAAACAAGAGAATGGCTAGATGGTCATGGCAAAAAGTATTCAGTACCACATGCTGGCTTCTCTGGAAGAACCGGTGCTGTCAGGCATTTGAAGGTAAAGCTGATAAACCAAAGGAGCTTGTTCACAAATGCATCTTTCACCTTTCGGAAAGTGTGGAGAGCGGGCGCTTTCATCACCAGATCTTTCAAGTTCCGGAGCGAGGTCTTCTTAACTAGCTTCCCCCGAAAGAGGGTTATATTAGAATCGACGTAGATGGTTCGACTGCTAGCGATGGTCTATCAGCCTGTGGAGGAGTCATCCGCGACCACCAAGGCAATTGGATACGTGGATTTCAACAGAAGTTAGGACTCTCTTTCCCAACTGCTGCGGAAATCCACGCAATCCATCGAGGACTCTACCTTTGTAAGCAGTTGGGTTTCAAGAAAATCAGACTGTTCACTGACTCTCTTCAGGCTGTCCATTTACTGTCAACACATTGTGAGATTGATCACCCTTTGCACGGCATCATCTTTGATACCAAATCCCTTATCTATGCAGACTGGGACTTGAAGATTTCCCATACACATAGGGAGAATACTCGCTGTGCGGATTACCTTGCACGATCGGCTCACTATAGCACCCAGATTTATGCCGAATTAGGGTCACCGCCGATGGAATGTATCCGTCTTTTTGGGTTAGAGCGTGGTTTGCTGCCACATGAACAATCTTTGGGGTCTAGCCCCTTGATCTTATAACTTTTTCAAGCTTTGCTTGCCTTTGTATCTCAAAAAAAAATTCCTTAAACCCTTGCCAGTTGACAATGACCCGTCACCGGAGCTCCGGTGACTTTTTTTATTTTTTTCAATCAAGAGTAGTTTATATGCAAACTTCAATAGTTAATAGCAAAATTAAATTAGTAAAAAAGGTACTTGTTGAATATTTTTTAATAACTACTTTTATTTCGTTATGAACTACTCAAGCTCTCATATTGACTGCCATAGTTTCAATATTGACTACTTCGACTAGCTACCGACAAAGTTCTTAAAATATTTTTTGAATTTCTGAAATAAGAGTATTTAATAACGAAATCACAATTGTTAATATTTCTTTTTTTTTAAAAAAATCCTTAAACCCTTGTTGGCCGGTAATGAGTTGTCACCGGAGCTCCAGTGACCTTACCAGCAGCCTAATATATGTTTTTTTTTAGTTTTTTTTCAATGAAAAGTAGTTTATATGCAAACTTTAGTAGTAAATAGTGAAACTAAATTAATAGATATGATCCTTGTTGAACATTTGTTAATAACTACTTTTATTTCGTTATGAACTACTCAAGTTTTCATATTGACTACCCTAGTTTCAATAATGACTACTTTAGCTGGCTATCAACAAAGTTCATAAAATATTTTTGCAATTTCCAAAATCACAGTAACTAATAGCGAAATCACAGTAGTTAACAGCAAAATCATAGTAGTAAACAACAAAACAAAAGTAGTTATTAAAAATTACTTAGGAATAGATAAAGCCATTAAAATGAGCCAAGGCCGTCAAGCTAACCCATTTAAACCCATATAAGTGGAGGATCGGATTGGTACTTTAGGTGGTGCAAAAGAAATTGGGTTTAAAAAGGTTAGAGGGCTCAAAAATAAAATGGACCACCGTTTTAAGCCTACCTATTTTTTATTTATTAAAATAAAAATGCTCATTCTTATTATGCAACACCCCTTGTTTGAAAAAATATCTATTTACTTCAATTATTGGACACTTATATGCCCCCATCAAACTTTCAAGGTTTAAGTTAATTGATCTGTCTAACTTTAGCCATTTCTACTACATTTAATTACATTGTATACATGTTTTGCATTGATTCATGCATACACTTTTTTTTTTCTTGATTCATGCATCTACCGTACGTAGGATAATCGAACTTCCAAAGGTACGAGGGCATGGTATTTTTCCTAAACAATATAAATTTAATCTAACTTTTTCTTTATATATTAATGACTAATGATCTTTTTTTTTATCTTTTTAACTATTAATAGTTTTTTTTAATGTGTGCCTACAATAATGAGGAGGTAAATTATTTAGTTATGGTAATTTTTTTAGTTGAGACAATTGTTTCTTAGTGTTTGAAATTTGATTTGCATTCGTTTTTAAAATTTAGACAATATTTGACAATAGGTACTAATATATAAAACTTTTATGCATGAAACTTAAGAGCAATGTTGCTTGAAACTTTTGCTGGGTTCAAAGTTGCCCTCCAAAAATATTAAAATTGAGTAATATTATCCCAGAAGTCTTTTTGTGTTCAATGTCCATGATGCCGCAAGAGCGCAATAACTTCAGAGGGAAAGGGAAAAAATGGGTTAAGATAATATGAAACCTATTGTTAAGGTCATTGAATTTTGGTATTTGTTTGTTTCCTGCGATTTTCCTCAGTGATTGTCCAAAACTCTTTCTCACTTGCCACTATTAGGCGTTGAACAATGTCGTATGTGGTAAGCCTGACGCTACACAGAGAAACAATGGAAAAATCAGACAATAAAGCACAATCATAATTCAGGGTAAAATATACACGATCACCATTAACTACACACATATACCACGTATGCTTAGTGCAAATCTTAACGCCATTAAAGTCAAGGAGGAAGAAATAATGTGTATAAAGGAAAAAAGAAAGCAAATAAAGTTATCACAAAGCAAGGTTATAAGGATTGAAACCAGAGAGAAAAAAAGATATATTCTGCAAACAAAGAATGAATGTATTGATATGGATAGTTGAAGAGTATTGATTTAAGGCAATGAGAAGGATGCAATAAAAATCAAGTCAATAGATCATAATCTTTATTGCTATAGACAAAAGAATAGAAAATCAGAGGAACCTGCTGATCGGTAGGTTTTTCAAGGCATTGGGTACAAAACCCCTGAACAACCCTATAACTCCATCCCGTTCGATAATACCTGCAATGATTGAACTATTGATTTTCTGATAGCACAAACTACCATCAATTTTTGGAATTCAAATAAGTATTCATATAAAACTAATTACTAGAAACCCCTAAGAATGTGTGATTAAGGAACCAATAAAGCGACTTGACTACTGCAGCTACAAATGCCAACAACATTGGGCAAAACACTAAACACTAACACATAAGCAAGACCTATTAGTATATTGAACTTTCTAACCTCTGAATGTTATATATTTTGCTACAATAGATCACACAGAGAGACAAAAACTCGTACCAAATTCAAGTGAGACGCTGTTTTATGTTGAGAGTAAGGGAGCAAATCCATACCAGAAAGAGCGTCCACAACTGTCCTGTAAGGCGTACCCTGAATTTGCATCTGTCTTCGCAAGGTGTCTAGAGGATACGTTGCCAGTGTGGCAAGGGAAGTTGAAAGCACAGCTGTTACTAGTGAGATTTCAGTTCTCTTCTGATATTTCTCGGGCAAAGACCTCTTTAATCTATTATTCAAAGATGATTAAGATGTTTCAATTTCAACATCCAAACCCATTCTCTTCTAATTTGATTGGAAGATAAAAGATAGTTTGTGAACTCACAAGTCAAAAACACAAAAATTTGCAGCAATATAAGGAGCTATTGCAATTAGCGAAGGCCCCAACCCAACGTAGAAAGATCCAAATCCTTCATCTCTTAGAATGCCCAAGGCAACCTGGAAAAGCCAGTGGGATCCATTTTAACAAAGGCAGATCTTACTGACATGCAAAAGCCAACTCTATCATACCTGTGCCATGGTTCGATAACCAGGTTCAACAGATAATCGTAATCTCAAGACATCTAATGGATATGCCACCTACATTGATATAAGCAAAATTAGAAACGCTGGTGGACATCATAAATAGCAGTAAATAAAATTTAAAAAGAGTAATATTAGAACTTAGCATAGTGTAAAAACATGCATGTATTTACCAAAAAAAATCATGTTCATAGTGATATATAGATATACAATAATGCCAGAATGAAGCGCAATAATATGATAACATGATTGTCAAATGCATAACGAAGTCCTTTGCAATGAAGTGCTTACAAAAGTAGATGTCATGCCTGCAAAAGCACCTGCAGCAAGTCTTCCAAAAACAGAGAGCTCAGCATTCTTTCCCCTGAATATTTTCTATAAATCCAAAAGTAGATATCTAGACTTGGAAAGAGATATATTTAGCATCGAGTGTAACAGACAGTTTGGGGTTAACCTTATAGTTTTCATACGCAAAAAGCTGGACAGCACTGTAAGGTATGATCCAAAGCACCTGGAATGCATAATAAGAAAGAAACAAATGAAATGAACAGTCAATATTATTTGGAGAAACGAATACCAATAAACTCAAACAATTGCAGAGACTTGGGGGAGGCAGCCCTTCCAGTAACCCTTGATGCCTTCTTCCTTCCCTATAACTGTTATAGCCTACAATTCATACTTAAGTTAGCTCCGATTAAAAATTATGAGAAATGTTCTGATCAGACGAGCTAAGTGCGTTGAAACTTGAAAGTACCAGAAAGACAAGATACATCAGATGTTAAGGAAAGAGATTGGGGAGCCTAATCCAGCACTTACTGTTACTGACATGCATACTAATATTTAAGTGGGGGAATTCATATAGTTACAAAAGTGAACTTTATGATCACTGGCAAAAAAAAAAAAAAAAAAACTTTATGATCATTAAATAGGTAACTTTTATGCAGAGAATTTTGTGCTTTACCTTTCAATTAGATGGGTACAATAATAAGGCTCTTCCAATTTCAGAGCAAACAACGTCATCAAACCCAAGAAATATTAATTACTGGCTGGCAACAAGCAAATAAGTGCATCCACGATCTAACACATAACACAAAATACTATCTTGCAACCATATTCACATCCATTCACAAGGAATTTCATCATATATACCATATCTGAAAGGGTTCAGTGAATAGGACAATATACTTGCTCATGGAGTAAAATTAAACCACAAAACTGGAAACATTAAAGCCGCCACTCAGAACAATTCCCACAAAAATTTAAGTGATCTAGAAAATGGCAGCGCATGAGTTGTTGGGTTTCTATGAGAACCCCTAATCCTGCTATCTAGAACCCATAAACATAAAAATTTAATGATAAAGAAAGTTTCAGGCTCAGAGGGCGTTAAACAAGGCACATAAGCAATCAGCTTATTGTAAAAACAGCAGAAGAAAAATCACAAAGTAATAGTAAGAAATGATTAAATACCTCAATGAAACCAAGTGCCTTCTTAGCACTTTCTTGTCCAACTCGCACTCCATGAGTCTGCAAATACATAATGTCATATCAAAATAGACAGCAATCTATACACATGACGTCGAAGCAAATAGCTTTCTGATCTGCAAGGAGGATATCTCTTGGCCAAATGACGAGCACATGACTTCAAAAATAATAAAATCAAAAAGGATGAAAATGATAGTGATACAAAAAAAAAAAGAAAAGGAACACACACACACTATGTTGGGCATGTCCAAAAATATTAGAGAGAGCAACAAATCGGTCATATTTAACAAATGCCTGAAATTTCTTTACCATGAAAACAAATTTAATTCAATTAACTGGAAAACAAAAACTACCAATACCAAAGTTTAAATCTCTATTAAAGAAATCGATTTTCTACAGCTTATTTTACATCAACCGGTCATCATCTCCGCGGTTAATAGCCAAAAATTGAATTTTCACGCTACGGAAAGTGCACCGAATTTCGGCTTTCGCAATTCCCGAAATAACCAAGAATGAGAACTGTAGTTCAGGAATTAGAAATATGAAATCAGAGACAGCACCTGCATAAGGAACTTGATACGATCCAGCGGAGCGGTGACAGTCTTGGAAGCAGCGCCCGCAATGGCTCCGGCGAAGAACAGGGCAGCATCTTTAGGAACGAATGCGACGACCGCCAGCGGATGCTTCAAGAGCTGAGGCAGAGTCGGCATAAATTCTTTATCAACTCTCCTCTCAGCCACCGAAACACAGGCGAATTTGTAATCATTGCCGCGAAAACCACGGCCGCCATTACCGGCGGTGGCGAAGCTGAGGGTGGTCTTTTTCCACAAAGGTTCGTTGTAGCCGGGATCAACGACATAATTGAAAGAGCTTGCAAGGTTTGGAATTTTTCGCGTCGTAAGAAAGACTCCTTCCTCTCTCATGCTTCGGTCTAGTGCGAAGCACAGGGAAGATAAGTAGGGAATGGACTTGCTGAGAGTTGAGCAAATGAAATCCAAACGAGAACGTACGGACAGGCCGGGAAATTTTCTGCGCTTGTTACCTCACTGCAATTGTATTCTAGATGTGAGATTAGGGGCTCGAAGGACGAATTAATTGTGTTGAAATTTGATTGGAATGATTTTAGAATATAGTGCTAAAAATATACAGCGAAGAAAATAAGCTCTTTATTTATATAAATATCAAAAAATTGAATAAATTAAACCTCTCCCATGGTATGGTTCAGCATGGAGCGCAAAGGAGATTAGCGAATAGCGAGGAAGATAGGAGAAATGATCGACTGAAATTGAAAATGAAAAGGGTTAAGGTGTAAAAATACCATGAATTTCTTTTTAAAAGTGTATCCAACACTATAAATTTTTTTTAGGTGTAAAAATACCATGAATTTCTCAAAATGGGGTAAAAATGTCAAACCGTTAATTGGTACAAACGTCCATTTTGTAGGATTCACAATACTATTTTTTGAAGTGCAAAAATACCCATGAACTTTTCTAAAAAGCGCACCCAACGCCATAAAATTTTTTCTGGGTGCAAAAATGCCCATGAACTTTTCAAAAATTTATGGTGTTAGGTGCACTTTTTAGAAAAGTTCATGGGTATTTTTGCACCTCAAAAAATAATATTGTGGGTCCCACAAACGGACATTTGTACCAATTAACGGTTTGATATTTTTGCCCCATTTTGAGAAGTTTATGGGTATTTTTCCACCTAAAAAAAAGTTTATAGTGTTGGATGCATTTTTTAGAAAAGTTCATAGGTATTTTTACACCTTAACCCAATTAAAAAATGTAAGTGTACCTAGTCCCACATCGAAAAATGTCGTAGCTACAAAGTGGTATATAAGTTCAAGTTGTTCTCTTATCAAAGAGGTTAGTCTATTAGGGCTGGCTCTCCCTTAGGTTTGTAATATTCATATTGATAATAATTCTTACTACATATATTAAGAGTATGATGTACACATGGGTTGATCATAGAGGGTTCTGATCGGGTAGGGGTTGACCACGGAGGGTTCTGATCGAGGAGATCACGTTAAGTGCTATGGGTTTATCATTTAAAACCTATGTGAGCTTACAAGTTTAAAGGATTCTCCTCCTAATAGGCTAACCTTTTAGGATTATGCTCTCCTTTTGAGCTTGCGGTCGTTATATTGGATTCCCAACAGGAAAGAGCTACCTGTGAAGGGTTCTGACCCCTTATTTTCTCTTTCAAAAAAAAGAAAGAATTAAAGGCACCAATATCTTTTTATCTGCAAAATTTAATTTCATTTTATCTACCGAAGGGCAAAGAAATTTTAGAATGTTTTGAGAGTAAATGAACATCAAAATGCTACTATGAGGGTGTGAAGTGAAATTTTTCGATGGAAAAGTCATTAAAAAGAGACAAGGGCACTTTCAGATATTAATTATTAATTAGACATGTTTTCATTGAATTTTGGGGATTAATTAGATTTGGAGATATTACTTTCAACATTATTATGAATCCAAAGTACTCCCTCCACTCCTAAATGCAGGAATTAGTGAAAAGGCTATGATTGACCATCATTTGTCATAGGCATGGAGTTCACACCACCTTCACCTACTCCAAAACAAATCTCCCAAGCAATGGCCTCTTCGCTTAGCTCAACACCAATAATTAGGGACCATGGGTGCATAAAATTAGACGGAAAAAACCAACACAAAGCAATGTCAACGGAGAGAAGAAGGAACCCGCCTATTGTTCATCGGGATTTGATGAAAAGCCACGTGATTGCCGGAAAAAGGCCCATCATCGCCGAAATAGTCCGCTTGCCACCTCATTTATTCAGCTCCCTCCCTCTTCCCCCAGTTCCACTATTGCTAACTAACCTCTAAAAGGCCTCACCTTCATATTTCATCGCCGTCACATCAGGGGCATTTGGGTCTTTTGTCCATTTTTCAGCATGCTAGAAAATGGATTCCTACCAAATCCGATTGGAAATTGAGGGGGGATCATTTCTGACGAAATATTTGAACCAAATGCTCGCCGCCAGTTTGAAAGTCCCCATTTTTCTATTCCATCACCCCATTTGCACTTATCCAAATGGCCCTTAAGGACCGGAGGAATACTTATGTCTAGCTAAGAGATATGATCCTTGCTGATCAGAAGGTTTTTGCTTTATTGTTGTGTGTATAGATAGATGGCTGACTAGCTTACTATGACACCTTCAAACTCATGGAGTATGAGTAGGGCAGGAAAGTGCTAAGAAGGCAATTGGTTTCGTTGAGGTATTTGATGGTTGCATCGTTTCCTATTATTATATGTGCACAGTGGTTCCTTGAAGTCGGGTTCAATGACATAATTCAAAGAGTCAGAGCTTGCAAGGTTGGGAATTTTTCACATTGTAAGAAAGACTCTTTCGTCTCTCATGCTTTGGTTGAGTACGAAGCACAAAGGAGATAAGCACGGAATGGACTGGAGAGTGGGGCAAATAAAATCAATCGAGAACGAAAAAGGTTAGTGGTTCGAAGTTAATACTAAAACGAATGCACTAATTGTGTTTTTAAATTTTGATTTGAATGATTTTAAAATATAGGACTAAAGAAAATGCGGCAACGAAAATAAGTGTTATTTATTTACACATCAAATGATTGAATCTAACATTTGACCTTCACCATCGGCAAGCAAATGGTGAATGCTTAATTTCATACTCCCTCATTTCGTGAATATAATATATATTTGAGGTGTTAATCTTAATTTTAAATATAATATATAATTTTTATTTATCAATATTTTCCTCATTTAATCTTATTAATGCTCCCAAGACAATAATCAACGAAGAGAGAGAAGAAGGAAATTAAAGAAGATAATTAAGGTGTTTTAGAAAATACATGTCATATTAACAAAAATACGTCATGTTAACAAAGCTAACTTCTCTGATTTAATCAAATTAAACAAATATGAATTATATCAAGTACGGAAAGGGTAATTACAAATACAACTTAATTAACCACTGTACTGGAGTCTGCTTTCAGATAGCCACTACAACATAAATCGAGATTAAATAAATCTTTTTTATTCCACTAAGGAATCTTTGTACAAAGAATAGGGAATTCAATACATAAAATTAGGACCACCTTAAAACATGATGTTGTATTTGTAACGAACATACTCTGCTATTTGATTCCTCTTTTCAAGTCCTTCTTATGCCCCCGCACAAATCTAAATTCGACATGTCATTTCTAGTATCAAGCTCAATCCAACTACATCCAGCCATTTTCTTCAATCCAACACTTTTCATCCTACTACGAACTTTATTAGCATCATCCCATCGTTCAGAACCTGCATAATGATTTGATAATAAAGCAAGAGTGCCGACACCGACATTTTTGTCACCGAGAAGGTTTCTCCTGATCCAATCCAACATCTTCTCATTGCCATGAATCTTGCAGGCTTGAAGAAGAGCTACCCAAACAGGACTCTTGGCTTCAATAGGCATGCCCTTAAGGAAAGCCTCTGCTTCTTCGAAGAGTCCTGCTCGTCCGTACATATCCAGCATGCAACAAAAATGCTGCATTTGTGGTATAATTCCATAGTAGTCTCTCATGGCTTTGAAGAACATGGATCCTTCATTTACCAAACCTGAGTGGCTGCATGCAGACAATAGGCCAATGAAGCTCACATCATCTGGAGGAACACCATGAATCAACATGCGAGAAAAGAGCTGCACTGTGTGCTTTCCATGGCCATTCATAGCCAAGCCACAAATGAGAGTACCCCAAGAGATAATATCCTTGTGTTCAAGCAAGTTAAAAATCTGAATTGCCATATTCATATCTCCACATTTAGCAAACATGTTAAGCAATGCATTTCCTAGAATGCCTTCTACAACAAGGTCAGGTCTTGTGTTGATGTAGGAGTGAACCCATTGCCCCAAACTCAAAGCTCCCATACATGCACATGCTGACAATACAGTAACAACAGTCACCTCGTTCGGCACAGCCTCTCCTTCGAGTACCATTTCTTTGAATAAATCAACAGCCTCTTCACAACAACCTCCTTGAGCATAAGCCCCCACCATTGTGGTCCAGGAAACAACATCTCTCTTCGACATATTAACAAACAAGTGCTCTGCATTAACCAAAGATCCACATCTTGCATACACATCTAACATTGCGTTATCAAAAACAATGTTATTTTCTACCATTCTCTTCAATCGATATGCATGAATAGCTTTACCTAGTGTTAAAGTTTTCAGGCAAGAACAAGCAGACAATACACTAACAAGTGTAGCAGAATTAGGCTTTACGTCCATTGATGAAAACTTCCTGATGGCTTCTGCTTCAAAACCACACTTGGAGAGGCCAGAAATTATGGATGTCCATGACACAACGTCTGGGGAAGATATGGATTCAAATATTTTCAAGGCAGAGACGACATCATGTTCCACAACGTAGAAGTGAAGCAAGCAGTTCTGAATGAAGATATCAGAATAATGACCAGATTTAATGACATGGGCATGAATTTCAAGGCCTTTCGTGTGTGCATGCAGTACAGAACAGGCCTTGAGAGTGAGAGTAAACGTGTAATGGTTATGGGAGAATGGGTAGCAGAGCATTAAGTTGTAGAGAAGAAGGGCATTTTGTGGGCTGGATGAATTTGCTAAGACTCCCAGTAATGGGTTAAATATCTGGGGCTTAGGTCTGATTATGAGTTGAGCGTGAATTTGATTAAGTTGCTTGAGAGTCAACGGGGTTAACAAAAACTTCACTAGCATGCTATGCTACAACTGAAAAAATGGGGCAAAGTTTCTTGTTATTCTGCAGAAAAATACAGCATTCAAGGCTCTCGGTTGTCTAGAGTCTGTTGCTGTCAATCTAGACTCTTTCAGATGAGGAATCCCACCATCTGCGTTTTCTTCCATATCCTAGAAGCTGACTTTTCTTGATTTAGATTAATTCGTCATTCCTGTTCTTCAAAATCAATGCTTGCATGGTTTGAGGGGCTCTTCTGCAAAAACATGACAACCAAATTAGATCACGAATCTAATTATCTAATTTTAAATTTTTAACATCAGACTAATCACTTAACAAGCGGAAGCATTGATTCATGGTCATTTCGGGCTGGCCAGATATGCCGTTCCCATAATATTTGAAGAAAACATTACCAATTAAGACCTGAAGTATCTTACGGTGTGTTTGATTCAACAGAGGTGAAATTCATTTAAATTAGGTTAGGGAAGATTATGAGCTTTATTTGGTTCAAGAAGAGAGGAGGTTTAGTTCAGAAGGATAGGTGAAGGGAGCTAATTATAAGTAAACAAATATATCCTTTTCTCTTTATCTATATTTTTCCTTCTTCTTTTACAATGTAATTATTAATAATTATTATTTGTTAAATTATTAATAGAATTCTAACTCAACCATCATGAAAAACAGAAGTGGAACAAATTTAACAAAACTTGAATTGAGAATCATAATCATGACCAAATTTATTGGTTCCATTTTCTGTAGAAGAAAACTTATTGCCCCAATTTTTCACATTTTCAGATATTAGGTAACAGAAAATAATTATCTTTGCATTTGACCGAATTCTTTCTTACAACAAGGGTTTGGTCTATAATTTATAAACTTTGTGGGTTCATTTTCTATTATTGATGATGTAAATATAATTGAATATCTGCAACTTTCAGGCACAAATACTTACCACAACATGGATAACAACACAATCCATAAGGATAGAAACACAATCTTGGTTCAATTTTGTGAACCAAAAACCTGATGACGTAGCCATCAATCAGACTCCCTACAGTAGAAATAAAATCACATCCATGAAGCTCCCCAAAAAAAAAAGGTGAACATTCAGAAAGCAGAATTTGTATATTGAAGAGATAATTTCATATTTTGCACTTGAGCTTACATCATTATCAAAAACATGTGTTTGATTGGAAGGAGGGCAGGTGAGAGGTGGAAAAATTTTTTGTCATGTAGAAAAAACCCCAAATCTGGAGGGTTGATAAAGGAGGGGAGGTGAGCACTACATGACAAAAAATTTTCCCACCTCTCACCTACCCTCCTTCCAACCAAACACACGTTTTATCTTCAATCCTCCCCTACCCTCAGCTAACCTCTAACCAAACACAACAAAACTCTGTTTTGATGGTTTATTTTGTTTGAGCTGAATATTCGATTAATTTTTTGCCCTTCCACCAGAAGTATGTTTTTAGCTCCATGTGCTTTGCTTGTTCTTGGACTGCAGAAGTAGCAAAGAAATTCATTGATCATAATTGTGACGATTTAGTTGATACAAACTGATAAAAATGGCATGAATTGTGATGGTGGTTTTTGAGATGGTGGGTTTACAAATTATATGCTCCTTTGTATGTATGTAGTACCCTGTTTCTTACTTTCACAGATAATGACTTATGTAATTTGGTTTTCAATAAAAGGTATGAAGAGATGGATTGGGTGTTTATTATCTGGATTGTGACTGGTTTTTCTCTGGGTGCAGTTAAGACTTGAGTATTGATTGGTACCTATGGTGACTGGACTTATAGCATGTAGGACTTTGATTTTATTTTCCATTGTTTAGTACTTATTATTTTAGTTTGTGAGTTTGATTTGAATATGAAATTTTGTAATTATGTTGAAGTTTTGGACTTTGCCATTGATTGTCATTTACAAGTGCTGATTGTTATTGGGTTTATGTCTTTGATAGTTAAGACTTGAGTATTGATTGGTACCTATGGTGATTGATATTGTTTGTTGCAGGCAGGAGGTGTTGGTGCTGCTGAGTCAATCTCATGTTTGCTGGATCTTAGTTTTCATGTAATAGGAGAGGTAAGACAATCTCATTGGTGTTTGGAACAAGAACTTGCACCGTTGTGTATTAACCTTTTTTTACCTGCAGTGTTGATCAAGCCTTCTCATTCCTTTTTCTTTATACTTATGTCTTACTAATGTATACTTACATTTAAATGCCATGACTTTGACAATGCTGGTGGTTTCCTATGTATTAGGCATATAATGTAAGCACACTGATTGATTTCCAGAGGAACATAATTAAGAACCTTTCAGATCTTGGATTAGTCAAACTACAACAGGTTATAAGATTTCTTTGCTTGATGATAAATTTCATGCTGATTTTAACTAATATATCTATTCATATATCCATCTTCCTTTTCCATTCTTTAGGGCACGAATGAAAGTAGGTTTATACCTGCTAACGGCTATCAATGTTTTAGTGAGCTTGGCTGATTCATCATCTAGAAAGCAGGTTGCTTCTTTTAAATTCATTTAATTTAATTATAAGGGTCTGCTTTGTAGAAAATTCTTGAAATGGCCATGCTTGAATACATGGTTTTCTAGTGAGCCCTTTTAAGAGATATGGAGAGTTAGGGAGCTCTATTTGCGGTAGCTAGTTTTTTGTTGTCATGTTTTCTTTTTATGCCCTGTTATGGCAGATTGCTTATTCCTCTCTCTTGTATTAGTTCTTTTTTTAAACTATTTTTGTTGTGCTTTTTATCTGCCTATCATAGACTACACTACCTTGTTTATTGAGCAATGATTTTTTATAATCACTTGTTAACCATATGGATATTTTGAAAGAATTAGCAATATCGGACTTGTGTAGTTTACTAACCATATGGAAACTTTTGAGTTTATGTAATGATGTGATCTATTACGTATTGATTTTTGATAATGATGTAAGCTCATATGCAAAATATGAAATTATCTCTTCAATATACAAGTTTTGCTTTCTGAATGTTCATCTTTTTTGTTTTTTTGGGAGCGTCATGGACGTTATTTTATTTCTACTGTTGGGAGCCTGATTGATGGCTACTTCATCAGGTTTTTTGTTCATAAATTGAACCAAGATTGTGTTTTTATCTTTGAGGATTGTATTGTTATCCATGTTGTGGTAAGTATCTATGCCTGAAATTTGCATATCTTCAATTATATTTACATCAATAGTAGAAAATGAACCCATAAATTTTATAAGTTATAGACCAAACCCTTGTTATAAGAAAGTATTCGGTCAAATGCAAAGGTAATTATTTTCTATTACTCAATATCTCAAAATGTGAAAAATTGGAATAATAAGTTTTCTTCTACAAAAAATGCAACCAATAAATTTTATCATGACAATGATTCTCAATTCAAGAAGGTTTATTAAATTTGTTCCACTTCTATATTCAATGATGGCTGAATTAGAATTCTATTAATAATTTAATAAATAATAATTATTAATAATTACATTGTAAAAGAAGAAAGACAATATATAGGTATAGAGAGAGAAAGAGTATATTTATCCACTTATAATTAATTCGCCCCACCTATCCTTCTTAACTAAACAAAATACCAAACATTCCCTCCCTTATTCTTGAACTAAACAAAGTTAATAACCTCCTCTAATCTAATCTATCTCATCTAAGTTTAATAAACCTCACCTCCTTTAAACCAAAAACAAAGTTTAAAATCAATCAATTTCTCAACAAAGTTAATATCAGATCCTTCCTCTTTGCCAGAAAACATTTTTAATCTAACAATTTCGTTCAGCAGCAAGCACAAAGGGGAAAAACAGGATATAAGCTTACCGCTCCCAGAAAAGGCCATGAAGGAACGAGGAAATGAGTGACTGAACCCTAAACCTCACTCACAGCAACAGAGCAAAGAGATAGAGCCGGGTCCGAAGCTGAAGAAACAAGAATGAAGCACGGACACAGAAACGCAAGCTTCAATCGTACCACCAGACGCGGCAAACGGAAGAAGAAATAAGAAGCAAACTGCTCACCCAGCTTCACCACGACAACGTCGCGAACAGAGGAAGACGCTAATACACACACCGACAGCGGACTGAAGAAGGACGGAGGAGGACGAAGGGATTGGAGAACGAAGAGCGGCTGATGAACCGAAACTCTGCACACGCACCCCACCGGCGAGAAGGAAAAAGGTAGAGGCAATTGGGGTAGGGAGGGTGTTGGAGTGTGGGAAAATGTTCCCTCCTAATGCTTGAGGTCGACGGGAATGGGGAAAATCTGATGTGCTCTTCCTCTATTTTTTTTTTTTTTTTGATGTTGTTCTTTGGTACAAGAGGGCTTGTATATACAAACACTGTAGGCCCAAGGAACAGGCCTACGAGACAATGTGTTATTATTATTATTAGTTTTTGTTTCAAGCATACCAAGAACATTCAGAGGGTTTTTTTTTTTTTTTATACATAAATTTTAGGAAAGGGGTTAAGCTCACCTATGATCCAAAGGCAAGAGGCAAGGCTCTAAATTGGGATGCCTCCCCCGCACCTCAACTGGACCACAACTAAGTGGACTTCACCTTGATCGAACCCTCTCCCATTGGTGAGAGTATCTGACTCCTTCACCAGATGTACCCAATGACGAGGGAGAGGATGAAGCATTGAGTCTCCTTTTTATCATTTTACTGTGCTGAAGTCTAGTTCAGTTGAAATAACAAATGGGGCGTATGGTATGAACATTGTTAGCGGGCATTATCGAAGGCAGACAAAACCAATTTGATAACAGGTCATGCACCAAGCAAATTGTGAAATATAATAATATTCACTGGCGTTTGTCCCTCTTTCAAGAAATGGACCAGCCCAGCCTATCGAAAAGTGATGAGGCCAGATGCCTAGTCACCAACCCAACTGATGAACACTCCTAAAGCAGGTGTCCCAGACTCGGTCCTCATCACCCTCCTACACAACTACTAACTACAACGCACCAAATGTAAAACTCAAATGCAATAGAGTTAAATATATCTAAAAAGCGGAGTTCTGAGAACACGATGAACATAATATCCAAGACCTGAAGACCACAAGTTTACAATTCTGAAACATCTTTCCAACAGTAAATGACCTGTTTCGAAAAGAAACATTACAAAAAAGCTTAGGTAATCCAAAGTTCAAACTAATGGGCATAGTTTATGCCGCACCAACGACGGATCGCCAAATTAGACAGTGTCTGTTGCTGGTTGTGTAACCCCATGTTTCACCAACAGCTTAGTCGGCGTATCAGGCGAGCAAACTTGATACTTAATCTTTCCAGAAGGTGACAAGAAAACCTCAGCCAATTCAAGCTTATCTGATGTCAAACTTGTGCTGTCCATAGTTTTACTGAGTACTTTGAGGGCCAGCTGCACAGCTTCTTCCCTAGTGATATCATCCTTGTAATCTTGTTTAAGAATTGACTGTGCTGCCTGATTATTTGCCCCAATAGCTGCAGCTTTCCAACCGCCATAATTTCCACTAGGGTCACTCATATAGAGCTGAAAACCAAAATTCTTGTCCCATCCTGCAAAAAGGAATGAGACTCCAAATGGCCTAAGACCACCAAATTGCGTGTAACCTTGTTTAGTAAGGATTGAACCAACTGTTCTACTGGCATAGGCTCCAGGTAAGCATAAGTGTATCGTTGTGCTTGGACCCTTGCAGTATTGATTAGGATGTTGGCATCAGATATTATACCGGCCACAGCACAAGAAACATGATCATCAATCTTATACATCTTCTCCATTGAGGTTGAGGTTTGCAGAAGCTTAGATGTTACCTTCTTCTCACCAAGACAACCCCATCTTTTGATAAGATCCCTATAGCAGTACCAGCGTTGCCAATGGCCTCCATTGCATACTCAACTTGGTAAAGGCGACCTTCAGGGGAGAAGATTGTTTTACGGCTATCATATCTTCGAGACATACTGATATCTGGCAATTGATTCAAAGCAAAAGGGAGAAAAAGAAACACAGGAATTAAAAATACTTCCTGGTAAACAGATCTTAAGCTAACATTAAAAAAATGAAATCTCTACATGGTATACTGTCAGCTAGGGGAAAAAGTTATCAACTGAATTAACATTTTCTTCAATCCGATGCTTCTCATCTTACTACGAACCTTGTTAGCATCATCCCATCATTCAAAACTTGCATCATGATTAGATAATAAAGCAAGCGTACTGACACCAACGTTTTCATCACTGAGAAGATTCTCCTGGTCCAATCCAACATCTTCTCATTGCCATGAATTTTGCAGGCTTGAAGAAGAGGTACCCAAACAGGACTCTTGGCTTCAACAAGTATGCCCTTAAGGAAAGCCTCTGCTTCTTCAAAGAGTCCAGCTCGTCCATACATGTCCAGCATGCAACAAAAATGCTGCATTTGTGGTATAATGCCATAGTAATCTCTCATGGCTTTGAAGAACATGGATCCTTCATTTACCAAAACCTGAGTGGCTGCATACAGACAATAGGCTAATGAAGGTCACATCATGTGGGGGAACACCCTGAATCAACATGCTGAGAAAAGATCTGCATTCCATTCATAGCCAAGCCACAAATGAGAGTGCCTCAACAGATACTATCCTTGTGTTCAAACATGTTAAAAATCTGAATTGCCATGTTCATATCTCCACATTTAGCAAACATGTTAAGCAATGCATTTCCTAGAATGCCTTCTACTACAACGCACCTATAGATGCACAAGCTGACAATACAGTAACAAAAGTCACCTCGTTCAGTACAGCCTCTCCTTCGAGCACCATGTTTTTAGATAATCCAACAGCCTCTTCACAATGATCTCCTTGAGCATAAGCCCCCACCATTGTGGTCCAGGAAACCACATCTCTCTTCGACATATTAGCAAAAAAGTGCTCTGCATTAACCAAATATCCACATCTATACACATGTAACATTGCATTATCAAAACCTAGTCAAATAGATAGTTATTCAAGTACTGGTTAGGGGCAATGAGAAGGATGCAATAAAAATCAAGTTAACAGATCATTATCTTTATTGCCATAGACAATAGAATAGAAGATGAGAGGAACCTGCTGGTTTATAGGTTGTAGGTTGGCATAAAACCCCTGAACAACCCTATAACTCCATCCCGTTCAATGATACCTGCAATGATTGAGTTATTGATTTGCTATTAGCACAAACTACTGAGGCATTAAGCTTCAAACAGTCCCAACTTTCAAAGAAATTAAAATTTCTCCACTCCCAAGTGGTAGACTCCCACCTGATTAAGCCTGAATTCCCATTACAGTTCTTGATATTAAATTGCCTTTTAGCTGTATAGAGTTTCTCATATAGCATATGTGGTCAGTTTCATACTTTTAATCCTAAATTCCGTGTCAGGAGTTTCATGCATATATAATATGTACAAGCACTGCAATATGAAGCAGAACCTTTAGTCGTTTCAAGATGTAGAGTGTCACACGCACAAACCAAATTCTTAAACACTTTTAAAGTTCCATTGATGAGACACTCAAATCTAAAATTAGTTGGTAACACTGAATACTAGATATTTTGGGCACCAACCTTGCATATCCTGCTCCTAATCCCCCTTGGTGCTGCTGTATACATCGCAACAATTCAGTAACTCTAATTGCATCAATTTTTGGCATTCAAATAAGTATTCTTATAAAACTGATTACTGGAAAACCTTAAGAAAGTCTGATTCAGGAAATATTAAATTTCAGGCACCAATAAAGTGACTTGACTACTGCAGCTACAAGTGTCAGCAACATTGAGCAAAACACTAAACACTAGTAACACAGAAGCAAGACCTGTTAGTATATTGAACTTTCTAACATCTTATGTTAAATAACCTCTAAAGGTTCTATACAACTTTATGCGTAAATATAAGTCATTTGTACCCCATTCTCACATGCCAAAAAAATGCATTAAATAGAGAAAAAATTTTACATTTGCCCTTATTAAATTTTTTGTCTCTCTCTACTTTACAAATAATTTTTACACCCCTCTCTCCTTGTTCTCTCTTTCCAATAGAAATTAAATAGGGGTAAAATTGACAAAACGTCATTAATTATCCTACAAGTGACTTATATTTTGAATCAAATTCTTTCTCTACAAGTAACTTACATTCAGGCACAGAGTGGCATTTGTTACGATAGAGCACACAAATACAGAGACAAATACTCATACCAAATGCATGTGAGGCGCAGTTTTATGTTGAGAGTAACGGAGCAATCCGCACCTGAAAGAGCATCTATGACTGTCCTGTAAGGCGTACCCATAATTTGCATCTGTCTTCGCATGGTGTCTAGAGCGTAGGTTGCCAATGTGGAAAGAGAAGTTGAAAGCCCCGTTGTTACTAGTGAGATTTCAGTTCTATTATGATATTTCTCAGACAAAGACCTCTTTAATCTATTATTCAAAGATGATTATAATGTTTCAATTGCAACGTCCAAACCCATTCTCTTCTAATTTACTTAGAAGATAAAAGATTGTAAGTGAACTCATAAGTCAAAAACACAGAAATTGGCAGCAATGAAAGGAGCTACTGCAAATAGAGCAGGCCCCAACCCAATGTAGAAAGATCCAAATCCTTCGTCTCATAGCATGCCCAAGAAAACCTGGAAAAGCCACCAGTGTGATCCACATATGAAAACAAATATTTCACTGAGAGGATTCATATAATGACAAAAGGGAACTGAATGATCATTTCGTTGGCAACTTTTATACAGAGAACTTTGTGCATTACCTTTCAATTAGACGGGTACAATAACAAGGCTCTACCAATTTAAGAGCAAACAACGTCAACAAACCCAAGAAATATTTATTACAGGCTAGCAACAAGCAAATAAGTCATGATCTAATGCAACACAAAATACGGTCATGCAACCATCTTGTTCCACATTCATTCACAAGGAATTTAATCATATCTGAAAGTTTTCAATGAATAGCACGTTATACTTGCTCATAGATTAGAATTAAACCACTAAACTGGAAAACAAAGACTACCGATACCGACAGCTTAAATCTCAATATTTACAAAACTGATTTTCTACACCTTATTTTACATCTAATGGTCGTTCATCATCTCCACGGTTGATATCCAAAAACTGAATTTTTCACGCTGTGGAAACTGTAGCGAATTTCCGCTTTTGAAATTCCCGAAATGACCTAGTATGAGAACTGTAGTTGAGGAATTAGCAGCATAAAATCAGAGACAATGCCTGCATGAGGAACTTGATACGATCCAGAGGAGCAGTGACGGTCTTGGAATCAGCGCCGGCAATGGCTCCGGCGAATTTCGTCTTTGGGAACGAATGCTACAACGGCCAGTGGATGCTTCAGGAGCTGAGCCAGCGTCGGCATGAATTGTTTATCAACTTGCCTCTCTGCCAGCGAAACACAGGTGAATTTGCAATGATCGCGACGGGAACCACCCCCACCACCATAATCGTCGGTGGCGAGACTGAGGGTGGTCTTCTTCCCCAACGGTTCATGGTCGTCAGTGTCAACGACATTGTTCAAAGAGTTTGTGACGTTTGGAATGTTTCGCTTGGGAAAAAGGACTCTTTCCTCTCTCATGGGATGGTTCAGCATGGAGAGCAAAGGAGATTAGAAAATAGCGAGGAAGGCAGATGAAAGGATCGACTGAAATTATGAAATATAAGTATACTAGTCCCACATCGAAAAATCTTAAAGGTGAAATGTTGTATATATTGTCCTGGGGTAGCCGAAGCTACCGGGCTAGCAAACTGGAAAAACCAAAAAATCAAACAATCTTCCACCAGTTAGCCCTTTTGTACTCTGTTCATGGCTTGTGCACTCCTGAAAATTCGTCATCTTCATTATTCCTTCAAACTTCCTAGTTTTGGCAAAGCTTTTGCTTCAAATTTTATCTTTAAAAGTTCTGTTTCACAGTGAGTTTGTTACAACATCTCTATTTATGTTCTTCTTCCTCTCTTTTCTCCTCCTTTTTCCGGTAAAAATTCTTCTTCTTTTCTATAGGAGTTGTACTTTTCCTGTGACATCAAAAATCACCCAGATTACCGACTCAGATCGACGGATTACACGGGTTACTCCCAAGTCACTCTGGTTTATACCGAGTTGCCGGAGCTGCATTTCCGCGAGTTCACAAGTCAGGAGGGTTCTCAGTTTGGTTGGTAACTAGGCATCTGGCCTAGTCACTTTGCGATGGGCTGGGCTGGTCCATTTGTTGCAAGCGGCACAAACGCCAGTGAATATGATTCAATTTCACAATTTGCTTGGTGCATGACCTGTTATCAAATTGGTTTAGTCTGCCTTCGATAATGCACGCTAACAATGTTCATACCTTACGCCTCATTTGTTATTTCAAGTTTCCAGCTGAAATAGACTTCAGCACAGTAAAATGATAAAAGGAAGACTCAATGCTTAGCAGGTGTCTCAGACTCAGTCCTCATCACCCTCCTACACAACTACTAACTACAACGCACCAAATGTAAAACTCAAATGCAATCGATTAAATAGATCTAAAAAGTGGAGTTCTCAGAACATGATTAACATAATATCCAAGACCACAAGTTTACAATTCTGAAACATCCTTCCAACAGTATATGACCTGTTTTGAAAAGAACATTACAGAAAAGCTTAGGTAATCCAAAGTTCAAACTAAATGGGCATAGTTTAAGCTGCATCAACGATGGATCGCAAAACTAGGCAGCGTCTGTTGCTGGTTGTGTCACCCCATGTTTCACCAACAGCTTAGTCAGCGTATCAGGTGAGCAAACTTGATACTTAACTTTTCCAGAAGGTGACAAGAAAACCTCAGCCAATTCAAGCTTATCTGATGTCAAACTTGTGCTGTCCATAGTTTTACTGAGTACTTTGAGGGCCAGCTGCACAGCTTCTTCCCTAGTGATGTCATCCTTGTAATCTTGTTTAAGAATTGACTGTGCTGCCTGATTATTTGCCCCAATAGCTGCAGCTTTCCAACCCCCATAATTTCCACTAGGGTCACTCATATAGAGCTGAAAACCAAAATTCTTGTCCCATCCTGCAAAAAGGAATGAGACTCCAAATGGCCTAAGACCACCAAATTGCGTGTAACCTTGTTTAGTATCACACAGGGATTGAACCAACTGTTCTACTGGCATAGGCTCCTGGTAAGCATAAGTGTAGCGTTGTGCTTGGACCCTTGCAGTATTGATTAGGATGTTGGCATCAGACATTATACCGGCCACAGCACAAGCAACATGATCATCAATCTTATACATCTTCTCTGTTGAGGTTGAGGTTTGCAGAAGCTTAGATGTTACCTTTTTCTCACCAACCAAGACAACCCCATCTTTTGATAAAATCCCTATAGCAGTGCCAGCGTTGCCAATGGCCTCCATTGCATACTCAACTTGGTAAAGGCGACCTTCAGGGGAGAAGATTGTTGTGCGGCTATCATATCTTCGAGACATATTGATATCTGGCAATTGATTCAAAGCAAAAGGAAAAAAAAAACATAGGAATTAAAAATACTGCCTGGTAAACAGATCTTAAGTTAACATTCAAAAAATGAAATCTACATGGTATACTGTCAGCTAGGGAAAAAAGTTATCAACTGAATTAACATACTACAGCAAGAAAAACACAGTATTAAAAAAATGATACTGAGAAGTCTCCCAATCCTTCTTTCGGGCAAACATTAGTCCCTAATACTAAGAGCCACTAAAACCTCATTAGTAGATACCATTCCAACTCTTCCTCATATATATTCATTATGAATCTCATCTTTTTTTGTATAACCACACATCCATCTCAATATCTACATCTCAACTAGCCCAACTTGATGCCTTTGTTGTCCCTTTAAAACCCAACATTCACTACCATATAATATTGTTGGTCATATAGTAGTTCGATGGAACTTCCCTTTTATTTCATTAAGTACTTTCCCATTACAAATAACTCTTATAGCCTTTCTCCCTTTAAACCACCAAGCTTGAATTCTGTGAGTAATTTCTCCATCAATTTCACCATCTTTTTGTATAGTTGATAACTAAAGAAATTAAAAAGTTAGGCCACTCTAGTTAAGTCAGATTGAAAATGACCCCATTCATAGGAATTCCAGATCAAATCCAGTTTCTTTCCTAAAACAGAGTTGGATGTAATACACAAATCTTTGTCCAGCTATACTAGCATCCCAACCCAACAAAGCCCAATTCCAAAGCAAACTTCCTGTACAGGGCCTAACAAGCCAATTCAGGAATGATGGACAATCATGTTTAGGCAAACAAACAAGCAGTACAAACGAAGTAAAGGAACAACACAGAGCTCTTATTCAACCAATCTTTTGTGAAGTGTCTTCAATGAAACCTCCCCAGGGTTATGACAAGGAAAACATCCATCCTTTGTTATGATTTAAACAGAGATCTTCGGGGGAAATTCAAGATCATGATCTTCAACTCCTTTTCATCAAAAGATCACAAAACTGCTATTGAACTTAAGGAAGAAGGTGGTGGTGGTGGAAGCACTCAAGCAAGATTTCCGGGGGGGGGGGGTTTATTTCAGTTATTCAAGTCTTTCAGTGTCAATACCACGTATGAAGCCATTGGAGGAAGCTGGATCTAGTTTCTTAATGCCTCATCCCTCTTAAGTCAGTGGCCACGTTATAGAAAAGGTTCAAAATGACCCACATATTACATATGGTTAAAAGAAAATTGCATCCTATGGAATCAAACTATAAAGGAAATGAAAGAAGATAAAGAAAGTAACTTATACCTAATGAATAATATTTTACAAACACATAAGTGAAAACAGCAATTTAGAACAGTTCACTATAACCATTCCAGTTCTACAATGAGATCCTGCTATTGACACTAATAAAATTTTACTTTAAAGTATTCAGTGATTGAGGACGAATTCAAGAACGTAAGCAAATATTTAATCTTTATTAACTCTTTCAGGTTTTCCTGATTCTCATCAAGTGGTAAACCCATCTCTTCAAGACTCTATTTGGCTTGAAAACTTCTAATAAATTGCTCCACTAGTCTGCATTACACTCAGGTCCCGCAAATTTGAACTTTCTCATCTACCAGTTACATTATATATGGAACTCAGCCACGGGACATGAACAAAAACGAAAACACCCATAATACAGGTTCAATAATCCAAAGACATACAAATTACAGGATTTAAGCAATAGAAAAATAAAATGAAAACCTACAAAGCACTAGGTTCTAGCGCAAACCCTACCAAGCCCAGCAAAGGCACAGTTCCAAACTGTCCATCATGGGCAGATTAGGTAGCAAACCCTACCAGCAAGATGAGAAAAAAGACGACATTTGTAAAAAATTTAAAACCTCGATGACACTTACCAGAAAATTGAAACTAGCAACAAAGATCGGAAAAAAATATGACAAACGCCGCAGAAGAAAGTCGGAGGCTTTCGCGTCTGAGATGGGAGAGCGACGATCGCGCTGGAAGGAGTAAGAATGAGGCAACCCAGGTCTTTTTTGCCAAAAGTTGTTTTTTTGGGCCAGCACAAATATACATGTAGAAAAAAATGGACAGAAAAAAACCATTTCAATTATAAAAATTCAAATTGTCTAGTAAATTAGTAAAAAGATCAATAGGTAATTTGATATGAATATGAGATTTTAAAGTTTGAGTGTTAATAATTTAAGTATAAGAATTAGTAACTTGACTGTAGAGATTGACAACTTAAACTTCCATTGTTTTCACCGTATGTGTATACCCAAGTTGCTAATTGTTATTGAGTTGTTAATCGTCAAACTTCAAAATCTTATATTCTTATTAGATCACTCATTTGTCCTTTGCTAATTTGGTAGACATTTTGGGGTTTTATAATTCAAATGGTATTTTTTTATCATCTTTCTATTTAGAAAATGTTAAATTACAAAAATACCTATCACATTTTATCAAGGTTCATGAACCCGGACCGGACACTGAACTGGTCGAAGTATCGGATTAAAGGTCAATGGGTTAGATCGAGACCAAACTAGAGCTAAATCGGGGCCAAATTGATGAGAAATTGAAAATTTTAGATTTATTAATACAAAATTCTAAAAAAATCTTTAAAAAATTAAACAGTGATCCGGTCCGGACCGGTTTACTGGCCAGTTTGTCGGTTTTCCGGCTGGGTCGACCGATCCGGTCCGGGTTCATGAAAATTACATTTTATTGAGTTTGTCTTCAACACTATATGTTTAACAAATGTGCAAAACTATAGGCGAAGATTCAAAATAAAAGAAAAAATGCTACACTGTTAATCTAACAGACTTACACTAGATATTTTTGGTTTGCGTATGTTTATATAACGATATTATATTATATTTAACTATCTTATCATTTTTTTTCTATTTTAAATATTTATGGGTATTTTCATGCATCCAAAAACTATATAGTAGTTTTTTGTTTGAAAAAATATATAGTGTTCAATACACTTTTTGATAAAAATTTTACGGATATTTTTGGACCCTAAGCCTTTTAAAAACAACTATATGTTCTTAGCTAATACATCAATTAATTATATTATGGTTCAAGAATAAAATATTTCAAAATTTCAATGAATAATTAATTTTAAATTAATTCTTGGATAAAGATGCAAAAAAATGAGTATAAACTCTCATATAAATTAAGCCAAATATCATAATTTTTTCAGATATGTAATACTACCGATAAACTTTGAAAATATATTAAAAGGGTCACAAATGTTAAAATAACTTAAAGCCATTAGAATAGTGTGGAAAAAAACATAAGCAAGTTATAAATTTGTCCTCAAAGTTTTTGTTGAGAAAAAATATTACTTTAGAAGTTTTTTTAGGTTCAATATTGTCTTGAAAGTATTAAAATAGAATAATGTAGACCCTTACCATAAAGAAAAGTTAAGGGTTAACGTCAACTTTTTTATTGTCAACGCTAGTTTTTTAACGGGATGGAACAATACTACTAGATTTTGAAACTTTCAGTATAATATTGAACTTGAAAGAACCTTCGGGGCAACATTATTTTTCAGCAAAAATTTTCAGGACAAATTTACACCTTAACCCAAAAACATATATAGTATTTGGCATATCTTGAGTAAAATTTGTGGTTATTTTTGTACCTTTATATTTAATTGTTTAATACTTTATAATAAAATTTAAAAATTAGCTACAGATTATTATATAATTTTTTTTAAAAAATATCTAACTTTAAATTATCAGAATTAATATAATATGTTAGAAAATAAGTTTCAAATTCCTATGATTATATTTATTAATTAAAATTTTTAAAATTTTTATGTTAAAAGTTAGAATATCAAATTCTGGAGGGTTGATGTAAGGTTCTTGCACTTGAACATGTACTAGTAAAGGAAGATATTTTAAATTTTTCACGTTAAGAAATTAGAACATTATTGTAACATTTTCGCATGTTCACAACAAATTTCAAAAGTAAGAAACATTTATTTGCATTAGTCAAGCAAGTTTTTTTTACATTAAAATTTAGAACACAATTTGCAAAAACTTCGGACTTGTTTCATTTGGTTTGAAAACGGAAAAAAAAAAAAAAAAACTGGTTTGAAAAACTGTTTTCAGTAAGTTGTTTTTAAAAATAAAAAGTTTTTTAAAAACTAAAAAACAAAAACAATTTTTAGTTGTTTTCTTATTTTTATTTTTCTATTTTTTATTTTTTTTGAAGCCATTATATATATCCACCATCGACACAACATTTCTAATGATGGCTATCGCCACATTACTACTGGCAACTAGGGGTGGAAATAGGTCAGGCGGCCTGTTAGGGGCCTGTAGCTTATGTTCAGGCCTAGTCTGTCAGGCTAAAAGGCCAGACCAAGGCCAAAACAAAAGCATGTTTTGCTTAATAGGCCAGGCCAAAGCTTATTGACACGCCTGTTAGGCCTGTCAGGCCGGCCTGAGCCTGTAAAAATATTTTTAAAAAAATCAGATAAGGGTTAAAGGATAATTTCGTCTGAGCCTGTTTTCGGCATGTAGTTTGTTGGCCTGTTTTGCAATGTGGCCTGTAGGCCTGTCGGTTTGCTTAAAAAATTTTAAAATTTCAGGCCTCCTTAACAGGCTTCAGGCCAGGCCAGGCCCAGGCCTAAAAATTGGCCTTCAACAGGCCACAGGCCAGGCTCAGGCCAGTTTGTGCCTTAACAGGCCTGGCCTGGCCTGTTTCCACCCCTACTGGCAACGGCCGCTGCCACATCACTTTAAAAACATATTGTTTTTAAAAAAAACAACTATCAAATAGGTTTTTTTATTGGAGAAAACTTATGTCCAGTGCCATAGGCCCAGTTCCTCCTCTGGTTCACCAATGACTTATTAACACCTGGATTTCTTTATACATCATCACTAACCCCAGCTCTCTCTCCATCTCTGTCTGTCATTCACCTGCCTCAACCAAAACCTGAACTCAATTTGCTGTTAAATTTCTTTCTGATTTTTGTCCGTCATACAGCAGCGATTGGCATTGGCGGCGATCATGGAGGAGAGGATGACGGTGCACCCTCTGCCGCCCACTCTGCAACAGTAGTCGAATGACAAAACCTGAACTCTATTTGCTGTTAATAGCAGACGCAGCGACAATCGTTGACAACGGATACAATGACGATTGTGAAGGAGTGGATAAAGGCGGCCAAGGCAAAGAGGATTAGTGGTACAGGACGGTGGCTCGAACTAACTGCAATAAGGTATTTTGCTTCCCATTTTGATCAATTAGCTCTCTTGTTGGAAAATTTAATGCCTGAGAATCCTAAAACAAAATCCACTGTCAATACATTATGGAAGCCTTTGATTATAGCATTATGAGCATTCTCATGTGTATGGTATATTATTGTGCAATCTGATTTGGATGTTTCTCTCTTTGTACTACAAACTCTGCACTGTCTACAAATGATGCTTAGCAGGCTTTCTAGGAATTTCTGCCTGTCTCAGGCTTCTAATTCACAATGGAATTTGGTTATGAATAAGGGGATAATCTCATAATCTACTAGCTTGCATGTTTTTATTTGCTTGTATGATTCACCCCTTCAAGAATTTGTTTGTAATAGAGATTCCAATACAGAAAAAGGCTTGATAATTTCAAAGTTTCATGCGTTAGGAAATTAATAACTGACCTTTATGAGCCATATTGATTCTTTTATATTTTTTTTCAGGGTTATTCCTAGTGGAAGTTTCCAACCTGTAGCCTATAGGCTATGTGTGTTTGGGTAACCCCCAAACCGTGGTTTCAAAAGCCCTTTCCGTAAATTGAGATAAAACCCATCTCATATACTTACCTCGTAAATCGTAAAAGCTATTCTCTATAAGCTAATCCAAACACACACTTGTCGTCCATGAGCTTAAATCTCATAGAAATGGGTCAGAAATTTTTGCAACCTGTATCCGCTGTCCACGATTGTCGTCGTGTCAGCTGTTAACAGCAAATAGAGTTAGGTTTTGTTATTTAGCTACTGTTGCGGAGTGGCAAGCAGAGGGTGCACCGTCATCCTCTTCTCCATGATTGCCACCAATCCCCGATCGCTGCTGTATGACGGACAAAAATCAGAAATAAATTTAACAGCAAATAGAGTTCAAGTTTTGGTTGAGGCTGGTGAATGACAGACAAAGACGGAGAGAGAGCTGGAGTTAGTGATGATGTGTAAAGAAATCCAGGTGTCATTAAGTCATTGGTGAACCAGTGGAACTAGTCCTATGGCACTGGACATAAGTTTTCTCCTTTTTTATTTTTTTTTCAAAACTTAATTTTAAAAATTATTTTATAAAACTGTTTTTTAAAAAAAATAAAAAAACCGAAAACAGAAATAAACACGCCGATTCACATTTCATTGTCAAATTGTAAATGATTGAGAAGAAAACTTATGTGTAATGTAATGTGGGTTGCTTTTTAATCCAAACTCAGATAAGTAGCTTCGGTTTAGTGTATCGAAGATTTTTAGAATCTCATCTAATATGACTCATTCAAATGAGTGAATCCTATGGAGTACTTAGCCATAGTTTCAAATGAGTGAAGATTTTTGAAAAAGATCATATATTCTCATTTCTTCTTTTATATTTCCAACAACTTGGCCGAACTATCAATGATTTAATAATTCATTTTTAATTTCTGTCTCGATCACCCAAATTTTTTACGACTTCATGAGATTGAGCAAATTCAAGAATATAGAGATCAAAATGAATAAAGCTTCAAAACTTAGAATAGAACACAGAAGAAGAACCTTTCATTATTGAGATCTAATACCAGCAAACATTACATGAGCCAACACACCCCTTAATTAAATACAGATACAACCCTGTGACAATAAGCTGATAATATTAAAGACGAGAATATTACGCGCCAACCAGTTACTTGAAGGGATCTTTACACAGCCTGCAATGAAGTAGCTCCTCGCAAAGCATTGCAAAAAGTCTTCACATTTCTATCTAGAGATAACCAACGATACGATTGGAATAAAAGAATCAACCAATCCATTTAATTTGAATCTGTTCTCTGAGTTTGGGTGTTGCTTCCCTTCATCTCTCATCTCAGGGAGGCAATCCAAAGAGACCAAGACCCTGCTCTTAAATTACTAAAATGAGATCCATGGAGTCCTTATTTGTGACAATATTCTTAAAATACATCAAGAGAGACATAGGGACAGAACTCAAATACGAGGATATGATGGAATTTAAATTGTGTGTGTAACTTGAAGAGCTAAATAAATTTCATAATGACTACAAATGATACAGAACATGAACTCACCACAATTAAGCTTTGAAAACTTCATTGGTTGCGGGGTTAGGCACCATGTCGCCGATATGAGCTTGGTCTGGTGCAGAAATGAGATTAAATTTTAGATATGAATAGCACTGTTAGGATTCGGAGTACGTTGAGATTTGAAGGAGATTCATGAGACCTTTCTCTTCATTAAGTTTCATTAAACATCTTCACTTATTTAGTTTCATGAATCATGTTCGTCTTAGTTTAGTTATATTAGTTCAATGGGATATCTAATCATGTACAAGAAAGGTATAGATTAATGCTACTTACTGAATGGTGTTCTCTGTACAAAAAAGCATGCCCCAATAACAAGGTAGCAGAGCAGGAGAATAAAACCTTTCATGTAATGAGATGTTCCATCCTTTACAGATTTCAGAGAGGAAGAATCAGTTTGGTTCGCAGATAGAATGAAGATAAAAGAGTCAAAATATGAGATAAGCTTTACCTGTAAAGTGAAGGCAGTGGCTATAATGGCCAAAGCAAGTGAACCGGTTTCAGTGGGGTTGAAGTTAAGATCCATTTTGTTGCCCAATATCCAAGAAATAATCACACAGAGGGGAACCTACATTGTGGTCACATTTCTGTCTATTATACCAAACCAAGAAGGAAATCTAAATGAAAACTTCAGTACTTTATGCAGGTGAATTCTTACCACAAACAAGCTAATTTGAGTTGCAGAACCCAAAGCAACACCCAAAGAGATGTCCTAAAGTCATGCAAAAATAGGTTAGATTTTAGAACCTTGATTTCTTAGAATTGAGGTTGAAATTTCATAAAGTCCTTCAAGTTCTTACAAGGTTATTCTTAAAGGCAAAAATGATAGCTCCTGCATGTTCAGCTGCATTTCCTACTATTGGCAGTAAAATTATGCTGAGGAAGCTGACGGACAGACCCCATGAGTCCGATGCGTCCTGTTCAGAGTAAGAATTGTAGTTATCAGTAATTACAAAAAGCCAACACTAGAAAAGTAAAGTGCTTTAGTATGGATAAAATTAGAGCTTTCTGCCATATTATTTAGTTGGAAGATCCTTAAATATGATGCTCTTGAACAGCACCAGACATGAGTCATGTGGGACATAAATGTTTCACATTAATTGCCTCTCACTCACATGCATTGGGGCATTCCTGCCTAACATCACTTGAGAAGAAAGTTTAAATTATGCTTAATTACCTCTATTGTCTCCACCACATACTCAGACAAGAATGCTATGAACACTGTCATCCCTACCAGCCAGGAAAACCCACTCCAGAATCCTATCACTGCTTCTTCTGAAACTTTGTCGTCATTAAAGTCTTCCTGATCAAACGCAAGATGATCATTTCTAATTAGATATTGGCATATCATGTACCTTAAAATTACAAGTAGCTTGATATTTAGTAGTTATTAGGAAGTTACTGCTTACAACCTGGGCTTCGAACAATTGGCGATGTGTCCAGAGTTGGAAGACAAGGTAAGCAAAATAGGCAATCAACATGACAATACTTGAAGCTCTTGATAATTGGAGAGATGGGTCTGCTGCGAGAGCAGTTGAGGCAGTAGCATATCTGAATAGCATTGGAAGCATGTGGCACAATAATGCAAGCAGAAGCATGAGTGAGTTCACATCTGCTTGTCTCTGCAAAATCAAATAACCAAAGCACACATTTCATTGGTCAATATTAATATGTTATTAGATCAAATTGTTTACTGCTTATAAGGCTTAAAGCTGAAATGGGTTGTACGCCCTTACTCTGTCATATTTTTGTGGTCGTGAAATGTTTGCTATGCCACCACAGAAAAGAGAGGTTCCAAGGACTAAGAGAAGGTTTGAAAGGATGGAACCTAAGAGAGAATACTTGACCACAGCTATTTTGTTGCTGTTGAGAGCAAATATTGCTATTATAAGCTCTGTTGCATTTCCACATGTAGCATTCAGAAGCCCTCCCACTGTAAATCAGCAACATACAGTCACAGGACCAATATTTTGAATTAGTAACATACAGGACCAAAATTATCAGTCGGGTCTAGAACCCAAGATTAGTTGAAAATTATCTTAATTTATTCTTTAAAAAGGAGAAAGAGACGAGGACCCATGATTGCTTGCCGCCACACGAATTTTATGATAATAAATTAACAACTACGAAACACGTAAAATAATGGGTAAAAGTATTAAACTTGTGGGAAACCTTATAATTTAGTGACATGTAATTTTTTTTCCCCAAAAGTGAAAAGATCTGAATGAAAAAAAAGGCCGGAACTTGAAACACGTACAGATGCGTATAATAGGCCAGTTATTATACTACTCAATTTCTATAGTAGGTCTACAATATAATAGTATTAGTATACTTCTATATATTAGTATTAGAATTATTATATAGTATCATACCTGTGGGGCCAGTGTAATAAGCAATTTGTCTGCGTATGACAACCATGAAACAGAAAAAAATTAGTCAGCGTTAATTCTATCCCGAGAGATTAGACAAAGAATATGGAGAATAATCAGAAGTTGATGCGATTTCCTTACTCTGTCAGGAAGCTGATTCTTTCAGCAAGTGGTGTCAGACCTAGCAAGCTCAAAGCAAAAATCCATGGCTGCACATAGTGAACCATGAAACTCTCCAATTATTACCATTCTCTTTTTAATTTGCAACGTCAATACATACCAAGAATAAATGGGGTCTTATAAGGAATATTGTACGGACATTGAGTGCCATTTGTGTGTGTGTGAGGCATAAACAATGGGAAAAAATTAAATGGCATTTAAGAATGTTAATGGCAGTAAGCATATTGAAATTTTGAAACTAAAAAAAAAATCATAATTTTTAATTGCAGTTAGAAAAATTTCATGTTATTTTTTTTTCAACACCCATCTCTCATATTTTTCGAACACATCTTTCACAATTTTAGTACTCAATTTTTCAAATGTTTCAATAATTATCTTTCATATTTTTATTATTGAAAAAAATAAGACTAAAATATACATTTAGTCCTTTATGTTTATATCAAGTTTTATTTTAGTCCTTTATATTTAAAAAGTGCATCTTTAGTACTTCAATATTAACAATGTTAGTTTCTTCTAATGAAAAATACTGACTCATCAAAGCCACATTAGCTTAATCCTAATTGGCTGCCCTGTCAACTAAAATTTTTAACAAATTCATATTTTTAATTAAAATAATAATAAAATAAACTCTCATTTATTCAATTTTTTCATATGCTATCCATTTTTAATCAGAAACCCTCTTTCACGGGGAATGCTTCCACTGTGAATCTTCAAAACCTTCCCCCATGAATAATCTTTCATAGCAAGAGCCAAGCTTCTTCAACCTGTAATCGAGTAATCTGTTTCTTCTCCTTCCTTTCCTTTTTATTCCGAGGCCTAAGTCGGATGCTGCATTCACACTTGTATATGGGTTTCTCCTAAACCCAGGAAAATGACTTCCTGTACTATGATCTCTTCTAATCGGTCATGGAGAAAGAAGGCTGTTGGTAGAGGGGGGTTTTCGACAGAAAAGGGGAAGGAGATAAAAAAACGTTGATTAAAAATTAAGAATTTTTTATTATTATTTGATAAAAATTTGATTTGATGTGGCTGCCAAACCATGATTAAAATAATATGTCTTTGATGAGCCAACATTTTCTATTAGATGAAACTAACGGTATTAATATTGAAGGACTGAAAATACATTTTTTAAACATAAGAAACTAAAATGAAACTTAACACACACATAAAGGACTAAACACATATTTTAACCAAAAAATAATAAAGATTATGAGTGTTGAAAACATGAGAGATAAAATATTGAAAACGTCATATATTAATCAAGAGAGTTGGAGGTTTAGGGTCTATTTGGTGTGAGGGATTTGAAGGAGAAGAGAGGGGGGGAGGGAAAATTTTTATAAGTTGAATTTTAAAAGATTGAAGAAGTGGGGTAATAAAACTTTAATAAAGAGAATATATAAGATAAAAGAGTAAGAAAAATTAATTAAAAATTTTTAACCCCACTTCTCTAATTTTTTTAAATTTAACTCAAACAAATTTTCTCTCCCCCACTTTCCCTCCCCTCCCCTTAGACCAAACAAGCACTAAAAAAAGACGACGACAACAAAATAAAAGGTGAATTATTTATGCCAGGCGAGCCATTCATAATAGTTCAAAATAAGGATTAAATTTCAAAATGAAAAAAAAATCGCACAACCGATTGAATTGATTGGTCCACCGATTCTATGTTTCAAGCAATGTTTATGAATTTGGATTGAACTGGTTGGTCCAACCCCGAAACCAACGAATATTTTTTTTTTAGGATTTCATATTAGAAAATCTGAAATCTATAATTTTTCACTGATTCAGCCCTAGGTTAGCTCCGTTTTAGCCTCCATCTAATCCATTGACTCTTAATTCAGTACCCCGCCGGTTCAGTACCTTGTCTGGGTTCATAAACCTTGGTTTCAAGACCGGTTCCACCAATTTTTGGCTGAATTGTTTTTCCATGGTTAGTTTTCTAATTTCTATTGCAAGAACAAGCTCTTGAGAAAATAAAAAGTTTTCATGCAAGGTTTTATCGGTCATTTACATACATAGAGTCGTGTCGTGCCCATCAACTTTTTGAAAAACGAAGCATTTTCAAACAGCAAAACAAATGACGTGACACGGGTCAGTTCGGCATTTGAGTGAAATGCATAAGGAATGGGGCAATATTCTCACCGTTTTAAAGCTTCACATTTCTTTCGTGCACCTAACTATAATAAAAAAAACAAACCAATAGAAATGGCTTTCATCAGATTCACACAAAGAACAAGCAAAAGAAGGATCGGAGGACTCACTCGGCCGAATCCATAGCAATCAGCAGCAATGGCGAGAGGAATCGCAGGGAAAAGGACGGAAAGCTTAGTTCCCAGAATGACCTCTTGCAGATTAGCCAACAAATTTCTGAGCAAGGCGCATTGAACTTTGGAGATAAGCCTCATGTCAGATTTCTTCCGCATGGAGGTAGACGACATTTTCCTAGCCGATCGCCGCCTCAGGATCTCCTTTCCGGTCGGTTCCTTGAGGTTTCCGTTCTCGGCCATCAGCAATGCTTCTTGATACGACGCCATTTTCGAGCTTCTTTGGTTGGTGTTTCAGAGAAAAATTAAAGGAGGGAATTGGAGGGTTTGAAGAAGAAGCAAAAGGTAAACAGTGGATATGGAAGATTGGCTGTTTTGATATGGTTGGAGAAGGACAGTAGGCTTACATGTCTTTCTCGTGACGCAGTGAGTCGGAGTGAGGAATACAGTTACGTGTTATATCCTATTATATAAGCGACGACGCAGGCAGCTTCCGGGAAGTTTCCTTATACCTGTACTATATATATTTCTATTAATCTGATTCACAAGTTTTTAATCAGGGTTCTCAGACCCGGATCGGACCGGCCGGTCCGACCCGGAACCCGCTGAACCGGTCAGTAGACAGCTCCGGTCCGGTTCCCAATTTTAAAAAAAAATTTTAACTTTTTTCTTTAGAATTGTATACTATAAGCCTAAAATATTTAATTACTCACCGGTTTGATCCCGGTTTAGCTCTGGTTTGACCCACTGACCCTTAACTCAGTGTCCCGACCGGTTCAATACCGGTCCAGGTTTTAATACCTTGTTTTTAATTAAAGTATACATTATGCTCATTAATATAAAACATGTTTATATAATTTGATTAAATTAAAAAAAATTAGTTTAGTTAGTTAATAAGATATGTATTTTTTAAAATATTCTGATCATATTTCTTAATTCAATTCCATCCTTCCCTTTTCTCTTTAATTGTTATTGAAAAAACATTAATAGGGATAAATCAAGAAAAGATTGACAAATATAAAAATTGTGTCTTATAATTAAGATTAAAATTAATTCACAAAATATGTCTTATATTAAATATATGAGTATTAATATACATAGTTTAACTACTAAATTCTGATAACTTCAAAATAATCATTTCAAATGACCCAGTTTTGGAGAAGTTTTCAAAGACTGCCCGAGAAATAAGTTTGGGAGAATTACACTTAGATCCCAAGGAAGAAAAGAAATGAAAAAATGGTCCCAATGAGTTGTCAATACAAACTCCTGGAGTTGTTAACAAGTTGTCAATACAGGCTACTGGAGTTGTTAATGAGACTATTTTTTCATTTTACAATCTCCAAGGACCATTTCTTAATTTATTTTCTTGTTTGAAACCTAAATATAATTCTCCCAATAAATTTTTATGAAATAGCGTAATTAACATAATTATTCTTAAGGGTTAATATAACTTTTGGTCCTTGAAGTTTAATCCAATTTTGGTTTTGGTCCCTCAAGTTTGAAATCTGTGGTTTTGGTCCCTGAAGTTTCACCCGATTTTGGTTTTGTCCCCGAAGTTTGAAATCGGTGGTTTTAGTCCTTGAAATTTCACCCGATTTTGGTTTTGGTCCCTCAAGTTTGAAAAGGACTTGGCGACCCAATTAAAAAACCCGACCCGACCCAGAAAAAAAAACCAAGTCCTTTTCAAACTTGAGAGACCAAAACCAAAATCGAGTGAAACTTCAGGGACTAAAACCACAGATTTCAAACTTCAGGGACCAAAGCCAAAATTGGGTGAAACTTCAGGGACCAAAACCACCAATTTCAAACTTGAGGGACCAAAACCAAAATTAGATCAAACTTCAGGGATCAAAAGTTATATTAACCCTATTCTTAATGAAATTAGGTATCTCCGTCTTTGTCGTTGTTATTTAACAAGTTAATAAGGTTATTACTCCAGGCCTATGTATAAAGTTTCATTAACTTAATTAATTTGTTTTAGAAAACAGTTAAAATTAATTCAAAGTAATAAATAAGCCTAAAATATATTTTTTCTAAAGGAGAGAGTAATATAATAAGAAAAACAATAAAAAAAATTGATGGGAAAACGATGATATAATGAAAGAGAATGTATAAGTAAAACGGGGTAAAAAGCATTAAAAAAAAGGAACTTATAAAGGGGTGGAAGCCCATTTTAGACTACAAGATGTTTAAATAAATAGGGACGAAGGGAGAATTTGCTAAGTTGTTGTGGTTATTATTGATATTCTGCAAGAATTATAACTAAAATTAGTTGATAGTGCATTGCTTATTGTTATTATTTTTTAGTTAAAAATGTGACATGTTAAATTGTCATTTCATCTTATAAGCTATTTTGAATTCATAAATATATTGTGATTTGTAGATTTTGGTGGGTATTTGTGTCTTTCTCCCTTAAATCTTTTTCATTTTATATTTGTTGTTACAATTTTTACATGACTTAATTTATGGTTCCCAACCTTTTGGGTGATATGTTAATACTAATTAATAATATTAGTATTAATGTTAATGTTTTTTCCATTCTTTGCCTTATTTATGGTTTGCAAAATGAATTTTCCCTCCTAATATTTTCCCCTTTTTAATTTTCTCCCCACCCAACCCATTACACTCACCCTGTCACATACCCAAGGAACGTTACTTTTTAGTTATTCTTTGTTGTTATATTTTTATCAATTGGTTCAAATTTTGTGAATAGTATACTTTTTTTATGTTAAAATAATTATTAAATTGATTAATACTTTTAACTTAACAGCACATATTTATATGTATGGCATATATGATTAAGAAATACTCACAAAATTTTAGCTGTAAGCTAAGACTGAAAAATATAGTAAATTGTCAGGGTTCAGGAAGAAATATTAAAAAACCGTAAAGACAAGAATAAAAATAATCGTATAATTTTCACTATTTTCTTCCATTTCATGTTTTTAGCATTTAAATAAAATACATGGAGAATACTGAAATTCACTAATTTGATAATAAAATAATTTCGAAATTAATATCTATATATTTTTTTTAAAAAAAAATTAGGCTGGAAAAAAATATTACTCTGCTTATTAATGATAAAATATTATGTGTTGTTTTTTTTATAATAATCAATTTATAACTTCAGGCAAAGTACGATAACAGATGGATTGGCTCGATTTCAAATTTATAGATAAAAGCCATATAATTAATTTTCAAATATTATTCTTACATACAAACTCCTCCTTAAAGATTTTAAGGTTGTAAGTTTCAATCCTCTATAAATATAATTAGTGGGTGAATTACATGAAAAAGAAAAAAAAAGAAAGTCACCTAATAGCCTAATAGGTAATTAGTAGATAAATAGATATTAGGCTTATAAAAAAAGATATTTCATTTTATTTTAGGGAATAACTTAATCGATAATTATATAAATATCATTATACTATTTAAACAATATGCAAAAAAAATTTTAAAAAAATCAAGAAAAATGGGTTAGGCTGGTTAGCCCACAACCCACCAATTCCGGATTAAGCTAGCTAAATCTTAACTTGATTTAATATAGGTCGTTTAAGTCCAACTGGTTGATTTGTCAGCCCAGGCAGGGTCGTTGGTAGATTACCAACTCTAAATGTAGGAGAGGTGTTTATATTTAACATTGGAGAGTGCCTCAAACAAAATTACCTACAATAAAATGATGCTAATCTTGTCATAAAAAAATAACAATTGTCAATTGATTGATGGAGTGTCAATATAAAAATTCTAATAAATTATATATAAAAAATATATTATATAAATGACAAATGATTGAACATTGAAAGCTACCGAGCCAATCAATGGAGCTTTGAAAAATTTGAAGACCACACAAAAGATTTGTACGGAATTCAATCAATAATGGCTCCTTTTTTTTTTTTTGGCCAAGCAATCAATAATGGCTCCAAAATCATATTATTTAATGAAACAAAGACTGATTTGCGAATAGAACTGGGAATCAGGGCCGGTCCGGCCCTACAAGGCCGGTCCTTGATGGGTCAGGGCCTAACAGGGCCGGCCCTAAAGAGCTCGGGGTCAGGAAAATTGCAGTTTTTCAAGGTTCGGCCCGAGAACATTAGGGCCAGGGCCGGTCCGCAAGGCCGGGAAATCCCTTTCACAATATTTAACTATTTTTCCTGCGTTTTTTCCCAGAGAGATACAATTAGTAAATAACAACGACTAAAGTTCTAATTTAATATATAAATGTTGTTAACATTAAGGTTTAAATAACACGTCTCTTGCAACAAACAAACATAGTTACTAATATATAATCAAAGGTAAAATCATGTTCATAAATAACTCACACAAAGGCCAAAGTATAAGAAGGCAAGAAGCTAAATACTCTAACCTCTAAACAACATGAGTATGACGACTATCATTTTCACCTTCTTGGCCACTATCATCAATTTCAAAGACATTTGATTGTGTTTCACTTTGAACAGTAGGTTCAAGTAGTCAAATAATCACAACCTCCATAAAAAATCATACTCTATCAGGCAGAATAGTATATAATATGATTTTAGTCTAAATAGGCAGGACAATATACTCAAAAATCACAATATGATTCAATTTGACAAAACAATATACTCAAAAATCATACTCTATACAATATGAGGACAGAGTGACATATAGATTCAATAAGATAATTCAAAAATGTAACATGATTCCTTTCCAAGTATAAAAAATAAAAAAATAAACGGGCCTAAAGGGCCGGTCTGAGGCCCTCCAGGGCCAGCCCTTTTAGGCCCGACTTCCTTTTGAAGCTACAATTTACAAGCCCGGCCCTTTAAGGGCCAGGGCCTAAAAGGGCCGGCCCGACGGGCTCGGCCCGTTTTCCCGGCTCTATTTGCGAAGGCCGGATATGCGTGGACGACAATGATATATACCGGTAAATCCTATTCAAAAAAACTAAGACGCTTTAAAACAATCATATTTTTTTGAAAAAATACTTTTATAAAAAAATTACTCTAGATTTAAACTATATAAGATTCATAATAAATGACTTTATTTTATTGAACCGAATAAATTATATTATTTTTACGATTATAAATTATAAATAATATATATGATTTATTATTCTAATTCCATGCCAATTGCATCAAAATTTATATAAATTCGGAATTTTTATGATGAAAATATAAATTTGGATATGCTTTTATATATATATATATATATACTTAACGATTGCAACAGAAGTCCGGAAACGCACGTATCTATAGTACGGCCATGCAAAAGAAAGCTTCGTGGAAATTGAGGGAAGTAGCTGATAGGAAAACACAAACATTATTACGGTGCAGGTAATTACGGGGGAGACATCAAAAACTGCATGTAAATATAAATATTTGTATAAACTAAAGATAATTTAAATATTATGTTATATATGTTTTTAGATTTATTTTTGAATTGAATCTCTTTAAAAAGTACGATCGAGTGCTATATATCAAAATACATGAACCTATAGTTTTATTAAAATTTAACAATGATTTTCTTACCTTAAGGTTTCCATATCCTAATAGAGCAGTCAAAACTCAAAAGTGACAAACAAGTGTTGAGGAAGACAATGATTATATAAATAATGGAGAGTGATTTGTCATAATCCATCAACGAGACATTAAAAAATCATATATAACACTTTTTTTTATTATAAATATATGAGGTAGTTCATTAACGAATTTACTTTAATCCTAAATATAATATTTCAGTTCATTTTACTTGTCAAATTTATGAGTTCTTTTCCAAGTTATCCTTACAGATTAAGTAGGAACTTGTTCTAAGTTTTGTTCTTTAATTAATGAGGTGTAGGAAGTTTTATAATTAGTTAGTTTTAACCGGGTAAAAAAATTAATACTTTAAACAAAACACATTATATTACCAAACATGTCAAACATGGGTCTGATCCTTGTAATAAAGCTGGGATGGAGTATGAGTAGATCAAGTATCTGTTTGGATTAACAGTAGAATCTTCTTTTTTATCATGATTTATGGTATATATAAACAAAATAAGTATGTAAGAACAATTTTATCTCGATTTATATAAACACGTTTATATAACGTTAACTCAAACAGATCTTAAGAACTTGATATCACTAATAATTAAGCCAATATATACAACCTTTTTACTAGCTAGTTATGCATCCAACTTACTATTCATTGAGTTGTTAGTTACCTAGATATTTACACAATCATTGTACAGCCCACCACAAGACAAATAATGGAAAAGAGAGGAAGAAGCCTGGCTTGGGTGAAATTATTGGGACGGGGCCTGTATATTTAACACACATGTATATATAAAAAAAACATAAAAATATGAAGATAATTGTGTGTTTGGGAGATCTCATTGGCCTGCAGAAATAAATATCTGTGGATAAGCTTATCATTTTCAATTCATTTCACCTCACAATCACAAGCTAAGGACCAATATATATGACCTGGTTCTCCACAATTCCTCAAAGCCTCTCTCTCTCATATTTCAACTTCTTAAATATTTTTTCTTTTAATCATTGGGTTAGATTCCCTAGAGGTTGAAACTCAGCGTAGCAGTGATCTAAGTTGCTATCATGTAATCTTGAGATCATAGAGTTTGAATCTTGAAAACATTCTCTCCACTTACGGAGATGAGGCCGTGTAAATCTATCTCTTCTCACACCTCACTTGGTGGGACTAGAATCGGTGTCCGATCCCTTCAAATGTTTTTGTTTTTAATCATCTCATCTCAGTATTTACAAGTATAATTTTTGTTTTAAAAAATTTAGCCGACCAGCTATAATTGAATCCAAAATTCTAAAAATAGTTGAAAACAAAGCACCGGCCTACATCACGACCTATCTCTAGTAATAGTCAGTTATTAGCCAAAACCGAAAATAGACTAATAATAAGAGTTAGTTGAATCATATATATAATTATTTATAATAAAATTATAAATTATAAACGCCTTGACTGAAATATATATCAAATTCCAGGCAACAGAAAAAATGTTTATAATGCTGAATGTGTGTGTAGAAAGAGAGAGGGGTGGGTGGGTGGGTATTGGGTAAAAGAGAAAGGGCATGACTACAAGCTTCGTGAGTTTTTTAAAACTGAGGAATATATGGTTGCAAAATCTATATCGAATGTTTGTTAGCTCTATATGTTTTTATTATGCTTTTTTTTTTGTCCAATTATATTTTGTTGATATGCTTGAATATGTATTTAATGTTTTAAAAAAAAAGTGAAAAAGAAATTATTGGGTTCAGTATTATTTTTTTTGTTAAATATCCCTGATGCGTACTCAATTATTTATCTATTTATTGGTGGCATCCCTATCTCTGTGCATATCTATCAGAGATATCACATGATCTTTTTTTTTTTTTTTTTTTTTTTTTTTGGCCGGTATATCACATGATCTGTTAGCAGCGTATGATTGGCCTTAGTACTTAGACATGACCTGCTTCTCTTGAAACATTCAACCGTGAAAAGCCTACTTATCCCTATTCTATTATGGCTCATTTCCTTTTTTTTTATTAATAAATTTAGATCAATTGAGATCCAAATATTTAAGATGATGCACGTCCCAAAGCTCAAAAATATATTGAGTTTGAGTCGTGTATCATAAAACTCCTCCTATATGTTTATTTCGTAGATCGTAAAAATATTTTTAAAAAAATAAAATAAATAAATAAGTATTCTTAATATAACAACTACTTAATTAATTTCATTACTACAAAAAAATGATTTTAACATTCCTTTTTTAGGTCTTTTAATGTCTGAAAATAGAGAGACGTCTATCTGAACGACGTAGAAAAAACTGTCAATAACGTTCCTAAAATAGGGGACGTCTTTATTAATACAAAATTCTAAAGAAAATCTAAAAAAAATTAAAAAAATAAACAGTAATCCGGACCGGACCGGTTTATTGGCCAGTTTGCCGGTTTTCCAGCTAGGTCGACCGATCTGGTCTGGGTTCATGAACATTGCATTTTATCGAGTTTGTCACCAACAGTATATGTTTAACAGATGTGCAAAACTATGGGCGAAGATTCAAAATAAAAGAAAAAATGCTACACTGTTAATCTAACAGACTTACACCGGATATTTTTGGTGTGCGTATATTTATATAACGATGTTATGTTATATTTAATCGTCTTATCATTTTTTTTCTATTTTAAATATTTATGGGTATTTTCATGTATCCAAAAACTATATAGTAGTTTTTTGTTTGAACAAATATATAGTGTTCAATGCACTTTTTGATAAAAATTTTACGGATATTTTTGGACCCTAAGCCTTTTAAAAACAACTATATGTTCTTAGCTAATACATCAATTAATTATATTATGGTTCAAGAATAAAATATTTCAAAATTTCAATGAATAATTAATTTTAAATTAATTCTTGGATAAAGATGCAAAAAATGAGTATAAACTCTCATATAAATTAAGCCAAATATCATAAGTTTTTCAAATATGTAGAACTACCGATAAACTTTGAAAATATAGTAAAAGGTTCACAAATGTTAAAATAACTTAAAGCTATTAGAATAGTGTGGAAAAAAACATAAGCAAGTTGTAAATTTATCCTCAAAGTTTTTGTTGAGAAAAAATGTTACTTTAGAAGTTTTTTTAGGTTTAATATTGCCTTAGAAGTGTTAAAATAGAATAATGTGAACCCTTACCGTTAAGAAAAGTTAAGGGTTAACGTCAATTTTTTTATTGTCAACGCTAGATTTTTAACGGTATGGAACAATACTACTAGATTTTGAAGCTTTCAGTGTAATATTGAACCTAAAAGAACCTTCGGGGCAACATTATTTATCAGCAAAAATTTCCAGGATAAATTTACACCTTAACCCAAAAACATATATAGTATTTGGCATATCTTGAGTAAAATTTGTGGTTATTTTTGTACCTTTATATTTAATTGTTTAATACTTTATAATAAAATTTTAAAATTAGCTACAGATTATTATATAATTTTTTAAAAAAAATATCTAACTTTAAATTATCAGAATTAATATAATATGTTAGAAAATAAGTTTCAAATTCCTATGATTATATTTATTAATTAAATTTTTTTTAAATTTTTATGTTAAAAGTTAGAATATCAAATTCTGGAGGGTTGATGTAAGGTTCTTGCACTTGAACATGTACTAGTAAAGGAAGATATTTTTAATTTTTCACGTTAAGAAATTAGAACATTATTGTAACATTTTCACATGTTCATTGTACATTTATTTGCATTAGTCAAGCAAGTTTTTTTTACATTAAAATTTAGAACACAATTTGAAAAAACTTCGGACTTAAGCTTGTTTCATTTTGTTTGAAAACGAAAGAAAAAACTGGTTTGAAAAACTGTTTTCAGTAAGTTTTTTTTAAAAAATAAAAATTTTTTTAAAAACTAAAAAACAAAAACAATTTTAGTTGTTTTCTTATTTTTATTTTTCTATTTTTTATTTTTTTTTGAAGCCATTATATATATCCACTATCGACACAACATTTCCAATGATGGCTATCGCCACATTACTACTGGCAACGGCCGCTGCCACATCACTTTAAAAACATATTGTTTTTAAAAAAAACAACTATCAAATAGGTTTTTTATTGGAGAAAACTTATGTCCAGTGCCATAGGGCCAATTCCTCCTCCGGTTCACCAATGACTTATTAACACCTGGATTTCTTTATACATCATCACTAACCCCAACTCTCTCTCCATCTCTGTCCGTCATTCACCTGCCTCAACCAAAACCTGAACTCTATTTGCTGTTAAATTTCTTTCTGATTTTTGTCCGTCATACAGCAGTGATCGGGGACTGGCGGCGATCATGGAGGAGAGGATGACGGTGCACCCTCTGCTGCCCACTCTGCAACAGTAGTCGAATGACAAAACCTAAACTCCATTTGCTATTAATAGCAGACGTAGCGACAATCGTTGACGACGGATACGACGACGATTGTGAAGGAGTGGATAAAGGCGGCCAAGGCAAAGAGGATTGGTGGTACAGGACGGTGGTTGGAACTAACTACAATAAGGTATTTTGCTTCCCATTTTGATCAATTAGCTCTCTTGTTGGAAAATTTAATGCCTGAGAATCCTAAAACAAAATCCACTGTCAATACATTATGGAAGCCTTTGATTATAGCATTATGAGCATTCTAATGTGTATGGTATATTATTGTCCAATCTGATTTGGATGTTTCTCTCTTTGTACCCCAAACTGTGCACTGTCTACAAATGATGCTTAACAGGCTTTCTAAGAATTTCTGCCTGTCTCAGATTTCTAATTCACAATGGAATTTGGTTATGAATAAGGGGATAATCTTAGAATCTACTAGCTTGCATGTTTTTATTTGCTTGTATGATTCACCCCTTCAAGAATTTGTTTGTAATAGAGATTCCAATACAGAAAAAGGCTTGATAATTTCAAAGTTTCATGCGTTAGGAAATTAATAACTGACCTTTATGAGCCATATTGATTCTTTTATTTTTTTTTTCAGGGTTATTCCTAGTACAAGTTTCCAACCTGTAGCATATAGGCTATGTGTGTTTGGGTAACCCCCAAATCGTGGTTTCAAAAGCCCTTTCTGTAAATTGAGGCAAAATTCCTTTCACATACTTACCTCGTAAATCGTAAAAGCTATTGTCCATAAGCTAATCCAAACACACTTGTCGTCCACGAGCTTAAATCTCATAGAAATGGGTCAGAAATTTTTGCAACCTGTATCCGCCGTCCACGATTGTCGTCGTGTCAGCTGTTAACAACAAATAGAGTTCAGGTTTTGTTATTTAGCTATTGTTGCGGAGTGGCAAGCAGAGGGTGCACCGTCATCCTCTTCTCCATGATCGCCACCAATCCCCGATCGTTGCTGTATGACGGACAAAAATCAGAAATAAATTTAACAGCAAATAGAGTTCAGGTTTTGGTTGAGGCTGGTGAATGACAGACAGAGACGGAGAGAGAGCTGGAGTTAGTGATGATGTGTAAAGAAATCTAGATATCATTAAGTCATTGGTGAACCGGTGGAACTAGTCCTATGGCACTAGACATAAGTTTTCTCCTTTTTAATTTTTTTTTCAAAACTTAATTTTAAAAATTATTTTATAAAACTGTTTTTTTAAAAAAAGAAAAAAACCGAAAACAGAAACAAACACGCCGATTCATATTTCAGTGTCAAATTGTAAATGATTGAGAAGAAAACTTATGTGTAATGTGGGTTGCTTTTTAATCCAGACTCAGATAAGTAGCTTCGGTTTAGTGTATCGAAGATTTTTAGAATCTCATCTAATATGACTCATTCAAATGAGTGAATCCTATGGAGTACTTAGCCATAGTTTCAAATGAGTGAAGATTTTTGAAAAAGATCATATATTCTCATTTCTTCTTTTATATTTCCAACAACTTGGCCGAACTATCAATGATTTAATAATTCATTTTTAATTTCTGTCTCGATCACCCAAATTTTTTACCACCTCATGAGATTGAGCAAATTCAAGAATATAGAGATCAAAATGAATAAAGCTTCAAAACTTAGAATAGAACACAGAAGAAGAACCTTTCATTATTGAGATCTAATACCAGCAAACATTACATGAGCCAACACACCCCTTAATTGAATACAGATACAACCCTGTGACAATAAGCTGATAATATTAAAGACGAGAATATTACGCGCCAACCAGTTACTTGAAGGGATCTTTACACAGCCTGCAATGAAGTAGCTCCTCGCAAAGCAATGCAAAAAGTCTTCACATTTCTATCTAGAGATAACCAACGATACGATTGGAATAAAAGAATCAACCAATCCATTTAATTTGAATCTGTTCTCTGAGTTTGGATGTTGCTTCCCTTCATCTCTCATCTCTGGGAGGCAATCCAAAGAGACCAAGACCCTGCTATTAAATTACTAAAATGAGATCCATGGAGTCCTTATTTGTGACAATATTCTTAAAATACATCAAGAGAGACATAGGGACAGAACTCAAATACGAGGATATGATGGAATTTAAATTGTGTGTGTAACTTGAAGAGCTAAATAAATTTCATAATGACTACAAATGATACAGAACATGAACTCACCACAATTAAGCTTTGAAAACTGCATTGGTTGCGGGGTTAGGCACCATGTCGCCGATATGAGCTTGGTCTGGTGCAGAAATGAGATTAAATTTTAGATATGAATATCACTGTTAGGATTCGGAGTACGTTGAGATTTGAAGGAGATTCATGAGACCTTTCTCTTCATTAAGTTTCATTAATCATCTTCACTTATTTAGTTTCATGAATCATGTTCATCTTAGTTTAGTTATATTAGTTCAATGGGATATCTAATCATGTACAAGAAAGGTATAGATTAATGCTACTTACTGAATGGTGTTCTCTGTACAAAAAAGCATGCCCCAATAACAAGGTAGCAGAGCAGGAGAATAAAACCTTTCATGTAATGAGATGTTCCATCCTTTACAGATTTCAGAGAGGAAGAATCAGTTTGGTTCGCAGATAGAATGAAGATAAAAGAGTCAAAATATGAGATAAGCTTTACCTGTAAAGTGAAGGCAGTGGCTATAATGGCCAAAGCAAGTGAACCGGTTTCAGTGGGGTTGAAGTTAAGATCCATTTTGTTGCCCAATATCCAAGAAATAATCACACAGAGGGGAACCTACATTGTGGTCACATTTCTGTCTATTATACCAAGCCAAGAAGGAAATCTAAATGAAAACTTCAGTACTTTATGCAGGTGAATTCTTACCACAAACAGGCTAATTTGAGTTGCCGAACCCAAAGCAACACCCAAGGAGATGTCCTAAAGTCATGCAAAAATAGGTTAGATTTTAGAACCATAATATTTTAGAATTGAGGTGGTAATTTCATAAAGTCCTTCAAGTTCTTACAAGGTTGTTCTTAAAGGCAAAAATGATAGCTCCTGCATGTTCAGCTGCATTTCCTACTATTGGCAGTAAAATTATGCTGAGGAAGCTGACTGACAGACCCCATGAGTCTGATGCATCCTGTTCAGAGTAAGAATTGTAGTTATCAGTAATTACAAAACGCTAGAAAAGTAAAGTGCTTTAGTATGGATAAAATTAGAGCTTTCTGCCATATTATTTAGTTGGAAGATCCTTAAATATGATGCTCTTGAACAGCGCCAAACATGAGTCATGTGGGACATAAATGTTTCACATTAATTGCCTCTCACTCACATGCATTGGGGCATTCCTGCCTAACACGTCTCTATCCAGAAGATGCCTAATCATGCACTTGAGAAGAAAGTTTAAATTATGCTTAATTACCTCTATTGTCTCCACCACATACTCAGACAAGAATGCTATGAACGCTGTCATCCCTACCAGCCAGGAAAACCCACTCCAGAATCCTATCACTGCTTCTTCTGAAACTTTGTCGTCATTAACGTCTTCCTGATCAAACGCAAGATGATCATTTCTAATTAGATATTGGCATATGATGTACCTTAAAATTACAAGTAGCTTGATATTTAGTAGTTATTAGGAAGTTGCTGCTTACATCCGGGGCTTCGAACAATTGGCGATGTGTCCAGAGTTGGAAGACAAGGTAAGCAAAATAGGCAATCAACATGACAATACTAGAAGCTCTTGATAATTGGAGAGATGGGTCTGCTGCGAGAGCAGTTGAGGCAGTAGCATATCTGAATAGCATTGGAAGCATGTGGCACAATAATGCAAGCAGAAGCATGAGTGAGTTCACATCTGCTTGTCTCTGCAAAATAAAATAACCAAAGCACACATTTCATTGGTCAGTATTAATATGTTATTAGATCAAATTTTTTACTGCTTATAAGGCTTAAAGTTGAAATGGGTTGTACGGCCTTACTCTGTCATATTTTTGTGGTCGTGAAATGTTTGCTATGCCACCACAGAAAAGAGAGGTTCCAAGGACTAAGAGAAGGTTTGAAAGGATGGAACCTAAGAGAGAATACTTGACCACAGCTATTTTGTTGCTGTTGAGAGCAAATATTGCTATTATAAGCTCTGTTGCATTTCCACATGTAGCATTCAGAAGCCCTCCCACTGTAAATCAGCAACATACAGGACCAATATTTTGAATTAGTAACATACAGGACCAAAATTATCAGTCGGGTCTAGAACCCAAGATTATTTAGTTGAAAATTATCTTAATTTATTCTTTAAAAAGGAGAAAGAGACGAGGACCCATGATTGCTTGCTGCCACACGAATTTTATGATAATAAATTAACAACTACGAAACACGTAAAATAATGGGTAAAAGTATAAAACTTGTGGGAAACCTTATAATTTAGTGACATGTAATTTTTTTTCCCCAAAAGTGAAAAGATTTGAATGAAAAAAAGGCCGGAACTTGAAACACGTACAGATGCGTATAATAGGCCAGTTATTAGACTACTCAATTTCTATAGTAGGTCTACAATATAATAGTATTAGTATACTTCTATATATTAGTATTAGAATTATTATATTTCAGGAAGTATCATACCTGTGGGGCCAGTGTAATAAGCTATTTGTCTGCGTATGACAACCATGAAACAGAAAAAAATTAGTCAGCGTTAATTCTATCCCGAGAGATTAGACAAAGAATATGGAGAATAATCAGAAGTTGATGCGATTTCCTTACTCTGTCAGGAAGCTGATTCTTTCAGCAAGTGGTGTCAGTCCTAGCAAGCTCAAAGCAAAAATCCATGGCTGCACATAGTGAACCATGAAACTCTCCAATTATTACCACTCTCTTTTTAATTTGCAACGTCAATACATACCAAGTATAAATGGGGTCTTATAAGGAATATTGTATGGACATTGAGTGCCATTTGTGTGTGTGTGAGGCATAAATAATGGGAAAAAATTAAATGACATTTAAGAATGTTAATGGCAGTTAAAAAAATGACATTTAAGAATATTAATGACAGTAATTAAGCATATTGAAATTTTGAAATTAAAAAAATCATAATTTTTAATTGCAATTAGAAAAATTTCAAGTTATTTTTTTTCAACACCCATCTCTCATATTTTTTGAACACGATCTTTCACAATTTTATTACTCAATTTTTCAAATGTTTCAATAATTATCTTTCATATTTTTAGTATTGAAAAAAATAATAAAGATTACGAGTGTTGAAAACATGAGATAAAATATTGAAAACGTCATATATTAATGGGTTAAGGTGTAAATTTACCAATGAAGTTTTGTCTGAGGAGCATCTGACACAAATATTTTTTAAAAGGGGCAAAAATACCAATGAACAATTAAAAAGGGGCATCCACCACAAAAACCGTTAAATCCGTACTAACGCCGTTAGGGGTTTTCTTCTCTTATAATTTAACGCCGTTAGTACGGATTAACGGTTTTTGTGGTGGATGCCCATTTTTAATTGTTTATTGATAGTTTTACCCCTTCCAAAAGATATTTGTGTCAGACGCTCCTCAGACAAAACTTCATTGGTAAATTTGCACCTTAACCCTATATCAATCAAAAGAGTTGGAGGTTTAAAGAAGACGACGACAAAACAAAAGGTGAATTATTTATGCGGGGCGAGCCATGCATAATAGTTCAAAATAAGGATTAAATTTCAAAATGAAAAAAAAAAAAAGTGCACAACGGATTGAATTGATTGATCCACCGATTCTATGTTTCAAGCAATGTTTATGAATTCGGAGTGAACTGGTTGGTCCAACCCCGAAACCAGCAAATCGGGTGGAAAACCGGTCTAGTTCGGTTCACTATTTTTGTTTTTGATTTTTTTTTGGGATTTCATATTAAAAAATCTGAAATCTTTAACTTTTCATTGGTTTGGCTCCGGATTAACTCCGCTTTGGCCTCCATCTAACCCACTGACTCTTAACTCAGTACCTGGCCAATTCATAAACCTTGGTTTCAAGACCAGTTCCACCAATTTTTGGCTGAATTTTTTTCCATGGTTAGTTTTCTAATTTCTATTGTAAGAACGAGCTCTTGAGAAAATAAAAAGTTTTCATGCAAGGTTTTATCGGTCATTTACATACATAGAGTCGGGTCGTGCCCATCAACTTTTTGAAAAACGAAGCATTTTCAAACAGCAAAACAAATGACGTGACACGGGTCAGTTCGGCATTTGAGTGAAATGAACAAGGAATGGGGCAATATTCTTACCGTTTTAAAGCTTCACATTACTTTCGTGCACCTAACTATAATAAAAAAAACAAACCAATAGAAATGGCTTTCTGCAGATTCACACAAAGAACAAGCAAAAGAAGGATCGGAGGACTCACTCGGCCAAATCCATAGCAATCAGCAGCAATGGCGAGAGGAATCGCAGGGAAAAGGACGGAAAGCTTAGTTCCCAGAATGACCTCTTGCAGATTAGCCAACAAATTTCTGAGCCAGGCGCATTGAACTTTGGAGATAAGCCTCATGTCAGATTTCTTCCGCAAGGAGGTAGACGACATTTTCCTAGCCGATCGCCGCCTCAGGATCTCCTTTCCGGTCGGTTCCTTGAGGTTTCCGTTCTCGGCCATCAGCAATGCTTCTTGATGCGACGCCATTTTCGAGCTTCTTTGGTTTTCAGAGAAAAATTAAAGGAGGCCGGAATTGGAGGGTTTGAAGAAGAAGCAAAAGGTGAACAGTGGATATGGAAGATTGGCTGTTTTGATATGGTTGGAGAAGGACAGTAGGCTTACATGTCTTTCTCGTGACGTAGTGAGTAGGATTGTAGGAGTGAGGAATACAGTTACGTGTTATATCCTATTATATACGCGACGACGGAGGCAGCTTCCAGGAAGTTTCCTCAGAGCTGTACTATATATATTTTTATTAATCTGATTCACAAGTTTTTAATTAGAGCATACATTGGGAGATGGGCCTTTCCACTTCCCTTACCGTCCACTTCCCTCTACTTTTTTATTCTCACCATTAGATTAACTCTAAACGGTTGAGATTCAATATCTTATACAAATTAAAAATTATACATAAAATACGTTAACAAAAGTATAAAGATACGAACAGTTATATCAAATTTTAATGATTTAAATTTATTTATATACATTTTTATTGTTTAATATTATAATAATATTTTTATAGAATATTAAATCTCAACCATTCAGAGTTAATCTGACGGTGAGAATAAAGAAGTGGAGGGAAGTGGATGGTAAGGGAAATGTAGAGGCCCTCCTCCCGTATACATTATGCTCATTAATATAAAACATGTTTATATAATTTGATTAAATTAAGAAAATTAGTTTAGTTAGTTAGTAAGATATGTATTTTTTAAAATATTCTGGTCATATTTCTTAATTCAATTCCATCCTTCCCTTTTTCTCTTTAATTATTGTTGAAAAAACATTAATAAGAGTAAATTAAGAAAAGATTAACAAATGATCTTATATTTAAGATTAAAATTAACTCACAAAATATGTCATATATTAACCACAGGAGGGAATATTAATATACATAGTTTAACAACTAAAATCTGATAACTTCAAAATAATCATTTCAAATGACCCAATTTCGGTAAAGTTTTCAAGGACTGTCCGAGAATTAAGTTTTTATGAAATAACATAGTTAACATAATTATTCTTAATGAAATTAGGTGTCTCCGTCTTTGTCGTTGTTATTTAACAAGTTAATAAGGTTATTACTCCAGGCCTATGTATAAAGTTTCATTAACTTAATTAATTTGTTTAAGAAAACAGTTAAAATTAATTCAAAGTAATAAATAAGCCTAAAATATATTTTTTGTAAGCACATCCTTATTTATAACTGGGTAAAGGAGAGAGTAATATAATAAGAAAAACAATAAAAAAAATTGATGGGAAAACGATGATATAATGAAAGAGAATGTATAAGTAAAACGGGGTAAAAAGCATTAAAAAAAGGAACTTATAAAGGGGTGGAAGCCCTTTAGACTACAAGATGTTTAAATAAATAGGGACGAAGGGAGAATTTGCTAAGTTGTTGTGGTTATTATTGATATTCAGCAAGAATTATAACTAAAATTAGGTTATAGTGCATTGCTTATTGTTATTATTTTTTAGTTAAAAATGTGACATGTTAAATTGTCATTTCATCTTATAAGCTATTTTGAATTCATAAATATATTCTGATCTGTAGATTTTGGTGGGTATTTGTGTCTTTCTCCCTTAAATCTTTTTCATTTTATATTTGTTGTTACAATTTTTACATGACTTAATTTATGGTTCCCAACCTTTTGGGTGATATGTTAATACTAATTAATAATATTAGTATTAATGTTAATGTTTTTTCCATTCTTTGCCTTATTTATGGTTTGCAAAATGAATTTTCCCTCCTAATATTTTCCCCTTTTTAATTTTCTCCCCACCCAACCCATTACACTCACCCTGTCACATACCCAAGGAACGTTACTTTTTAGTTATTCTTTGTTGTTATATTTTTATCAATTGGTTCAAATTTTGTGAATAGTATACTTTTTTTATGTTAAAATAATTATTAAATTGATTAATACTTTTAACTTAACAGCACATATTTATATGTATGGCATATATGATTAAGAAATACTCACAAAATTTTAGCTGTAAGCTAAGACTGAAAAATATAGTAAATTGTCAGGGTTCAGGAAGAAATATTAAAAAACCGTAAAGACAAGAATAAAAATAATCGTATAATTTTCACTATTTTCTTCCATTTCATGTTTTTAGCATTTAAATAAAATACATGGAGAATACTGAAATTCACTAATTTGATAATAAAATAATTTCGAAAATAATATATATATATATATATATATTTAAAAAAATTTAGGCTGGAAAAAAATATTACTCTGCTTATTAATGATAAAATATTATGTGTTGTTTTTTGGTAATAATCAATTTATAACTTCAGGCAAACTACGATAACAGATGGATTGGCTCGATTTCAAATTTATAGATAAAAGCCATATAATTAATTTTCAAATATTATTCTTACATACAAACTCCTCCTTGAAGATTTTAAGGTTGTAAGTAGGGATGGAAATAGGCCAGGCCCCTAACAGGGGCCTACGGCCTAGCCTACATAAAGCCTAGCCTAGCCTATTTAGTAAATAGGCCAGGCTCAGGCTCAGGCATATTGCTAGGCCTATTTAGATAAATAGGTCAGGCCTATTTCTATAAGGCCTAGCCTACAAGCCTACAGGCCTGGCCTATTTAATTTTTTTTTTAAAAAAATTATACTATTATATAAGTATATATAATATCATCTAAATAATTTTATAAATTTACCAACTTAATCTTAATTCTAAGTTTCATATTTCATCGTCATTACACTCAACCCTTGTTTTCCCATAAATCATTCACCTCTACATCTTTTCTTTTCGATCGTTCGAGATAGCAATACTAACTCACTTTCTCTCCCCTGATTTGTGCCCTCCACTAAAGTATAAAAATTGTTATGAGTTTATTTTAGTGTCAAATGAAATATTATAATCTTTATAAGGGAAGTTTGTCCCAATTTACGTGCAAAGAGTAAAATAGGTAAAAGTCTAGTTTTACATGTTATTTGTTATACTTAGTCGATTTTAAAAAATATATCTCATTAGTCAACAGACGATTAGTTTTTCTTATTCCTATTTGCTCGGACAAGTGTTGTCACTAGACATTATTTTCTTTTCCTTACTAAGCCTTAATATTACGATAAGAATATATGTTAGGCTTTTAAGACATAATGTAGGATTGTATATAAACATGAAGGGTTAGATATGAATTTGGCGGCATAGGCTTTAAAGACTATTTAAAGTTCTACATTTTAAGTAGGCTTTTAAACAGGCTTCAGGCCTTGTCAGGCCTTCTGAAGGCCCAGACTCAGGCTTTGAATCTTTGTTACAGGCCCAGGCCTATTTAGGCAAAGCCTAACCTAGCCTAGCCTATTTCCACCCCTAGTTGTAAGTTTCAATCCTCTATAAATATAATTAGTGGGTGAATTACATGAAAAAAAGAAAAGAAAAGAAAGTCACATAATAGCCTAATAGGTAATTAGTAGATAAATAGATATTAGGCTTATAAAAAAAGATATTTCATTTTATTTTAGGGAATAACCTAATCGATAATTATATAAATATCATTATACTGTTTAAACAATATGCAAAAAAAATTAAAAAAAATCAAGAAAAATGGGTTAGGCTAGTTAGACACAACCCACCAATTCTGGGTTAACCTAGCTAAATCTTAACCTGATTTAATATAGGTCGTTTAAGTCCAACCGGTTGGTTTGTCAGCTCAGGCAGAGTCACTCGTAGATTACCAACTCTAAATGTAGGAGAGGTGTTTATATTTAACATTCGACAGTACCTCAAACAAAATTACCTACAACAAAATGATACTAATCTTGTCATAAAAAAAAAATAGCAATTGTCAATTGATTGACGGAGTGTCAATATAAAAATTCTAATAAATTATATATAAAAAATATATTATATAAATGACAAATGATTGAACATTGAAAGCTACCGAGCCAATCAATGGAGCTTTGGAAAATTTGAAGACCACACAAAAGTTTTGTACGGAATTCAATCAATAATGGCTCCTTTTTTTTTTTTTTTTTTGCCAAGCAATCAATAATGGCTCCAAAATCATATTATTTAATGAAACAAAGACTGATTTTGCGAAGGCCGAATATGCGTGGACGACAATGATATATACCGGTAAATCCTATTCAAAAAAACTAAGACGCTTTAAAACAATCATATTTTTTCGAAAAAATACTTTTATAAAAAAATTACTCTAGATTTAAACTATATAAGATTCATAATAAATGACTTTATTTTATTGAACCGAATAAATTATATTATTTTTATGATTATAAATTATAAATAATATATATGATTTATTATTCTAATTCCATGCCAATTGCATCAGAATTTATATAAATTCGGAATTTTTATGATGAAAATATAAATTTGGATATGCTTTTATATATATATATATATATAACGATAGCAAACAGAAGTCCGGAAACGCACGTAGTACGGCCATGCAAAAGTAAGCTTCGTGGAAATTGAGGGAAGTAGCTGATAGGAAAACACAAACATTATTACGGTGCAGATAATTACGGGGGCGACATCAAAAACTGCATGTAAATATAAATATTTGTATAAACTAAAGATAATAATAATATTATGTTATATATGTTTTTAGTTTTATTTTTGAATTGAATCTCTTTAAAAAGTACGATCGAGTGCTATATATCAAAATACATGAACCTATAGTTTTGTTAAAATTTAACAATGATTTTCTTACCTTAAGGTTTCCATATCCTAATAGAGCAGTCAAAACTCAAAAGTGACAAACAAGTGTTGAGGAAGACAACGATTATGTGCATGTTTGGGAACACTTATTTTTTGAATATAAGTGCTTATTACGCAAGCTGAGATAAAACTCCTCTCACATACTTACCTCGTATATTATGAATCACAATTTATAAGCACTTATTGTCCAAAAATAAGTTATTCCAAACAAGCACTATATATAAATAATGGAGAGTGATTTGTCATAATCCATCAACGAGACATTAAAAAATCATAACACTCTTTTTATTATAAATATATGAGGTAGTTCATTAACTAATTTTCTTTAATCCTAAATATAATATTTCATTTCATTTTACTTGTCAAATTTATGAGTTCTTTTCCAAGTTATCCTTACACATTAAGTAGGAACTTGTTCTAAGTTTTGTTCTTTAATTAATGAGGTGTAGGAAGTTTTATAATTAGTTAGTTTTAACCGGGTAAAAAAATTAATACTTTAAACAAAACACATTATATTACCAAACATGTGAAACTTCGGTCTTATCCTTGTAATAAAGTTGGGATGAAGTATGAGTAAATTAGGTATTTATTTGAATTAACGGTAGAATCTGCTTTTTTTTAAAATAGTTTATGATATATATAAGGAAAGTATATAAAGAACAATTTTATCTCGATTTATATAAACACGTTTATATAACGTTAACTCAAACAGATCTTAAGAACTTGATATCACTAATAATTAAGCCAATATATACAACCTTTTTACTAGCTAGTTATGCATCCAACTTACTATTCATTGAGTTGTTAGTTACCTAGATATTTACACAATCATTGTACAGCCCACCACAAGACAAATAATGGAAAAGAGAGGAAGAAGCCTGGCTTGGGTGAAATTATTGGGACGGGGCCTGTATATTTAACACACATGTATATATAAAAAAAACATAAAAATATGAAGATAATTGTGTGTTTGGGAGATCTCATTGGCCTGCAGAAATAAATATCTGTGGATAAGCTTATCATTTTCAATTCATTTCACCTCACAATCACAAGCTAAGGACCAATATATATGACCTGGTTCTCCACAAGTCCTCAAAGCCTCTCTCTCTCATATTTCAACTTCTTAAATATTTTTTCTTTTAATCATTGGGTTAGATTCCCTAGAGGTTGAAACTCAGCGTAGCAGTGATCTAAGTTGCTATCATGTAATCTTGAGATCATAGAGTTTGAATCTTGAAAACATTCTCTCCACTTACGGAGATGAGGCCGTGTAAATCTATCTCTTCTCACACCTCACTTGGTGGGACTAGAATCGGTGTCCGATCCCTTCAAATGTTTTTGTTTTTAATCATCTCATCTCAGTATTTACAAGTATAATTTTTGTTTTAAAAAATTTAGCCGACCAGCTATAATTGAATCCAAAATTCTAAAAATAGTTGAAAACAAAGCACCGGCCTACATCACGACCTATCTCTAGTAATAGTCAGTTATTAGCCAAAACCGAAAATAGACTAATAATAAGAGTTAGTTGAATCATATATATAATTATTTATAATAAAATTATAAATTATAAACGCCTTGACTGAAATATATATCAAATTCCAGGCAACAGAAAAAATGTTTATAATGCTGAATGTGTGTGTAGAAAGAGAGAGGGGTGGGTGGGTGGGTATTGGGTAAAAGAGAAAGGGCATGACTACAAGCTTCGTGAGTTTTTTAAAACTGAGGAATATATGGCTGGTTGCAAAATCTCTATCGAATGTTTGTTAGCTCTATATGTTTTTATTATGCTTTTTTTTTTTTTGTCGAATTATATTTTGTTGATATGCTTGAATATGTATTTAATATTTTTTTTAAAAAAAAGTGAAAAAGAATTTATTGGGTTCAGTATTATTTTTTTTGTTAAATATCCCTGATACGGACTCAATTATTTATCTATTTATTGGAGGCATCCCTATCTTTGTGCAGATCTATCAGAGATATCACATGATCTGTTAGCAGCGTATGATTGGCCTTAATACTTAGACATGACCTGCTTCTCTTGAAACATTCAACCGTGAAAAGCCTAGTTATCCCTATTCTATTATGGCTCATTTCCTTTTTTTTTATTAATAAATTTAGATCAATTGAGATCCAAATATTTAAGATGATGCACGTCCCAAAGCTCAAAAATATATTGAGTTTGAGTCGTGTATCATAAAACTCCTCCTATATGTTTATTTCGTAGATCGTAAAAATATTTTTAAAAAAATAAAATAAATGAATAAGTATTCTTAATATAACAACTACTTAATTAATTTCACTACTACAAAAAACGATTTTAGCATCCCTTTTTTGAGTCTTTTAACGTCTGAAAACAGGAAGACGTCTATCTAAACGACGTAGAAAAAATTGTCAATAATATCCCTGAAATAGGGGACGTCTTTAGACCAGACTTTAAACGTCCTCAGACTTTAGACGTCCCCAGTGCAAACTGGGGACGTCTAAAGTGGTTCATAAACACTTTAGATGTCCCCAGTTTGCACTGGGGACGTCTAAAGTTTTTTTTTTATGGCCTTTTATATACATCATTGTTCGGAAAATTTAAACTGTAGAAATTGGATAGAAGAAATATTGTATAAACCAGAATGGAAACAACAGCAGTTCAGCACTATCCAATAAAAACGTTATGCAACAATCTAATAGTATGTACAATAACACAACTCTAATTCGCACCGTAGAAATTCATCCCAAAATTCCCTTTAAAAGTGAGACATTCCAAAATCTAAATAACAAACCATCTCAGCTTAATTTAAACAAAACTAAACTAATTAAGGCAATTCATATTCAAGACAATGTATCATTGTGATTTTTTTTACCAAGCACCCCATGCCAAGGCAAAGATGCCAACTAAACAATTTTCAAGCCTCCACAATTTTTAGATAAGTATTATTCATCCCATCACAAGAAATGAGCTCTCTTAGAATGCATGTGCCACCCTAGAAAAAAAAATTGCCATCTTCATACCTATTTTATGGCATAATTGATGCTATATTATATTGTACCTCATCAACATTCCAAAACCATATACGCATTTGAGGCAAAACTCTGACATATTTTTGTAATTTAGTTTACTTTTGAATAATGTTAAACTTGACTAACCTAAGCCAAACCAAATTCATTCTTAAGTATCATTGTCATTTTTTTAACTCATGTCTATATATATATATATACACATCACCGTGTTGAAGTCTGCTGACGAAAAAAAAAACAAGTATGCAATAATGACAGTCCATTTCCATATCAAGCAAATTAGAAGCAGATTAAAAATATGCATATACAAGTTACTCTGTTTTTCTAGTTTCATAATCTAATTTAAATTAACAGTTACAAGCATTTGTTCAATCATTTGTATCTAAAGTTGTGGGAGTGAGAGACAAACCTGTGGATGATGGAAATGGAGACGACTCACGGTGCCACCAGCTAGGAAGACGACAGCTGTGAGAGGGAGACACAAATGACGGTGCTTTTGTCAAAGAAGAGAGAGGGAAAAATAGAAATATGATTATGAGAAAAAGGAAGGAAGCACAGGAAAGGGAGTTGCAGCAACGAACTGAGAAAGAGGAAGGACGACGGGAAAGGAAGCAAGGGAAAGGGGAAAGAGGAAGACAGTTGGGAACGAAGCTCACGACGGAAGACAGAATGAAGCTTAGGGAAGGAAAGTAAAGCTGCTGACTTGCTGCTGATGGGATGGAAGTCTGACAGGCTTTTCCGCGTCCCCAGTCAAACTGGGGACGTCTAAAGTGCATAAAGGGCATACTTTAGACGTTCCCAAAGACTCTGGGAATGTCTAAAGTGGTACAAATTTTTTTTTGTTTTAAATCCAACCATCGCCAATATTTCGCTCTAAATATTGAATTTTGGGCGTCCCTAATTTAAAAAGGGACGTCCTTTAGGGTCGTTAAATATCTAATTTGTAGTAGTGTTTATATAAATGAGAGGACTGAAATAAATTGGTCAAATTGAATAAATGTAATATAATCTATCTCCCTAAAATATCTATTGTAACATTAGACTGTAATGTAGTTTGTAAGTTAGATAAATTAGTTTTAAAAAAATAAAAAATGTATGAGATAAAATGGATTCAGATATTATATTTTGATTTCAATCCAACCCTAACTAGACCGATCTTATATTAGAAACCAAAGGCTGTAGCAGCAAATTTGAACAATCATTTTAAAATATAAGTCTTGTTTTTCTTTCAATAACCTTGTGTCCTAATCACATAAAAGCTCCCTCCCCTATTTATCATTACAAAAAAAAAGGGCATTAGAGACAAAATTTAACGATGAATTGGGTAAGAAAAATGTTCCATCTCTAAAAAGGGCGTTACTAATTATGTTAGCGATGAAATTTTCAATTCCGTCGCAAATTTAGTGACGGAAATTCCGTCCCTAATCTGCGATGGAAATTCTGTCTCTAATGAAAAATTCTATCACTAATTTGTGGAATAGCCTAATTACATTTGTTGACGGATTAGTGACTAATTTTTTAGACAGATTAGCAACAGAATTTCCGTCGCTAATTTGCGATAGCTTTAGGATGAATTTCTATTGCTAATCCGTCGCAAATTGAAATTTTTTTTTTTTAAAAAATTATTTTGTGACGAAATTTCCGTCACAAATACGTCTCTAATTCTGTCACTAATTAGCAAATTATGAGAGATCATGGGCTGGATGCTATTTCTAACATGAGTTTCTTAGCTTCTCTCTCTCTCTCTATATATATATAGCATATGTCTGACTATAAATATAAAACTTAGTTAACTTTTTTTAAAAAAATTAAGGAAGCAAAATAAATTATTTAATTATAATATATATTTTATATTTTATATCAGTTTATAAATTAAAAAATTAGTTTAGAGAAAAAATAATTAATTTAATATAATTTATTTAAATTTTTTAATATAAAAAAAATCACCTGGATTATATATTTTATGATAGGAGGTAGGTATATTCTTGCACAATTTAGTAATCATCGACCACTAGCTTGAATTGTCTCCAAATCTCTTTCTTATCACATATGATTGATCGAATGATGTGTTTGGGAACTGGAACCAAAATAATATCATCAGAAAAAAGGCAGTAGCATTTATCTTTTGTTTTTTTAAGATTAATTTTTGTCACTAATAAAAAAAATACTATTAGTTCTACTAATAATATAATAACGGAACTCCCATTTTTCATTGAGATTTCGTTAATTAACTTTGGTTCAATTGTTTTTAATCGTTATTATTTTTCTTACAAAATCTCCCAGTGTTTTTTTTCCGATACTCAACCTTTCAAAAAGTTTGATGCTATTAATTGTACTACTGAATTTTGTCAATGTAATTTTTCTAGAATAATAGAAATAATAGGAGCAATTTTTTCTTTTATTTTTTTGGTGACAAGAGGCAGATAGGGCCTTTGGCCCCCAAACCCGGGGCAACCGACTAATCCGGATCGGGAGACATTTTTTAGGCACACCACTATAAAGTGCTTTGTACCAAGGGTGGGTTCCCCCTCCCAACAAGTGCTTCTCCCAGGTTCGAACTCTCGTCCGCCTGGGAGAGTGTCAGTTGCCTTACCACTGCACCCGGCACCTGTTGGTAGCATTTTTTTTTAATTTTTATGATACAGTAGTAATTCATAGGACTCCTACGTCCTCTTTGGTCCTTGACGGTCCCTTGAATAATGGTTCCTAAGGAGTGTTCGGTTTGAGGAGAGAGGTGGGAGGAGAGCCAAAATTTTGACTTCAATTCCCTCCCCTCCTTTTAAACAAAACAAAGGATCCCCTCCTCTCCCCTGCATTATAACAAACCAAACAAAGTAACATATCCTTCCCTTCCCTCAAACCAAACACACATAGCCATTCCTCATGGATGGGTCTTGGAGGCCCACTTGTGCTATTAAAAACGACCATAATGACTCATAATTAAGTATCAATCATAATTAAATAGAATTTGATAAATCAATACATTAATAATCAAATTTATATATATTTTAGGGAACATGACACTAAAATCTCAAATAAGGAAAATAATATTAGTAAAGTCCCATGACTTGTTAATAACAAGTGAAAGAGCAGCCATTGACAAGTTATGAGACTTTTCTGATATTATTATTTTTTAATTATGACTTTGGTGTCATTTTTCCTATATTTTATTATTGCAAAATTTATTACCCAGAAGAGTCACATAAGTCCTCTGGCACTACTAGCAACCGACTAGTCCAATTCGCTGGAATGTATACCCATAATGGGGGAACCTTGCTATTTTCAATTAATTATCACGACTGTATATTTGAGGTTCAAACACAAGATCACTAGTTAAATTAGAACAATCCACAACCAGTTAATCCACGCACTTGGAGGTCCTCGTATATATTTTTACTCTATTTTATCTCTCAATGTCATTCGAACACAGTGACCATGTGAGGAGAAATCTGTTTCTTTTGACCAACCAACATGACATTGAGTATTGACACTTGTTCTTAGATCTTTAAACAAATTTCAATGACCGGTAAATTTTGCAATGTCTTTTTGTTTGGGAGAATTGTGAATAAATACATTTTTGGTAAATTAATTATTGAATGCTATATTAGAAGATCTATTACATATGAACAGAAGATATTTTGCATACAACGGAAGATTTTTTGCACGTTCATATAGAAAATTGTTTGTACACAACAGAAGATCATTTGTATATACGAAAGATCCTTTGCACGTTTAATAATATTGAACAATTAATTTACCCTAAAAATATTTTACGACGATTTTTCCTTATTGTTTCAACAATTTTTTCTATACTAATTGAAAGCTATAACTAATAATTAATAAACGACATCCTCACATTGTAACTCACTGACACAGCCACATACCCCATAGAACCTACGTCGCTTTCAAGAGGGCAAGCAGATATGATGGGCCTCAGACATCACGTGGAAGGTATAAATAGGACACTATGTCCTTGTGAGGCTTGTGGTAAAGGATTCGCGACAAAATCACTACCTTCCAAAATCCATATCTTTTGTTGTACACATGCGCGACCACACGTATAAATTAATTAATTAATAAATCAATCAATATTCTTAGCTCTTTTGGAATTATATTTATAAACAAAAATAAATTTATAATTTTTGTTTCAAAATTATTCTCACAAAATTAAACAAATTTTTGTTCTAAAAAATATTTGTATCGATTCCAACCAAAAAAATAAGTTGGCCTGTCACTATGAGGCATGAAGAGAAATAAATGTACGCACTCTCACCATGTAATAGTGGAGATGCTGTTTTTAGTATTTGAATATGTAATCCCCAACTTACATGACAACAGTTTTATCGTTGCTTCAAGACTATCTCAAGCAATTTGTATTGATTTTGTTATGTATACAAAATTTGATAGAGAGGCTGGTATTATATATATATATAGTACTCGTTTGGAATAGCTTATTTTTGGGTAATAAGTGCTTATAAATCGTGATTCACTGTATACGAGGTAAGTATGTGAGAGGAGTTTTATCTCGGCTTGCGTAATAAGGACTTATTATCCAAATATAAGCCTAACCAAACACACACATAGACACGCACCTTTCCCGCACAGTGAAGGGACAAAAGAATGCTATTTTTGTATAATCTCTATTCTATTATCTGCAAAATTGAGTTTCCCTGCTCATTTAAAAGATGAGGAGGGAAATTTGGACCGTCCAAATTTTTTTTTTTGTTTTTCTTAAAAAAATTAATTTAATGGATAATAAATTAAAATAAAGATAATCTCTTAATCAACGGTTTCCTAAAAAATGAATTATTATTCAAAAATCACCCATTTTAAAAAAATTAAATCTACACCACCCAAATCTAAACCAATGCATGACCGAAACGAGTCCCATTATCTGCATGCATGTGGTTACCAACCCTCAGCACAGTTTCCACGAAGCTTCCTCTCTCTCTCTCTCTCTCTCTATATATATATATATATTAAAACTTGTCCCAAACGTAACCGTTTCAATGATTGTTTCTTGTTCATGATTATTAATGTCTAAAAATAATTAGTATTCCTCACGACCTGGAATTAAATTATCATAACTGACACTAACAGCTTCATCATAAATCATATACGATGGACTGTAAAATCATTCTGAACTATCGAGCTCTGTGTGTGTGTGTGTACTTTGCAGTACAGTACCAATTAAGTATAAGTTTATGTGAAGAGATAGGCAATTTCAAATTGGGAAGGAAATTTAAATGCGGTTTGATAAATATGGGTTTATATATATATATATATGACGAGGTTTCGTCGAACCTTCCTATGTCACTGTATAACAATATATGATACGTCCAAGCGTACCTCACACACACACATGAATATGTCATGTTACTTGTTCCTGTCTTGGTTTGGACGACCTTACTTTTATTCTCAATGTGTGGCTTCAAAAGCCAGTGACTTAGATATTTTTCTACCACTTCTGTACTTCTTCTATGTTTAAAGCAGAATGTTCGTTAATTAAGCCATCATGATCAGTAATTAAGGGATAATGCCATTTGGATCCCTCGGGATGATGATGATGATGATGATTATTATTATTATGCCATAAAATCCCTTCGAATTATTGACACTTTAGTTTGAACACGTGAACTTTGGAGATTAATAACTATGATAATTATATTAGCAGTTTCTATGAAAAATGTTGAAAGTTATTTATAAAAAGGAAGGAATTGAACATATATTAACTATGCAACCATATATCTTCTTAGAACTCCAACAAAGGAAAAAGAAAAAGAAAAAGGCTGAAGAACATTCGTTAGAATCCGAGGATAAGGTGAAGAAATTAATGAGATTTAATTTAGAGGATAAGGGGTGTTGAGATAGGCATGATCATGATGAATAATGCCTCTTTATGAGGGGTAGACATGAACATGTGTTGTCACAATATGTGTTGGTTTAATTTCTCCCCTTTTTTAAATCGAAATTGGGATAAATTATTTTCAAAAAACTATTAATAAAGCACAACTTTTTGATATTTGCTACTTCTTATTGTCCACAACATAAGTCATTTCAACCAATTTATCAGACATTTAACCCATTAAATTTGTTTTAAATGTTTTCTTATTATACTCTCTTTAGTCCTTAATGTAAAACCTAATTAGGGAGTTAATGTTAATTCTAAATGTAAGACATACTTCACATTTTTATCCATTTATTTTCAAATTAACCTTAGTGATATTCCCTCAACAATAATCAAATAGGAGAGGGAATGAGGAAATTAAATAAGATGATTAGCATGTTTTAAAAAAACATATCATATATTAACAAACTTAACTAACATTCTTAATCTTTTCAAATTAGTAAAATAGTTCTTCCATTGAGGATGAGTATAAAAAAAAGTTTGAATTTGAATACTATTCACACCACATGACGATACCCATCATCTGAACTAATCTCGTGTGCTTTATTGCTTTTAAGCAAAAGTTAAAGAGCAATTTTTCTTCAATATATGTACAAAATATTCAAAAGAAAGAAGTCTCACAAATGCCCAAAAAAATGCATGTAACAAAATCAAACCCAATAAATTTGCTCTTGTGCTCAAAGTCAAATCCTTTTGAAACAAAATCAAACCAAGGAAAATCCTCATCTAACATGCTTTCTCCCATAATCACAACCCAACCAACCAACAAGAGCTGGGTTTAGTAGAAGAAGCCAATTCCTCACAATATGACGAACCATGGTTTCAATCCTTGTAAGGATAGATGCCCACATTTAATAGCTGATACTGATAATACCTCGAACATGATTATTTCTAATAGGAGTATACCTACACCAAAGGAAAAAAGCCTAAGAAAACAACCGAGCCAAGCCCCAGCTGAGCTGAGGTTGCCTACAGAATACTAAGAAAGAGATTTTCTTTCCCTTTTGAAAAATCTTATACAATATCAATACCCAGATAGAGTCGAGAAAACGGGCCGGTCTGAATTTATAAGGGTCAGGCTTAAGATTTTTGCCTCAAAAGTGAAAGCGGGCATAAAAGGGCCAATCTTTTTTAGGCCCGTATGTTTTTTTTATTATTTAAAATTATTTATATGATAATAATATTATTGATTTTTTATATTTTTTTAATGATATTGCAAATATTTAGTTGTTGTTATCTTTTTAAGAATTAAGTTTTACAAGAACATTTTGTATTAAGAATCCTAAAAATTAAAAACTTATAAAAAATATTTCTTATTTTATAAGTATTCTTACTAATTTTGTATTTTTTGACTTATTTTTTAGTGATTTTTTTGTTTGTATCTTATGTTTTTAGTTTGTTGACTAGTTATGCATTTCAAGACATACTTATAATAAATATTTTTAATTTTGTTAAGTCTTATTATTAATTATTTGTAATTGTGGTATGTGGACAATAGTTTACCTTTAATTATGACTTAGTAACTGTGTTTGTCTTGTTCATGATGCGTACTATTTACATATTAATTTTGACAATATTTATGTGTTAAATTAAGACTTTTATTATTATAATTTTATTTTTTTATGAAAAAGCTAAAAGAATTAGTCAAATGTTGTTAAAATAACTTCAACCCTAACCTCAAAAAATGAGTATTTTTCTTGAGCCGGGCTCTTTTTACTGGCTCTAATATTCCCAGAGATGCAGATATTTTTTGTAGTAATTATTTAATTATATTATGCTGGGGTCAATTTCACATAATCCGTACAAGTTTGCGTGGGCGCTAATCACTGGACCAGTGTACAGTGTACCACTCGGACCGCAAAAATTCACCCGTACTAAAAATAAAGACCACTCAAGCAAACACGGTTCCAATAAAGCAATACCGCCAAGGTTTCGTTTATCATTTCTGCTACAACCAAAACAGAAATGACCCACCAGCTCTCGTATCTTATGACACTGTGACAGCAACAAAGAAATAAGACATGGACATCCACAGAAGACTCCTATATTTTCCCCCGAGCTTTCGATGATTCTGGTCTGTATGTGATGTTCATAGAGGCCAACTTGTACAAGGAAGCTTTTCTGAATTCAAATTGGACAGGGAAGCTCAGCCAGTCAAATGGTACAATACACAGGAACACAGGTTAAATATCTATATAAATGACTTTATTTGATATCCACAATAAAAGAAGAAATATCCTAGTCTTTGTTGTCCCTTCCTTGTTATCTGACTGCTGATGATTCAGGATTTCAGTATTATTCAGAAGGAAAAAAGAAGAAATATAAAGTGGCTTTATAGATGTGAAGTATTAATTATATAAAGTCACTTTTAATCCCAGTTTACCTTGATATATGCATTTGAAGCCCAAGAATCATAACAAAATCCCTAAATAAGGTATAGAAATATATGATAAAATAGGATTCGTCAATGATGTAATGTTGAAAGTAAGACAAGTAAAATAAATTGTAGCATGCATTACACTTTGATCACATTGACAAATTTCCAGTGGCGGTATTGGGTATCATCTGCTTTTAAGTTTTAACCAACTATTAGATGTACATTATACAACAAAAGCTAGCTATAACACAAAGTAACTCAGTTGATGAACCAAAATCCAAAATCTGGTTTCACTAACAATCTCTGTTTTCATGAACCATGCTTAATTACCAGGCATATTCAGTATTTGATCAGCTTCATGTTTCAGATTTCTCATTTTCCTGAGGCTTGATGCAATATACGCGAGATCCTACATGCCGCACTTGCAGACCAGCATCCTCACAACCATTGAAGAAAAGAGATTCGTCTTCCTTTCCAATTCTCCGTCTCCAGCTCATCAGGAAAGCTGGCTTTGGTAACACCATATCACCTGTCAGCACAAGTATACAATGTTTAGCAATTATACAAAGTTTGTGCAGCGAAGCTACTTATTATTTGAAGAGTCTCTGACCAGTTACCATTATTCTCTTTTGGAGGACAAGACGACTTTCCTCTGCTTGGTTTGTAACATTTGAGAAGAATGGAGATAGCGGTTATAGGTTGTAACCGCTACAAATATGAGTTAAACTTCGTAACGGTTCTCTGTAACCGTTACAAAAAAACGGCCTTTTAAATTCTATAGCAGTTACTGTTATAATTAAAAACCGCTATAAAAGAACTGTCATAAGGATCGTGTCAGCTTCACACCAAGCTGACACCACATTTGTAGCGGTTAATATAGATTAACCGCTACAAAATAACCGTGGCAAATTTGACGCGAGTTTGGTGCCAAAATATGTAGCAGTTCTGTTTTGTAAACCATTACAAATCGCGTTTTCTAACCCACGCGCCATTTGGCGGGTAGCATATCGTTGCAAATTTGTAGCGATGTTGCTTAAAACCGTTACAAATCCTGATATTTGTAGTAGGTTTTTTTTACTGCTACAAATTATCATTTTTTTTTTGTAGTGTCTCTTTAAAAATTATGAGTACTATATATCAAAATACATAAACCTATAGTTTTGTTAAAATTTAACAATGATTTTCTTAGCTTAAGGTTTCAACGTCCTAATAGAGCAGTCAAAAGTGGCAAACAAGTGTTGTGGAAGACAAAGATTATATATAAGTAATGGAGTGCGATTTGTCATAATCCATCAACGAGACATTAAAAAATCATAACAAATATTTTTATTATAAATATATGAGGTAGTTCGTTAGTGAATTTACTTTAATCCTAAATATATATAAGATTTCATCAGTTCATTTTACTTGTCAAATTTGTAAATTCTTTTCCAAGTTATCCTTACAGATTAAGTAGGAACTTGTTCTAAGTTTTGTTCTTTAATTAATTAGGTGTAGGAAGTTTTATAATTAGTTAGTTTTAACCATGTAAGAAAATTAATACTTTAAACAAAACACATTATATTACCAAACATGTCAAACTTCGGTCTGATCTTTGTAATAAAGCTGGGATGGAGTATGAGTATAGATCAAGTATGTGTTTGGATTAACCGTAGAATCTTATTTTTTATCATGATTTATGGTATATACAAAGTAAGTATATAAGAGCAGTTTTATTTCAACTTGCATAACGCTAACTTAATCAGACCTTAAGAACTTGATATCACTAATAATTAAGCCAACATATACAACCTTTTTACTTGCTAGTTATGCATCCAACTTACTATTCATTGAGTTGTTTGTTACCTAGATATTTAAACAATCATTGTACAGCCCACCACAAGACAAATAATGGAAAAGAGAGGAAGAAGCCTGGCTTGGGTGAAATTATTGTGACGGGGCCTATTTATTTAACACACGTATATAACAAAAACATAAAAATATGAAGATTTTTGGGAGATCTCATTTCCTGCAGAAATAAATATCAGTGAAGAAGCTTGTCGTTTTCAATTCATTTCACCTTACAATCACGAGGACCAATATATATATATATATGACGTGGTTCTCCACAATTCCTCAAAGGTTCTCTCTCTCTCTCTCTCTCTCTCTCTCTCTCTGCGCGCGCGCACGCGCTTCACCTTTAAACCAAACAGGCCCTAAGACTTTTATGGTGTGTTTGTTTTGAGGAAAGAGGCGGGAAGGAGAAAGGTGACAAATTATAATTTTAAATGGGAAAAATCTAAAATTTATCCTCTCATTCTTTTAAATTTTGGATTCTCGTTCAAAATTTACTCTCTTATTCCTTTTAAATTTTGAGTTCTCACCTAAAATTTAAATACCTTCAACCTACGAAAAATAATTTAACCCCCTCCCTCCCCCTCAAACCAAACACACAATCTAGTAATCGGTCTTCTCACTCTTTTAATATGGTTTCTCTCATATTGCATCACAACCGCATTTGTTGAAAATTAATTAGGTAAATATGTTTCATATGGCAGTTTTATATGGGTTTTGGATTCTTAACGTGGCTTCTTTTAATGTCCTTTAATTTTTCATGTTTCAACTTCTTAAATATTTTTTCCTTTCAATCATTAGTTTAGATTCCATAAACGTTGAACTTTAGCGCATCGGTGAGCTACATTGATGTCATGTAATCTGGAGGTCATAAAGTTTAAATTTTGAAAGTAGTGTTTCCACTTACAGAGATAAGGCAGTGTAAATCTATCCTTTCTCAAATCTCATCTGGTGGGGCAAGCGTCAGTGTCCGATCCATCAAATTAGGGGTGAAAATAGGTTAGGCTAGGTTTTGTTTAAATAAGTCCGGGCCTGCAACAGAGATTCAAAGCCTGAGCCTAGGCCTGAGCCTGTATGTAGGCTTTTTTTTAGGCTTGAGCCTGAGCGTTCAAAAGGCCTGAAGCCTGTTTAAAGGCCTATTTAAATAATGTAGGCTTTTAAATAGCCTTTAAAACCCATGCCTCCAAATCCATATATGACCCTTCACAATTATATACAATCATACGTTATGTCTTAGGGCCTTTTTGGTTTAAAGGGAGGGGATGAAATGGGAGGAGCTCATTTTCCATTCATTCCAAAACCCCCCAATTTGGGGGGAACAAAAATGAGGGGATGGGAGGGATTGAGAGCCCCTTCTTTGGAGCCCCTCTCTCCAATTTTTCAAACCAAACAAGGGGAGGGACTCAGTTTTCATCCCCTCCCCTCTAACCAAACAGACCCTTAAAGTCCTAATATCCATTATCATAGTAATATTAGGGCTTAGTGAGGAAAAGAAAAGAATATCTAGTGACAACAATTATCCGAACAAATAAGAATAAGAAAAACTTATCGTCTATTGATTAATGAGATATATTTTCTAAATAAGCCTAACAATATGCATGAGCCTGAACGTGACCTATTTACTAAATAGGCTAGGCTAGGCTTTATGTAGGTTAGGCCGTAAGCCTCTGTTAGGGGCCTGACCTATTTCCATCTCTACCTCAAATGTTTTTGTTTTTAATCATCTCATCTCAGTATTTACAAGTATAATTTTTTTTATAAAAAATTTAGCCGACCAGCTATAATTGAATCCAAAATTCTAAAAATAGTTGAAAACAAAGCACCGGTCTACATCACAACCTATCTTTAATAGTCGGTTAGCAGCCAAAAACGAAAACAGACCAATAATAACATTTAGTTGAACCATATATGTAATTATTTATAATTAAATTATAAATTATAAACGCCGTGACTGAAATATATATCAAATTCCAGGCAACACAAAAAATGTTTATAATGCTAAATGTGTGTGTAGAAAGAGAGAGGGGTGGGTGGGTATTGGGTAAAAGAGAAAGGGCATGGCTACAAGCTTCGTGAGTTTTTTAAAACTGAAAAATATATATATGGCTGGTTGCAAAATCTCAATCGAATGTTTGTTAGCTCTATATGTTTTAATTATGCTTTGTTTTGTTAAATTATATGTTGTTGATATGCGCGAATATGTATTTAATATTTTTAATAAAAAAAAGTGACAGAGAAATTATTGGGTTCAGTTTTTTTTTAAAAAAAAAAATTCCTGATGCCTACTCAATTATTTATCTATTTATTGGTGGCATCCCTATCTTTGTGCAGATCTATCAGAGATATCACATGATCTTTCTACAGCGTATGGTTGGCCTTAGTGCTTAGACATGGCCTGCTTCTCTTGAAGCATTCAACTGTGAAAAACCTACTTATCACTATTCTATTATTGTTCATTTCCTTTTTTTTTGTATTAATAAATTTAGACAAATTGAGATCCAAAAATTTAAGATGATGCACGTCCCAACGCTCAAAAAATATTAAATACTTATTTCATAAATAATAAAAATATTTTTAAATGCCTAAAACAAACGGGCATTTAATTTTAATATAATGGTTACTTAACTAATTTATGAGGAACGAAATAAATTGATTAATTTTAACATTAGACTATATTGCATGTAAGTTAGATAAATTAGTTTGAGAAAAAATAAAAAATATATTAACAACTACTACTGTTATATTAATAACTACTACTGCGAGAATTAACAACAATTTATTTTCTTTCCATATCAGCATTTTCATAGCACCCCACCACTTTAAACACACCATTTCCTCTGTTTCCTTTCTAAAAAACAGAGACCATGGCATCCAACCTCCTTTTCCGTATTAACAACAACTACTGTTATATTAACAACTGTTACTGCGCGAATTAACAATAATTTATTTTGTTTCCATATCAACATTTTCATAGCACCCCACCACTTCAAACACACCACTTCCTCTGTTTCTTTTCCTAAAAACAGAGCACCATGGCATCCAACCTCGTTTTCCGTATTAACAACTCCTACTGTTATACTAACAACTACTACTGCGCGAATTAACAATAATTTATTTTGTTTCCATATCAGCATTTTCATAGCACCCCACCACTTTAAACACACCACTTCCTCTGTTTCCTTTCCCAAAAATAGAGCACAATGGCATCCAACCTCATTTTCCGTATTAACAACTCCTACTGTTATATTAATAACTACTACTACGCGAATTAACAACAATTTTTTTTTTCATATTAGCATTCATAGCACAATGAGGTTGGAAAAGGGATGGGTTGGACTATTTATCATCATCATCATCACATTCATCCCTTCCTTCTTTAAAAATGGCGGAAGCTTAAGATCAAAAAAATCCCACCACTTTCATTTCATCTTCTTCTTCCTTCTATCTTACATCTCATCCCACAAATCTTTCACTACCTCAAAGCTTTGGTCTTCACTATCACCACCATTTCTGCAGAGAGAGAACGCAGGGAACTGAATAAAAAAGATCACATCTGAGAGCGAAAATGTAGAACAAATGAGAGAGAGAGAAATAATAGAAGAGGTGCATATGGGTCATTTGATTTTGAAAAATAATATCTGAAAAGTCTCTAGGAACTTTTCAAATATTTCAGATTTTTCATGGATTTTTTTGACAATACTTTACTTCTTTAGAATCTGAGAGTGATTTTCTCACAAATTTTAGTGACCAGTAATTTTGCAATGTCTTTTTTTTTCCAGCAATTTTTTCTGTAATAATTGAAAACTATAATTAATAATTAATAAACGACATCCTCACATTATAACTCACTGACACAGCCACATACCCATAGAACCCACGTCGCTTTCAAGCGGGCAAGCAGGTATGAGGGGCTTCAGACCTCAGTCACATCAAATGGAGGGTATCAATAGGTACACTATGTCCTTATTAGGCTTGTGGTCTCCATATCTTTTGTTGTACATATGCGCGCGAACACCCTAATAAATAAATAAATAAATCGATATTCTTAGCTCTTTTGGAATTATATATATAAAAATAAAAATAAATTCATAAAATTTTGTTTTTCCAAAATTATTCTATCAAAATTAAACAAATTTTTGTTCTAAATTTTTTTTTTGTATCTATATATCTATAAATATAAATCCACCAAGCCGACCGCTCGAATCCAGCTTCCATGTGGCTCTCCTCACAATTTATTGTAGCTAAGAGTTTCCACGGCTAAAAAAAAAAAAAAAACCATCGGTTCGTCACAATTGTTTTCACCGACTCTAACGTTGTGTGGGGCTCCGTGCCCAGCCAATGTCTGCTAAACCTTGTACTATGCCTTCCTTACTCAAATTAGCACTTTTGTGCCTTTTCTCATAACTTGAATTCATTTTGAATCCTCCCGCCTTATGCTTCGTCTATGTATTCTCCTTCCTCATATTTCAGAATTTATTATCACAGTCCATCTCGGTTATATTACCTGTCCATGGTGAGAAATTCTCTAGCAGTTGCGAATCCCTCCATTGCTCTGTTTCCCGTTCCCATTGCAGAGGTCAGATGATGACCGACTCTGTTATACCAGCGAGGTGGGCAGCAAAGGTATTTAAATTCATATTTTCCTATATTCGTTATTCACTGTTAGGAATTTTAGTAAATTATGTGGGAAGTTGAGAATGTCATTATTACATTAACTAAGTAGGTGAGTGCATTAATAGTCACAGTTGTCTATTTATACAGGACAATAAACCCCTATTCATCTCTACAGCTGCCGTCTCACACGTCAAAGATCATCTCCTTTGTTTTCTAATCCTCTTGATAGGTGCTTGTGGCCATGGAAGTTGATGGTGATGTTTTGAGTCTCCAACAACTATCTGAAGGTTTATGTACAAGCAACCTGACGGTGAAGTTGGACAGGATCATTTTCATGGAAGTTGATCGTTATCCGCTTGGACCTTCACGTCCCATGAAGGAGTGTGTTGGCTTGCAGCTGGTTGTTTTTTATGATTCGGTTAGTTGTCATATTGCTATTATATGATCCTTTGTTTCTTACATAACGGATGAAAACATGTATGGGTCACTTATTTTCATATATTCTGTTTGGTTGACCTCAAACTTTAGATGTATCGCATGGTTGTTTCATTGGATGAGCTCCCTGTCATTCAGCATTTTGCTTCCAAGCTTGGGGAAGGTCGCTGCTATAGGATTTCTAACTTCAAGGTTGTGAGAAACAGAGAGGGCCATATGAAGAAGTATCGCATCATACTTATTCCGACTAGCCAACTTGAACGCTGCGCTTCTGACTTGCCAGAACATTGTTTTAACCTCGTAACTATTGGTAACCTCTACAATAGAGTGTCAAGGCCAGGGTGTTTAGTAGGTAACCTCAAAACTATTCATGAATGTGGTTTGCTTTACAATAAAAAATTGGTTGTAACTTGTATTTTGAGCTGTTTTGCGCCAATATGTTCAGATGTATGTGGTTTGGTTAAAACTATGTACGAACCTGGTCTGAGTCCGTCCATGGGCCATTTTGCTCAGGAGGTTGTTTTAGTGTTGTATGACAACCAAGGTGTTCTTGGCAGGTAATCACGAACTGTTATGAGCTATTGCAGACTGTGTTTTTTTCATTTTTCGTATTTTGTTGAAAGTGTACAACATTCTGTCGGCTATTGTCATTTCTTATAGTTCCAACAAGACTCTCACTTATAGCCTGCATGGTGTATGTGCTGAGACAACAATAAGATCTTATGAGGCTGTTAAGGTGGATTACCCTATCTTTGTTGTCATCCAGTATGCTCTGGAGACAGGGATAATTAATGGTAATCAATAAAATAGTTTTATACTTTCTTGGAGGAATAGTTTTTTCATCTCCAGGTTTACTTCAAAGTTTGCGTTGTAGGTGTTCCAATTTTGTCTTCATATCACAATGCAACAAGGTTTTTTTCAATCCAACCTTCCCTGCCGTGCTGGAACAAAAGATGCAAATGGTTGCAGATCATAACCCTGAGTCCTCATGCGAAAGCATCTCCATTGTTTAGGATTTCGTCATTCAAGAAAATTTCTATTTCAGAATTTTGTGGGCTCATACTGAGTTTACTTGAAGTCAATTGTTGTTATCATGTATCATTTTTATTGGATATGTTATCTGCTTGTGACAGACACTATCGTTGATCAACACTCTTACTATGTTCAATTCTTTTTAATTTACAAGTTTAATGCATGATATCTATGTTCCCTACCTTATGCAAAAACGTTAGGAACCAAGAATCTCAGGTTGCTTAAATATTTCATTTGCAATTGGTCTCATTGTTGAAATACGGGCTTGTATCAAATATAGGCTAAATACTATTGGGCTTTGTTTGGTCCATGAACTGAACATCATGTTTTTCCTTCTTAGCTAAAATTAATGCGTACGCAAGGATGACTTCATTTCAGAAATTAATTGAGACATATGGATGTAGGAAATTGCAACATGTCGACTCGCCCATTACAGTAGAACACCGACAAACATAAAGTGGTTCAAAAAAAGTAAATGCTTAGTTCATCGCTACATCTCCATCATTAACAAACCCTACATCCACACCTAAGTCAGCTAATGATGGCAAGGTTTATATGCTATCTGATGTTGGAATTTCAATTGAATCACACCGACGATACACAGTGGAACACCTCGTGCGCCGTTGGCAACGATGGTTTGGTGTAATCCTCATATAGGCATGGCACCAAAAGTTCAGAATCTCGATCTCTCCATTTCTATCCAAGTCTATTCTGATCTTCATGTAAGGCATATAACTTGCAATTATATCTATATAAAAACTATGGAGGCTTAAATCATGATCATCTGCAGCTTCCCATTCATAGTTGAAGAGGCCATGTGTCCTGATAACACCATAGATGCATCGAAAGAGGATATATTTGGAGTCATAAAATCAGAAGGAGCCAGCCCTTACCTGCCCTCTCTCGTAGCAATGGACACAGGTAACAACGTCTTCCAAGTTGAATTCTTCAACAACAACAATGGGGCCACAAGTGACATGCAACTACCTCACTTCATTCTCACTCCATTGCCTGAGCAACCTATACATAGCGCAAAATATGCACTCATTGAGGTCACCCATATTTCAAAGCTCACCCCGATATTAGGCTAGAAGGGTTTATTGCTCTTTGTTGGTCATCCTCTTTGTTTTGTTCCAGCAACTACGTATTTAAGTAATGGTTGGAACTCTCTTTTGTCCAACGGTTTTAATCCATATTGTGTTCATTATATTTTACCTAATGGTTAATATCAAGGACTGGCTGAAGTTTGTTACAGTTATCATATTTATGTAGCCTAGGAAATCGACTATCCTGATGTTTAATAGATTCTAGGCTCAACTTTATGAAGATTCACTTTTTCTCTTCCTGTTGTATAAATTTCTCGGTTATGCAACATATATTTGGTCTCATTTTCATGGACTTTTTGCAGTCAACCCAACTTTTGTCAGTCCATTCCCTATGTCTACTACAAATTTGTCTTATTGGATGCTTGCTTCTATGCATCGCCGGGCACTGCAACCTAAAACACTGTGCTTCACCGAAGTGGTTGCTGCTCTGCTATGAAAATAAAAAAGGAGTGCCTCCTACTTCATGTTTTTGTGTTTCTTGTCTCTATATTATTAATGTTAGTTGCATGCTTATGGGTTCCGTACTCACCTTCAATAGAAAGTTGTCTGGCCACACACTTATACAACCTGTCAACTAAATGGTTCTATAATCCTTTTTTATTCTGTGGTTCCCACAAGGCTATTAAGAATTACTCAAAACATGCCAATAGTTCACTCATATTATTATGATAGTTCTTCATATGCTTTTCCTTTGGTTTTCAACTCTTCTAAAGCTAACTAAATTTACTATATTTTATGCTTGGTTCCATGTGTAAATAGGTGCAGGGACCTTAAACACTGTGCTTCACCGAAGTGGTTGCTGCTCTGCTGTGAAAATAAAAAAGGAGTACCTCCTACTTCATGTTTTTGTGTTTCTTGTCTCCATATTATTAATGTTGTCTGCCCACACACTTATACAACCTGTCAACTAAATGGTTCTATAATCCTTTTTTATTCTGTGGTTCCCAGAAGGCTATTCAGAATTACTCAAAACATGCCAATAGTTAACTCACATTAGTACGATAGTTCTTCATATGCTTTTCCTTAGGTTTTCAACTCTTCTAAATCTAACTAAATTTACTATATTTTATGCCTGGTTCCATGTGTAAATAGGTGTAGGGACCTTAAACACTACTTCACCGAAGTGGTTGCTGCTGTGCTCTGTAAATAAAAAAGGAGGACCTCTTACTTCATGTTTTTAGGTTTCTTGTCTCTATATTAGTTATGTTAGTTCCATGTTTATGGTTTGACTCATCACCTTCAATAGAAAGTTAACTTATCATAAACTTATTCAACCTGTCAACCAAATGGTTCTGTAATACATTTTTTTTCTGTGATACCAAGAAAAAGGCTATTGAGAAGTACTCAAAACTTGGCCATAGTTCATTCACATTATTGCCTTGGTTCTTCTTGTGATTTTCCTTAGGCTTTTATATACATTCTATACTTCACTCTGAAGCAATTCTTATGTCTCTAATAAAGTTGTGGCCACTCTATCGATGAACCTCATAACATTTTGATTTCAACCTTCGCCTACTTTAGATTGCATAATGTTTGGCCTGGTTATCATATTTACGGAGGCCCATATATTATTTGGTTGCTGCATCCTTAAACACTGTGCTTCACTGATTTGGTTGCTGATGTGCTTTATAAATAAAAAAGGATGACCTCCTATTTCATGTTTTTATGTTTCTTGTCTATATATTATTTATGACAGTTGCATGCTTATGGTTTATGTGATCACCTTCAATAGAAAGTTATCTGCCCATAAACTTATATTACCTGTCAACCAAATTCTTGCTTCTATGTCTAAATAGGTGTAGCGACCTTAAACACTGTGCTTCACTGATGTGGTTTCTGCTGTGCTCAGAAAAAAAAAGGAGGACGTCTGACTTTATTTTTTTATGTTTCTTGTCTCTATACTATGAAGTTTAGTTCCATGTTTTTCTTGGTTCTGCACCAGAGATTTGTGTACAGTTTTACTTTATTCCTCCAGCCAAGCAAACTTTAATGCCTTTGACCTCTTTTCAATCACATTCACATATTCCAACATTAAATAGACTGTAACCTGCGTCAGCAAAACTTAATTGCAATGTGTCTTATTTTATTCTTCCTTCCATGCCTTGCCAAGTGCTTCCATGCCAATAGTCTGTCTTCCCTACCTAAATTTCAAATTCAAACTTCATATCCAATTTCGTGCCAGATTCTACAAATCAATCTTTTCAGCTCCCTATAAATAAAATATGTTCCCTTCCAGTCTCTACATTGAACCAGCTTCATATCTGAATCTTCTTCTTTATGCCATCTCTTTATTCCCTACGACTTTTACCCAATTATGTCTCGTCATGCTTTGCTGAAAGATGTTCATGATGGCACTGAGAGATGGTCAATTGTTATTCGTGTCTTGCGAAATGGAATGTATACCAAAAGTCTGCCCCTTCTGAATTATTTTGCACTACAATGATATTTGTTGATGAAGAGGTTTGTTCAGTGAAGAACTTTATGTCCATTCGCATTTTCCCTTCAATTATCTTTACTGTAAATCAGAGTTCTGATCTTCTTACTTTCTTCTCCTTCACACAGGGAACTAAGATCCAGAGCAGCTTAATTGCTAAAAATCTGCATGCAAAATTCCGACAGTCTTTAACTAAAGGCAATACTTACTTTGTGGCCAACTTCGTTGTGTCCCAGAATTCCAATCAATATAGAGGAATCTGGTAGACTAATGAAAGATTAGCAAAATTAATACTCCTCCATTCCCAATTATGGCCAACTCGCACATTCTGCTGCTGAGCTGAAGAATATCCTCATAAGTGTATAAAAAACAGATAGTTTTTCCCCTACTTTAACCCTTCTATTTAACTCCTTTTAATATCATTGTGGGGTTCATGTTTTTCAGAATGCACGTGAGTATGATTTCCCTAACCAGTGTGATTCAATTGTCAACAAGAGGATGCTACTCAAATTGAAGCGCAATGATTTCAATATCAAGCATATCGGTTCTAGCATAAGTGTTCTGCAATATACATTCTGTGAAGACTTGACTGACCAATTTGATGAAGCTTCTGCACAACAGGTCTTACATTTGCTTTACCAAACACCTTATATTTTATTCATGATCACTCACTATTTATGCAGTTTTTTAATATTTCGTTTTTTAATTGCCATTTACAGAAGGAAGCTCCAACTGTCAATCAGACTGATCAACTTGGAAAGGTTCATTTGCACAAAGTTGTCATCAATTTGTTTGCTTCATTTATCATGTTCCCTTCTAACCAATTAAACTGTTATGTTCAGGAGCCAGTTCAGCTTAATGCACATTGTGACAGTCCGGTGATATCCACTCCTGCCTCTGTAACCAACCCAAAAAAAATAGCTGTTGTAGAGAACTCAGAAATCCCACTCTCCCAGCTTTGTCCTAATGTCCCTGTTACACCTACCAAAGGAAAAAGAAAGGCACCCTTGAGGAGGAATTCTGTTGACCATGACATGCCAGTTGAATCCCAAGCAACATCAACCTCAGCAGCCAATGACAGATTGCTTAAAGCTGTGAAGCAAGAGAAGTAGCAGCAAGTTGTGTTATATGTAATATGTCGATGGTTACTTAGTGAATCTGTCCAATATCCCATTGGAAGTGCTTTCTTGAAATTCAAACCATCATTTTCTCTATCTTAACTACTTAGCTAGGATGTTTCTGTTGATGTTGCTGTACTGTCGACTTAGTTTTTCCTTCCAGTTGTTATTTAGGTTCAGTTGTTGTCTTCCCTCTTATTGTATCCCTTTCAACTTGAAATCTTAGTTTCAATGATATTTCATTTTTCTTCCATGATTATCCTCGCCATTTTGTTCACTCCTCAGCGTCTCTGTCAACAAGCAACATATGCTATAACTCAAGCTATCACATAATATGCAGCCAACTATAATCTATATCATCTACAACAATGACCACTCAAATGACAATATTTACTATATACAGTCTTCCTAACGCTAAAATGACGAGATCTAGAATATATTATCCTGAACTCCTAAGAGAGACATATGGATTATAATTACTTGGGATACATTTACAAGTACTAGTAAAGTGATTATACCATCTGATATCTTTCCGAGACTGAAATTAATTATGGAATAACATGTATCAGCCATTATGCATTTCTTCCTTATCTTAATTAAGTTGTTCATGACCCAGTTGCCTACACCAAGAACACATAACTGTAACTGAACATTAACCATGACTAGGATGTTGACTGATATGTTTCCATAGTAACTGGATTGGTTTTGCATTTGTTTATTCATCAAATTATGAGCTGTCTATATCAGCAGCTGCCCTTTATACAGTATGGCAGTTTTTTTGTCTACACATGCAAATCATTATATTATATTATATTGAAGGTATAATATAATATGACTTTTACATTTTGTCATAAAATATGTGCCTCCTACAACCCTACAACTTTATTGTTGCATTGCTTCTGTATCTCACACTTAGGAACAAGTTCTTCACTGAATCTCAAACCTTTCATCATGAACGACTTCAGACCTGCATGCTTCAAACATTAGGTGTAGTTTTGTGCTTGCTTTTCCCATTATACTTAAATGTTATACATTTGTTTCCTGTGTTCCTGGCGGTAGCTTTTCCCATTAAACTTAAATCTTCTACATTTGCTTCAGTATTGTGCCAATATGTTCAGATGTATGTTCTATATTAGTTTTAGTCTATTACCTCCATTTGTTTCTGCAGACTAATGCAAAGCTTACAAAATTCAATACCTTCTCTCCATAAAACCGGGTCAATCGAAAGTATCTATTATGGAAGATGAAACCAGTGCAACAGCAAGTTTCATGCAACCTTCTGCTGTTTTAACTCCTCCTGAAGTCAGTACCACGTTCAAGCAACCAAGAAGGCCAAGGATCCTAAAAGATGTATCTAATCTTTCATCTAACTTGGCAAATAAATTTGGATTCAGCTCTCTGTCAGGTTACCATCATTTACATTGACATTGCTTACTGGGTAATAGCTTCCCCATCCCATATTATCTCATCATCATTCCTTGTATTTCTTTATAGCTTGTCATTCAAACATCAACATTGCTTCGAAGGTTGCCACCAACGACTCATTCCCGCCTATTGAACAAGTCTTCCAGAGGCGGAGTGCGAGATTGAAAAGTATTCTAAATAGCAATCAATCATCTTCTGCACCAATAAAACGAAAATGTAAGAATGTTGCAAAAACTGGGTACAACTCAGAACAAGAGAACACTGCACCAAACTTACCAGGTTTGAGCTATATGCTTCCATTTTTACTCATTCATGAAGCAGGACATCCATTGAACATTATTCTTAGTTCAGAAACATCTGCTTCCCCTTTTGTTTATTATGCCTTATTAACTACATACTTGATAGTTATTCTCAAAATCTTTGTGCAATAGAAAACTTAGAAAGCCCAGACTATGTTACTGTATCAAAGAGATTTAAGGAAAATTGTGGACGAACATCCAGAGTTAAAAGGTTGACTGGAAGATATCATCATGATTTCAAGAACCAGTCTGATTGTATTAAAATAGGTATAATAATGATTAACCATAAACTTTATACTTTCTCCCAGCAATTAACAAACACTACATGGATAGTGTTTTTTCCCTTGAATTTATACATGTGTAACATTTGTTTAAGTAATATATTTATTTTCAGTTGAAGGAATCAACTACAAAGATGTAACTTTTAATTTAGAGTTTAATGAAAGAAATGGTGCTGATGATGCTATCACAAGTTCTGATGAATAAGGTATTTATTTTGTTTGCTATGATTCAACAATTGCTTAATCCAGATTATTGTTTCCATTATGGGATAAGGGAACATGTATGTCTTGAACTAACTGAGTAACACTACAGGCTTATTGCCATCTTCACTTGCTGTGCATGAAATTGTCAATGGTTCGCAGATGCATGAATCAACTCATAACAAGGCTGAAATTGATGGTAATATATGTGTAACATTTATTTCGATTATTTTATAGCATCAGTAGGTAGTATAACTGAATCATGCTATGTGTCATGTCTTTGACCAGAATATCTAGATGAAGAAGATCCCATACATACATGCAAATTCTGTGGTGCAATTTTTTGGTACAATGAAAGATCAAAAAAGGATTCTAAGAAAAGTATTGCTAATACGTTCTCTATGTGCTGCCTCAAAGGGAAGGTTGAGTTACCAACAATGAAAACACCACCACCATTGCTGTATAAACTATTCTTTGACAAGGGTTCATTGATTTCAAGGAATTTCCATGAAAATATAAGACAATACAACAACATGTTCTCTTTCACATCAATGGGTGGCAAAATTGAACACTCCATGAATTGTGGTGGAGGCCCATATTGCTTTGTTCTATCAAGAATGAACTACCATAACCTTGGGAGTCTATTACCACCTCAAGGTGCAAGGCCTGTTTATTCTCAACTGTATGTTTATGATACTGACAATGAAGTGAGAAATAGAATTGATGCAGTCAGGTATTCAATTCATACTTGCCATTCAAATTTTATACGGTTCTGTTTATTATATTTCTTGACGATGTGGATTTCTAATGTTTTCCTTCTTTGCAGCAAACATCAACAAAATTCAACTATTAACCTTGAAATAGTTGAAGCAACCAATCAATTGTTGGATAAAGTTAATCCTTTTGTCAAACAATATCATTTTGCATCATCACATTTAATCAACCGGGGAGAATGCGAAATGAAGCTATGCTTGCTAAGCACAAGGCAACATGATGGTCGTACGTTTAACATCCCTAGTACTTCAGAAGTTGCAGCTTTAATTGTTGGTGACATAGACTTCAAATTCAATGTTCGAGACATAATTGTTGAAAAACAATCAGGCTATCCCCAACGAATCAATAAGTTACATGCTTCATATTTACCACTTCAATATCCCATTCTATTCCCTTTTGGCGAAGATGGTTATAGGGATGATATTGAGCATAGAGAAGAAACACTCTCTACAACAAAGACAAGGAAGAGATTAAGCATAAGAGAGTTCTTTGCATATAGGTTGATGACTAGAGATCATGAACTTTCACTATTGCTTCATGCAAATAGGCTGTTACAGCAATTCATAGTTGATGGTTACATAATGATGGAAGCACAAAGATTACACTGGATTCGAACTCACCAAAAGGAGCTTCGAGTTGATTTGTACCAAGGGTTATCTGATGCTGTTATTAGAGGAGAAACTGATGCTTGCTCAACCGGTAAATGGATAATATTACCCGCAACATTTACTGGAGGAGCTAGGTATATGCTGCAAAATTACCAAAATGCTATGACAATATGTCATTGGGCAGGATATCCCGATATATTCCTTACATTCACATACAATCCTGCTTGGTCGGAAATTGCCAGATATTGTAAACGTCACTCTGTCAATCCTTCAGATAGGCCTGACATTCTTTGTAGGGTTTTCAAGCTTAAATTGCAAAAACTTATGAAGACTCTTAGAGCAAAGAAGATCTTTGGAACCATACGTGCAGGTAATGCTTCGATTCTTATTTGTAAACTTAATTAGTCATTTTCCCTTTGTTATCTCTATTTAATTATTATCATCTTTGTTTCAGAAGTGTATACCATAGAATTCCAAAAGCAAGGTCTTCCCCATGCTCACATACTACTCTTCCTTCAACCATACGACAAGATCACAACACCAGAAGCAATTGACAAGTTGATTACTGCAGAAATTCCAGATATTAATACTTCACCTGATTTGTATGAACTGGTCAAGAAATTTATGATTCATGGTCCTTGTGGTTCAAGCAATCTGAAATCACCATGTATGAAAGACAAAAGGTGTACCAAGCATTTCCCAAAGAAGACAACCAATCATACAACTATTGATGAAGATGGTTATCCTACATATCGAAGAAAGGACGACGGTAGAACAATTACGGTTAAGGGTATCCCATTGGACAACCGATTTGTTGTTCCATACAATGCATCTCTTCTACGAATGTTCCAAGCTCATATTAATGTTGAGAAATGCAACCAATCAACTGCCATTAAGTACTTATTCAAGTACATTAGCAAAGGCAATGATAGAGTAGTTGCTGGACTTTTTGACAATAGCAACAACAAAGATAGGCATAAGGTAATGGATGAGATCCAACATTATTATAACTTTAGATATATATCTGCTTGTGAGGCTGCTTGGCGAATCTTTGGATTTGAAATTCATCATAGATCGCTTGCAGTTGAAATATTAAGTTTCCACCTGCCTAATCAACAATATGTCATATATAGTAGCACTGATGATGTATTAGATTTGCTTGGAAAGCCACGGGTTTGTGAATCACAATTCTTAGCATGGATGAGTCAAAATGAAACAGATGAATTTGCTGCTACCCTTACATATGCTGAATTTCCTCAGTATTATGTCTATAAAAGGGATAAAAGGATATGGAAGAAGCGAACAAGAGGACTTGCTGTTGGCAGAATTGCAAATGTTGCCCCAACTTCTGGTGAATTATACTACCCTACGAATCCTCCTTACAAAGGTTAGAGGTCCTAAATCATTTGATGACATCAAGACAATTGATGGAGTTATCTATGATTCTTTTAGGGCTGCATGTGATGCCTTAGGGCTCTTAGATGATGATAAGGAATACATAAATGCTATTAAGGAATCTTCATGTTGGGGTACTGGCGTTATGCTTCGGAAACTATTTGTCAGCATGCTTTTATTAAGCTGCTTGCAACGTCCTGATTTTGTTTGGAAGGAGTGTGCTAAGATACTATTAGAGGATTTATTATATATCCCACATGACCATCCTCATTTTACAAGTAAGAATATTTGATCCTCCTTCGCGTTCTATTTTTCACTTATACCATTAAATTAATTTCTCATAACTTGCCTTTTTCATATTTAAGTGCCTATATCTCTACTGTTGATAAGGAGGATGCAGCATTAAAAGCGATTGAGCACTTGCTCAATCAAAATGGAAAGAGTTTGAAGGATTATCCAAGCCTGCCATTACCAACAACATCATCAACCCTCGATGTGACAAATAATCTAATCTTGCAAGAGATGAGCTACGACAGAGCAACCCTTCATCGAGAAGCCTCAACATTAATTAACTCTCTCAATGTTGAACAAAAAATGATTTTTGACAAGGTAATGTCTTCACTCAATTCAACGCACTCAGGCTTTTTCTTTGTGCATGGTTATGGTGGCACAGGGAAGACATTCTTATGGAATGCATTAACTTCATTTTTTAGGGCTAAAGGAGAGATTGTGTTAACTGTTGCATCAAGTGGTATTGCAGCCACTTTACTGCCTTCTGGAAGGACTGCTCATTCACGATTTGCAATACCAATCTAGATTAATGAGTATTCTATGTGTTCAATTAGACAAAATTCACCGCTTGCCAAATTAATCAAAAGCACAAAGTTGATTATCTGGGATGAAGCTCCAATGGTTCAACGTCATTGCATTGAAGCATTTGATCGCACTCTAAAAGATATCATGCATTGTGATAAAATTTTTGGTGGGAAATGTATTCTTATGGGTGGTGACTTTCGTCAAATACTTCCAGTAGTTCCAAAAGGAACACGAGCAACAATTGTTAATGCATGTATAAGCTCTTCTTGGATATGGGATCATTGCACCATATTTCATTTGACGAAAAATATGAGACTCACTGCAGGAACTTCACAAACAGAGATAGACAATTTGCAATGGTTTAGTCAATGGCTTCTAGATGTGGGTGATGGTAAATTAGGCCAACCTCATGATGGTGTGGCTGAAATCGACATCCCACAATAACTTTTGGTTGCTGAGTCTACTAACCCAATACATGCAATTGTGTCAGCTACCTACAACAAATTGGAAGAAAATTTGGGTAGCAATGAATACTTCAATGATAGAGCTATACTTACACCAACAATAGAAATGGTGGCCCAAATCAATGATTATATGTGCTCCATGTTACCCGGTGAAGCTTATAATTTTCTAAGTTGTGATTCTGTTTGTAAGTCTACTGAGGATTGTGATAGCTTTGATAACCTTTACACAACAGAATTTCTCAACACAATCAGTTGCTCTGGATTGTCTCCGCATAAGCTTACCTTGAAGGTTGGAGCACCCATTATGTTGTTGAGGAACATTGACCAGTCTAGTGGGCTATGCAATGGGACACGATTGCAAGTATCTCAACTTGGGAAAAATGTTATTGAGGCAATCACATTGAATGGTTCAAATCCAAATAAGAAGGTTTTACTTCATAGAATGGACATGAATCCTTCTGAAAGTAGATGGCCTTTCCACATGCGAAGAAGACAATTCCCAATCAATCTTAGCTTTGCAATGACAATCAACAAAAGCCAAGGGCAATCACTTCGTCATGTTGGGATCTATCTATCAAAGCCTGTTTTCACACATAGGCAATTATATGTTGCCCTATCTAGAGTGAAAAGCATGGATATGGGTTGAAGATCTATGTTGCAAATGATGGCGATCAAGAAAGGAGGACAACTACAAATGTTGTGTACAAGGAAATATTTAGTAACTTGGGTAATTAACATTTCTGATTTGTTGTTACTGATTCCATGGTGATTGATGGTCCCTGTTTCATTGCAATTATGTTTTTAGAAAATTGTGAACTTGAAGCAGGAGTTGTTTGTTTCATTGTGTTATACTGTTTGCATGTAATTTGTTCCTGTGGCTTCATTGTTGTTCTTTATGATGTCAATGTTAATGTCAGTGGAGTTGTTGTTGTTGTGAATGTGAATTGTGTGTGAAATTAAGTGCTCCCCGCGTATGTGCTAGTTGATTCCAACAACAAAGAAAGTTGGCCTGTTGCATATATATATATATATGTCTCTCACTATGAGATATGGAGAAGAATAAATGTGCGTACTCTCATCTTATAAGTAGAACTCTCATCTTATAAGTAGAGATGTTGTTTTTAGCATTTAAATATATAATCTTTAAGACAACAACTTTTTTGTTGATTCGAGACTGGCCGAGCCATTTGTATGATTACCTTTTCAGCATAGCGAAGGGATAATTCTATTATCTGCATGCATGTGGTCACAAACCCTCAGCACAGCTTCCACGAAGCTTCCTTCCTATATATAAATATATATATTAAAACTTATCCCAAACGTAACCGTTTCAATGCTTGTTTCTTGTTCATGACTATTAATGTCCAAAAAAAATTAGTACTCCCTCCTGTGTCAATTATAAGATAAAATTGATTTTTTTGAAGAAATTAAGGAAACTAATTAAATTACTTTAGATCATTTATAATTTTATTTTTTTTCTTCAAACTAATTAGTTTGATTAATAAATTAATATATAATTTAAGGATACATAACACATAATATGATTAAGTAACTTATTTAATTTTCTTAATTTTTTTTTAAAAATCAATTTTATTTTATAATTAAAGCCGGATGTAGTATTTCACCCAGCCTGGAATTAAATTATCATAACTGACACTAACAGCTTCATCTTAAATCATACGATGGGCTGTAAAATAATCATTCTGAACTACCTAGCTCTCTGTGTGTTTGTGTTTGTACTTTGAAGTACGTACAGTCCCAATTAAGTATAAGTTTATGTGAAGAGACAGGGAGTTTCAAATTGGGAAGGAAATTTAACTGGAGTGTGGTAAATATGGGTTTATATATATATATATATATATATGACGAGCTTTCTCGGCACCTTCCTATGTCACTATATAACAATAGATGATATCAGGCAAAAATATATATATATATACAACAATAGATGATACGTACAAGCGAACCTCACACACACACATATATGTCATGTTACATGTTCCTGTCTTGATTTGGGCGACCTTACTTGTATTCTCAATGTGTGGCTCCAAAAGCCAGGGACTTGGATATTTTTCTACCACATCTCTACTTTCAATGTTTAAAGCAGACTGTTCGTTAATTAAGCCATCATGATCAGTAATTAAGGGATAATGTCATTTGTATCCCTCGGGCTTATTATTATTATTATTATTTTGCCATAAAATCCCTTCGAATTATTGACACTTTAGTTTGAGCACATGAACTTTTGAGATTAATAACTATGATAAATTATATTAGCAGTTTTTAAGAAAAATGTTGAATGTTATTTATAAAAAGGAAGGAATTGAACATACACTACAAAAAAAGCCTCAATTACCCACGGAATCTGAGACGGAAATTCCGTCAGGAAAATCAGAGACGGAATTGCCCACGGAAATGCGTCAGTAATTTGCCACGGAATAATTCCGTGGGCAAGTCCGTCGGAGAGTAAGCATCAGCGACGGAATATCGTGGTTAATTACTGACGGAAGTATTTCGTCAGTAATTTCCGTGGCAAATGGTTTTTTTTTATTTGGAATAATACAATACCGAACACATACGCATACGCAGCTCCAACCCGAAAAAATTCCCCAACCCACGAGCCGAAAATTTTCCCTCCAGAACCGCCCGCATGAATCATCTGAAGATACATTATCCCAACCCATTTTCTGAGTTCGATTCGCTGCTCCAAGAAACTATTTCGGCGATTTGCAGCTCCTGTGCCGATTTCAATCCGGAATCGGCCGATTGCTCTATGGAAATGGGAAGAATGAACTTGTCCGAGACAAGGTGAGTGGTGTGGCATCTCATCCGAAATCCCTAATCCCTTTGCTTAGTGAATCATCTGAAGAAATAGCCCCAACCCATTTTCTGAGTTCGATTCGCTGCTCCAAGAAATTATTTCGACGATTTGCACCTCTTGCGCCGATTTCAATCCGGAATCGGCCGATTGCTCTATGGAAATGGGAAGAATGAGCTTCTCCGAGACAAGGTGAGTGGTGTGGCATCTCATCCGAAATCCTAATCCCTTTGCTCAGTGTCGGATTTCACTGCCTCAGCACTCTCTCGCTGTCTGCAATATTCTCTCCAATCTCCCTCCCTCCCTGCTGCGTTGGTCCTCAGTCGGTAAGTCCGGTACACTCATTGATTAATTCAGTGGGTTTTTAAACTCTAATTTGATGTTGACCATTTATTCAATTTTTGTGATTTCGATTCAATAGGCAAGAGCAGCTCATCTTTCTCGCCGTCTAAGGAGAATCAACGAACCCATCTTCAGTTTTCTTCTTCTCTCGTGCATTGATTGTGTAGGGTATGTATTAATAGCTTCTTTTTCTTGGTCTGATTTCCAGAATGCTTCTGCTTTGATTATGTGCATATGCTTCTTTGCTATGGTGTCTGGATTGTTGTCAATTAGATAGGATTGGTCTTGCAATATAGTTTCAGATTGTGATTTTCAATATTCTTGAAGCTTGTTGATTGAATCACATAAAGTGGTGGATGAACTGTGTGATATGTGAAATTGTTTTTCCAATGATAGCAGATAAGTGTTGTTTTAATTACTAAAGTTAATATAAAAGTTATTACATACATAGATATATACATACATATATATGTAGGTTGATATTTAGGGGAATCAAGGGTTGTTTTAACTGTGAATACAAATGTTGGGAGATGATATGGAATATGTTGAAAAAATTAAACTAAGAATTGGTTAATGCCTTGATTGGTTAAAGTATACTTTGAGGCCATGGTTGATTATAATTTTTCTTGGGATAAGTGTTTGGGTTAAGGGCTATTTTCCAGAAGAGCAGCTAGAACTAGCCAATGGCAAGAAAGAAGAATGAAGGTGACTTTAAAAGTCCAAGAGCCTTTTGAACAAGACTATTTTTCCACTGTGATATGCAGGGCAGTGTTTGCTTTCTTGAATTGCTTGTTATTATTACCCCAAGGCCATTTATTTGGGTAATGGCTTGTTTAACTACTTGCATCCCATTTTGTATTGTGCAATTTGCTATCTGTAGTCTGTGATGGATGAATGTTTTAGATCTTCATGTGTTGGTGGTGTCCTTTTTTGTGATCAATTGAAGATATTGGATATGGTTGATGGGTGGTTTGGGTTGTAATTGTATTAATGCTTCCATATATGTGTGCCGTCTCTTTCATTGGTAACTACATGGCTCATCAAATTTCAAAGCCAAAAGGGCTTTCTTTTGTCAAAATTAAAATTCCAACCTTTTATAGTTCAAACTCAAATTTTCCACGTTTCTTTCTCTATACCTACATTATGGGCATGCACATGTAAGATCATCAAGTCAAGATTTTGTTAATGTTTTGTTTGGTTTTGATTTGTTTGTTATTCATGATCTTATTTTGGTGACAATGCCATTTATATATGAATTAAAAGTGAATATTATAAGATTTACAACACTTCTTATTTAAAGTGTAGATATATTTTTGTGGCCAATTTGTACAAAGAGGCACATGTTCGTAGTTATTTTCTTATTCTACATGTTTTTTGTGGCCTTTGGATTTTAAGTAAGGTTTTAATATCGGACTGAACTACTCAGTTTAGCTGGTTGAACTATTGGAGAAGTGCATATTTCAGATCGAAAAAAGGTTAGTTCAGAAAATTTGTTTATAAAGACAGTTTCACATTACTTTTTGAGCTCAAAGTTGCCCTCCATCTAAGACTTTGCTGCAATTTGGGCATTAGATGATTGTAGGAGTCTCAAATTTGCAAGTTAATGAGGGCTTATCTATAATACAAGTACTTCCGTGATCTGTCATGCTTAAATAATTTATGCAGAAATGTAAGTTTATAACGTAAGTCTGTTGTGTATTACCTTCATTAATGTTAAATTTGGTTCACTTACTAATATCAAGGGGTTTGTACGTTCCTGGTTATATAAAAGGTAAGAAAGAACACTAATTTAAAGGCAAGGACTTGGCTGAATGTTTTATTTTCTTTTTACAAGGTTGATTAAACTTGTTTGCCTTAAATATTGTTTTAGTTTATACTGTCACAGATCAGATTTGAAAATATAGCCTATCAAACCTTTTGGTTTGCAATTTTTCGTAATTCACAAATATAAAACCTAACAGCCAATCCATGTTTAGGGTTTGGTTGTGTTAAATGTTTTCTTGTCATTGGTTAGGATTATTAGAGTTTAAGCCACTTGCATTCTGAAACTTAGTGTGTTTAGAATTAATTGCTACATATTTATTTTTGCTAAATCTGTTTCTGAAGTGTCTTGGTTAGGATGCACTATACATTACTAAATTGTGAATTTTTGCTGAGTTTTGGGTCCTTTTGCTATGACATTCACGTCCTTATAAGAGCTTAAAGGGTTCTGAATTTTAATTGTGTTATGTTGTGCAAAATGCAGTAGTCAAGTACTTTGAACTTTGACTATCCTACAAAAAATTGTCCTTCATAAGTTTTGCCATGTATTGTTCTGATAAGCTGTTTGATGATGTTAGGTTGAATCTGAGTAAGTAAACGAGTTGGGGACGTAAAATTGAAAGTGATAGCGCTATTGAGGTAGTTGCTTCATATAGGTTAATTAATTCTTAAGTTTCAACACATCTCAGTGTTATGTAAATGTTTTTTGTCTTCTTGATGCTCTCTTGACATTAGTATATTAATTCAAATGGCTGGTAAATTACCGGTACGCCTTTTTAGTTGCATATATCATCATGACTTTACATATATAGTCCCATAGTTTTCTTTATCACTCTATACTGATGCAAATAGTGTTCATGGCAGCATCATATATATACCTTTTGCCATACAATGTGATTTAGAACTTAATTTTGTCTGCTCCGAAGCTTATTTAATATTTACTTAGAATTCCTACTTCTTAGAATGGAAGTCCCAGAACATCGAAGATGGATGTATAACAGAATTAATCCGAGTACTAAATGGGTGACGATAGAGTTCGAGCAAGGTGTTGATGGGTTTCTTGCATATGCATATCAATCACAGTACTCTCAAAAGTGGGGAGAGCTTAGGTGTCCATGTGTGAAATGTAAATGTAGATATTATCTACCTTTTGATGATGTTAAGGTGCACCTTTATAGTAGAGGATTCATGCCGGACTATTATGTATGAACTAGTCATGGTGAAACACGAGTAGTAAATCATCTGCCCATGTCTCCAATACCATGTCCCCTACATGCCTCACATGGGGCACTTGGAGCCCATACAAGTCCATATGAGACAATCGTGATGGATGCAGCCGGGCCTAGTTTTAGGGATTACTATAATGAAGGTGTTGAAGAGATGCCAAATAGTACAGGAAGAGAATTTTATGACATGTTACGTGCTGCACAACAACCATTGTGGGAAGGTTGTGAAGAATCTCGGCTTTCAACAACGTTACAATTATTAAGTATTAAGGCAACAACAAACATGTCTCAACATGCCTTTAATTTAGTTTCCCAACTTATGCTTAGGACACAACCTAAAGACACTCTTATGCTTCTAGACTTATACCAAACAAAGAAGTTAGTGTCGAGGCTAGGTCTAGATTATAAGAAGATTGATTGTTGTGTGAATGGGTGTATGTTATATTATAAAGATGACACTCATGCAACAAAATGTAAGTTTTGTTGTGAGGAACGATATTCCTTTAAGAAGTGTCATGGAAGAAAAAAGAAAGTTGCAAGGAAGCAATTGTTTTTCTTACCTCTCATTCCAAGTAGGGGTGGAAACAGGCCAGGCCAGGCCAGGCTTTTGCCTTAACAGGCCTGGCCTGTTAAGGCATAAACTGGCCTGAGCCTGGCCTGTGGCCTGTTAAAGGCCAAATTTTAGGCCTGAGCCTGGCCTGTACACAGGCCTGGCCTGAAGCCTGTTAAGGAGGCCTGATTTTTTGAAATTTTTTAAGCAAACCAACAGGCCTACAGGCCACACTATAAAACAGGCCAACAGGCCTCCTTAACAGGCCTCCTTAAACAGGCCAAAAACAGGCCGAAATTTACATAAAATACTATCAATGATTCAAAATACATCAAAACACAAGAGAATTAAAGTCTATCATAAAATCAAGGAACGATTAAACAAGATCATTGCAACATCAAAGCAAAACTAACATTCTTGTTAGCACAATCTCGCAAGAATTTCAATCTAACCAAATAATTGGAATGTGAAGGGATAAATCATGAAAAGGATTAGACATTTATAATGAGATAACATTATAAACCACATGCTCAGAAAACTCTAATTTTTTTGAATCATATGAGAGTTTTATCAAGATGCAGAAAATAAGGCTTTGCTAATGATGTCAGTGGCCTCAATATATCGTTCCACACATCTAGAGATGCAACTGCTTTCGCCTCCACTTAAGCTCGACCCTAGTTTTGTGATGCACTTCTCAAAACACTTGCCCCTCACTGTCTGCAAAATCAGTAACAATTGCAAGATCAATATAAGTCTAACACTAAAAAGGAGGCAAGCACAAACACACACGCTTTAATTCAGATTTATATATCTCTATAATATAAGTCTAACACTCGCTTTAAAGAAACTTCAAGATATGCATAATTAAGCTTTTGTCAAATCTCTTCTTTTCTCAAATAATTCTGGTCTCTAGATAGTACTTTAATTTATTTTCTAATCAAATTGGATTCGAACACACTTTTTTGCAATCTTTATTTAATGCCAAGGGGCCATACTTGAACAGGTTATGTGCAGATTCTCAGATCATCAAAAAATGGTGCATAGACATCCATATATATGTACCCTCCTCAAATTAGTACATTAATCAATATATATAAACCCTCCTCAAAAGACTAGCGCTTGGGTGGCAAAAGCACTAAGAACAGGACAATTATGAACCAGAAACAGAATGAACCAGAAACAGAAATTAAACAAGAACAGAAATAATGAACCAGAAACAGAAAATATGAACAGGACAAGTATGAACCAGAAACAGAATAAACCTTTCTTTAAGACCTTCCTCCTGACCAAAAATTATGAACCAGAAACAGAAATTAAACAAGAACAGGACAATGACGAAAATCATGACAATGAACCAGAAACAGAAAATCAGAAACTGAACCAGAAAGCCAACCAGAACAGTGAAGAATCCGAAAATAAACCAGAATCCGAAAATGAAGAACCAGAAAAACCAGAAACAGAATGAGTGATCTGTGCCAGAACGAACCAGAAACGGTCGTGCGCCTGTGCCGTTGTTCGAGCTACAATGATGGAAAGAGGAGATCTGCGATGCCAGAGACGAGATCTGCGATTCTGGAAAGTGGAGCTGAGGATTGAGATTTGAGGGGGAGGAACGAGTGAATGTTGCGAGGCGAGGCGAGGCGAGATTCGAGGATGACGATGAAGATGAAGATTGAAGAATAATAGGGTTAGGGATTTCAGAAGAAATGAAGAAGATTTGAAGATGACGAAATGAGAAAAAAATTTCTAAGACATGCGTGTAATTAGTATCACCAATCACCATTCACCTAATCTATTTTTTTTTTTTTTAATATGTTAACAGGCTCAGGCCGGCCTGACAGGCCTAACAGGCTCTGGATTCGGCCTTGGCCTGGCCTGTTAAACAAAACAGGCTTTGGATTCGGCCTTGGCCTGGCCTTTTAGCCTGACAGGCCAGGCCTGAACAGGCCTATCACAGGCCAGGCCACAGGCCCCTGACAGGCCGCCTGGCCTGTTTCCACCCCTAATTCCAAGGTTACAAAGATTATTTGCTTCTGAAAAAACCGCAAAGGATATGAGATGGCACTTTGAGAATCGTCGAGGTTCCAATGTTCTTTCTCACCCTTCTGATGGTGAAGCATGGAAAGTTTTTGATAGAACATATCTAGACTTTGCATATGATCCAAGAAATGTGAGGCTTGGATTATGTGCGGATGGATTTACGCCATTTGGCCAATCTGGAAGGCAATATTCTTGTTGGCCTGTTATAGTTACTCCCTATAATCTACCACCTGAGATATGCATGACACGGGAATATATGTTCTTGATGTTGATGATCCCTGGTCCTAATAATCCTAAGGGAAAAATAGATGTGTATTTGCAACCACTGATAGATGAACTAAAGTTATTGTGGGGTACGGGGGTGTCAACATATGATGCCTCTTTGAAACAAAACTTTCTTATGCGTGCTGCATTATTGTGGACAATAAATGACTTTCCAGCTTATGGTATGTTGTCTGGTTGGATGACCATGGGGAGACTATCATGTCCTATATGTATGGAGAACACAAAAGCGTTCCAATTGAAGTATGGGCGAAAAACATGTTTCTTTGACTGCCATCGTCAATTCCTTCCGATTGACCACCAATTCCGGAGAAATAAAATATCTTTTTTGAAGAATAGAGTTGAGAAATCAGTGCCACCGCCCCGGTTGAGCGGAGAGGAAGTTTGGCAAAGAGTTAAAAATCTACCCAAGGTGACTGAGTATGGGAAAAATTTGCCAATTGAAGGGTATAAGGCTACTCATCATTGGACAAAACAAAGCATATTTTGGGAATTGCCTTATTGGAAAACTAATCTCATTCGACATAATCTTGATGTCATGCACATTGAGAAAAATGTCTTTGATAATGTGTTTCACACTGTTATGGACACAAAGGGGAAAACAAAAGATAACACACAAGCTCGAATGGATGTGAAAGAGTATTGTCGAAGGAAGGACAATGAACTTGTTGAAATTAGAGGGAGAATGGTGAAACCGATCGCAAACTATACATTGAATGTGGATAAAAAACGACATATTTGTCAATGGGTGAAGAACTTGAAGCTTCCTGATGGATATGCATCTAACCTAAATAGATGTGTGGATATGAAAGAAGCAAAGTTGTACGGAATGAAGAGTCATGATTGCCATGTGTTCATGGAACGCTTGCTTCCTATTGCCTTTGCGACTTTGCCGGAAAATGTCTTGAATCCTATAGTGGAGCTTAGTCAATTCTTTACACAACTTTGTTCCACAACTTTGTTGCGAGATCAACTAGAGTTGTTAGAGCAAAATATTGTTGTGACATTGTGCAAGTTAGAGAAAGTCTTTCCCCCAGGGTTCTTTGACTCAATGGAGCATTTACCCATCCACCTTCCTTATGAAGCTAAAGTAGGAGGGCCTGTCCAATATAGATGGATGTATCCATTTGAAAGGTACTAAATATTGTTTTATGTGACTTGACAAAAAATACTTGACAAACCTTATTAAAAAAATGACCAATAGAGTTAACTATATGTAGGTTTCTTTATACCTTAAAACAAAAGGCACGGAACAAAGCTCGGGTTGAAGCATCTATATGTGAAGCTTATATTGCTGAAGAGACTGCCTTCTTTTGCTCACACTACTTTGACCCAGGTGTTCCACCAAGAATAACAAGACCTATCAGAAATGACGATGGTGGAGAACCAGATTTGCCAACTATTTCAATTTTTAATCATCGAGGAAGACCTTCTGGGACTTGTAAATCCCGTTTCTTAGGGGATGAAGATGTGAAAGCCGCGACCACATTCATTCTAATGAATTGTGACGAGGTGCAACCATATATGAAGTAAGTGATGTTAAATCCTGATAAATTAAAATTTGTGTCAAATATATGATGGTTAACACATAACTTGCAATGCAGTTTTTTTGTACATATATTAAAGGAAGAGCACCCTCAAATTACAGATAATGAGATAGAAGCTCAGATCAATGATAGATTTGCATCATGGTTTAAATGTCATGTAAGTAGTTAATATTATGAACGAAATACCTACAACAAATTTTATTTGACATGATTCTTATTGATTATGTCACTTAGGTTGAAAATCCTGCCAATAATATTGCGGATTCATTTTTACATGACATTGATTGGGGCCCAAAGCGAAGAGCGAGAACATGGCCTATGTACTTTGTGAATGGGTACAAGTTTCATACAGCCGAAGTTGCCCGTAATAAATCAACCAATAATAGTGGTGTATGCATCAAGGGAACTGACTATGCACAAGCAGAATATGACTTCTATGGCATTCTACACGAGATTGTTGAACTTGAATATACGGGTGTCCCTGTGAAGAGAGTGGTGTTATTTAAATGTGAGTGGTTTGATCCAACACCGAATCGTGGTACAAAGATTCACCCACATTACAGGACTGTTGAAGTTCATGCATCACGGAGGTATAACAAGTATGATCCATTTATTTTGGCCCAACAAGCAATGCAAGTCTACTACATGCCTTACCCTTGTTGCCGTCAAAAGGAAAATTGGTTAGCTATTATTAAGATAAAGGCTCGTAGCATAATTAACACTCCTGCATCTGAATCAAATATGGGTCCATTTCAAGTGGATGACCTTGAAGTCATACTACCAATAATTGTTGTTGATGATGAAGTCACTATGTCAATAATTGACACTCTTCCAACTGAAATTCGCTATGAAGATGTAGATATGCCGGTGGGTAACATGGAATATGAAGAAGAAGAAGATGATGATGATGAAGATGATGATGATGATGATGATAATGATGAAGAAGATGATGATGAGGAAGAAGGTGATATAGATGATGAGGTTGAAGATGAAGATGAGGAAGAAGACGAAGACGAAGACGAAGATGAAGACGATGACGAAGAAGATTAATGTTACCACATTTTGTTGTAATGAAGTCATTGTTGTTACCATTGATTGTATTGACTTTTAATTTTCTTTTTATTCTGAATATATTTCGTCATCATTTATTTATTTCTTATTACTAACTAAAGTCTCACAATGAATTTGTAGATGTCAAGCCGTCGCTCAAAGCGTGATATCAGCCCATCGAGTACCCCACAATCATTTCTTCCCCAGCAACGTCCTAAGTTATCTCATCCTCAGACAACTATTTCAAATCCGGCTATTCCTAGGGTTGTTAGACCATCGTTGTCATTTGTGTCAGCGCCTCAATTGCATGAACCACTTATCCGACCCTCATTACCACATCAAATCCTTAATCCCATTGTGAGACCCACATTACCCACCCAATTGCATCATGACTCAGGTGAACCGTCATTCCCATTGCATGAATCAATTGGTGGACACTCGTTATCATCTGGCCCTTCTCAATCTCCAGTCCCATCTCTTCCAATACCATCTCCTGGAACAGAATCTTCACACCCCCCTCTCCACAGGGTCCTCGTGTTAGGTACTCACATTGGGGTCGTGATCTTGATGGTAGAACATGGATATATCCTGAGAAAACAACGTAAGTCATGAACAATCTTACTGTAATTTGTATCTTCATTTAGTATATATTAAAGCCATTTTAACAATGATAATGGTCTTTTTACAATTGATATTAGGTTCAATCCTGTTGTTTGTTCTATACGGAAAATTCTTCCGGTAATTCAAGGGAAATTTGACTACCCATGTCATTGTTGGAAAGCAACACCTGCCAATTATAGGAAAATGTGGTTTGAAGAATGGGCGGTATATGATATCTTCTATTTGTATTATGTCTACTTGTTTCCTTATTCTTTTGGTATTTTTTATCCTTTTCATATATCATTTATGCAGAGAAAATATAAATGGCTGCCACAATATGAAGATGATGTTAAGAGAATATGGAATGCAAAGTGTTCAGAAATTTTGAGAGGTACAATGCATACTATCAGGCAGGAGTTGTTTCACAAGCAAGTTAGACCTAAGTGAGAGATTATGGACAACACCAGAATATAAGAGCAAGTGTGAGATAGCAAAGACCAATCGAGCCTCTAGCAAAGGAGGCACTCAACACAAGGGGGTAGTATTTCGAATAGTGAGCATAAAAGGAGGATGGTAAGTATTTATCTTCAATTGGTTCAATCATTATGTATTTGATGCTTCGTGTAATACATTTTTATAAATACTTATAGGCTGAAGATTTGGGAAGAGAGCCTTCTGTGTTTGAATTGTTCAAGAAGACTCATTATAATGAGAAAACTGGAGAATTTGCGGACCATCGTGCAGCTGCAACTCATGTAAGTATATGGTTGTTTCTGACTCACTGATATCTGTTATTAAATTCTCATAGAATATGGTTTTCTTTAATGGTTGGATAAACCCAACACACGTAGAAAAAAAGGTGGCCTAGCTTTGAAAGATTGGTTTATATAGAATATGATTAAGATATATTGAACACATCCAAATGGGTTGCCAAAGAAACAAGAAGATGATTAATAATTTGGTCAAAACATGGGGAGGGAGTAGCAAGAATAGCATACATGTACATGATCTGTCACAGAAAAAAGACAAAAAGATACATTATTATGGTTCCTTTATTTGTTGAATATTTATCTATAGGTTCTGTTTCATTAGGTTCTGTTTCATTCCTTTATTCTCTCGTTGAATATTTATCTATAGGTTCTGTTTCATTAGGTTCTGTTTCATTCTCTTGTTATTATATTGCTCTCAGATATCACATGATGTATATTAATAATATTGTCTACTTTAAATAATCACTCATGGAGCCTCCTCCTCATCACCATCAATGCCATATGTCAGTTTATATAACTGATGAAAAAGCCGTACTATATATGCATAGACTATCATTGATATGTGTGTGTTTTATTTAGCATCTGTTTGGAATCTATTGGGATGGTCTTGGTTAAAATTAACTTTATTTTTAAAAGCTACAGAAATTCGTTTGCAATAAAGATTTGCAAACATTGCTTGCGTCTCGGGAGGCCTGGTGGCATGGAGAGACAATCTAATCTCAGCTGCAATGTCGCCTGTTCAAAATGCAGCACTGGAGTGAGAGTGAGAGTGAGAGTGAGAGCGAGGGATTTTCAAACATTAAATTTAAGTTGTATTATTCATATAAAATAATGAGACATGGTCTTTATATTGGTAGCATTAACCTTGTTCATGAGTCCATTAATACTCTTTCTAAGAGCATCCCATGTTAGCCTCTGGTACTCAACACTGCTTTTATCTTTAACTTCTTTCATCATGCGAGCCAAATTAAATATATCACCATTTGGGTTTCCTTCCAGTGTTGTTGGTTGTCTTTGAGGATTTGAATCCTCATCTAACCTTCCATGTCCATCTTCTTTAATCCTGTTATCTTCTTGTTGCTTTCTCTCATGCTTATCCCTACGGTACTTCTCACTGTCACCATCCCTAGAAATTCTGTTCTCCCTATCTCTATCTCTTCTTGATTTCCTGTCAATTTCATCCTCTGAATCATATCTTTGCTTCCTACGGTAACTCTCACTGTCACCATCCCTAGTAATTCTGTTCTCCCTGTCTCTATTCAGATTATGCAGTAGAATGTTGTATTTTTCTCCTGTTTGGTCATGTGTGAATTGCAAAATCTGTTTGGTATTTGATTGAGTTCAATTGAATGTTGGGACCTTGTGAAACTTCATTGATGTTTGAGTGTTAGATGATTGCTAAACGGTGGAGTATGATGTTTATTATCAATTAAAAGTGTTAAGAAATTTGATTTAGGTGGCTTTGCGATTAAACAAAGATGTTTGAAGTTGCTTGTCAACAATATGAGATGGTGATGATTGTTTTATGACTTGATTTTACACATGGTACTTGTGAAATAGTATAGAAGAGAAATTTTGTTAAATTAAGATTGTTGAAGTTTATGAGTTGATTTTACATAATGCATATGAAGTGTTTGATTAATTGCACGAGAAGCAATTCTATTTACTTGAGAATGGAATATGTTAGTGAAGGTGCTATTGATTAAATTCTTATATAGCAATCAATTATAAGAACAAGAACATGTAGGGCATATCCTTTTCTCTTTATGGTCTCCTTATATGATAAATCTGATCTGGAAATAAATTTGTTATGATGTACTTATTTTATGTACTTTATGTTTGTAGGATGAATTTCTGAGACTAAAGGCATCAGTTAGTTCTGAGACAGGCAGTGTCCAATCTAATCAGGATGAACTTAATCTGTGGTTAGAGGTTACCGGTGGTAAGAACAAGAAGGGTCGAATCTATGGGCTTGGATCTGAAAATCAAAATATTATTTCTTCTGCCTCACCTCCTTCCATAAACTCGACGGGGGATTCTAACGTTCAAGAATTGCACACGAGGATAACACACCTCACACAAGAGACTGAACATCTCAGACAAGAAAATCAGCAGCTTAAACAAGCAACTGACCTGATTATGACTGCCTTGCAAGGAATGGGGATTCAATTTCCTAATCTCTCTAACAATGACAATGCTTAGGCTCCCTCTGCTACCAATGCAAATGAAGAAGATGAAAATCAGAGTTGAGAACTTGTAGCTTTCTTATGTTTATTGTTTCCATAGACTTGTTACTGTTAACTTCTTTCTATTAAGTCTTTTTCTACTGTTTCAATGACTTCATATTTGTGACATTTTGACTTGTTTAGTTATCCACATTTTAAGTTCAATGATTATGCTATTTTGCTCAACATTTTAAATTGTGTTTTAAAAATTATTGTCATGCAAATCATTAAAAAAATGGCGTAGGAAAAAATAAACAATTACAGAATGATTTAAAATTTCGGACAGCAAATTGTCGTGCAAATCATTAAAAAAAATGGCCCAGAAAAAATTAAAGAATTACAGAATGATTTCAAAATTTCGGACAGCATATTTAGCCACGGAAATCCGTCTCAGATTCGTGGGAAATTAGCCACGGAATTCCGTCTCAGATTCGTGGGAAATTAGCCACGGAATTCCGTCTTAGATTCGTCGGAAATTAGCCACGGAATTCCGTCTCAGATTCGTCGGAAATTACCCACGGAATTCTGTGGGTAATTCGTGGGCAATTACCCACGGAACACGGATTGCCCACGGAAATTTCCGTGGGCAATCCGTGGGAAATTACCCACGGAAATTTATTTCCGTCCCAAAACCCGTTAGCCACGGTTTTTTTGCCGACGGAATGTGTTCCGTCGGGAATTCCGTCGGTAATGTTTTACCGACGGAATTCCGTCGGTGATTTCTGTCGGTAGTCATTTTAGCCACGGAATTCCGTGGGTGATTTCCGTGGGTAATTGCCTGTTTTTTTGTAGTGATATATTAACTACATATGAAACCATATATCTTCTTAGGACTCCAACAAAGAAAAAAGAAAAAGAAAAAGGCTGAAGAACATTCGTTAGACTTGGGGAATCCGAGGATAGAGTGAAGAAATTAATGAGATTTAATTTAATTTAGAGGATAAGGGTGTATTGAGATAGGCATGATCATGATGAATAATACCTCTTCATGAGGGGTAGACATGAACATGTGTTGTCACAGTATGTGTTGGGTTTAATTTCTCGCCTCTTTTAAATCGAAATTGGGATAAATTATTTTCAAAAAACTATTAATAAAGCATAACTTTTTGATATTCACTACTTCCTTTTGTTCACAATACAAGTCCTTTCAACGAATTTACCATCCAGATACAATTAACCCATTAAATTTGTTTAAAATGTTTTCCTATTATACTCCGTTGGGTCCTTAATGTAAGACCCAATTAAGGAGTAGTTGTGATTTTAAATGTAAGACATATTTCACATTTTTATCTATTTATTCTCAAATTAACCTTATTGATATTCTCTTATCAATAATCAAGTAGCAGAGGGAATGGAGAAATGAAAGAAGATGATTAGCGTGTTTTAAAAAAACATATCATATATTAACAAACTTAACTAATGTTCTTAATCTATTCAAATTAGTAAATTAGTTCTTCCATCAAGGATGATGAGTACAAAAAAAGTTTGGATTTGAATACTATTCACATCGCATGATACTCATATCATCTGAACTAATCTCGTGTGCTTTATTGCTTTTAAGCAAAAGTTAAAGAGCAATTTTTCTTAAATATATATACAAAATATTCAAAAGAAAGAAGTCTCAAAAATGCCCAAAAAAATGCCTGTAACAAAATCAAACCCATTAAATTTGCTCTTGTATTCAAAATCTAACCCTTTTGAAACAAAATCAAACCAAGGAAAATCCATATCTAACATGCTTTCTCCCATAATCACAACCCAACCAACCAATAAGAGTTGAGTTTAGTAGAATAGGCTAGTCTTTCACAATATAGGGAACCATGGTTTCAATCTTTGTAAGGAGAGATGCACACATTTAATAGCTGACAATACCTCGAACATGATTATATCTAATAGGAGGATACCTACACCTAAGAAGAAGAAAAACTAAGAAAACAACCGAGCCGAACCCCAACTAAGCTGAGGTTGCCTCCATAATACTAAGAAAGAGATTTTTTTTTCCCTTTTGAAAAATTTTATACAATATCAATATCCCAAATAGAGTCGGGAAAACGGGCCAAGTTGAATTTGTAAAGGTCAGGCTTAGGATTTTTGTCTCAAAAATATAAGCGAGCATAAAAGGGCCAGTGTTGTTTAGGCCAGTATGTTTTTTTTAAAAAATTATTTATATGATAATAATATTATTAATTTTTTATACTTTGTTAATGATGTTCCAAATATTTAGTTATTATTATCCTTTATAGAATTAAGTTATAAGAACATTTTGTATTAAGAATCATGAAAATTAAAAACTTATAAAAAAAATTTCTTATTTTATAAGTATTCTTACTAATGTTGTATTTTTTGACTTATTTTCTAGTCATTGTTTTGTTTATATCTTATGTTTTTATTTTGTTGACTACTTACGCATTTCAAGACATACTTATAATAAGTATTTTTAATATTGTCAAGTCTTCTCATTAATTATTTATAATTGTGGTATGTGGACAATAATTAACCTTTAATCATCACGTAGTGACTGTATTTGTTAGTTACATGATGAATACTATTTACATATTAATTTTAAAATTTATGTGTTAAATTAAGGCTTTTATTGTTGTAATTTTATTTCTTTAAAAAACTTAAAAAATTAGTAAAATGTTATTAAAATAACTTCGATCCTAACCTCAAAAAAAGACCTTTTTTTTTTTTTTTTGAGAAAAGCGGGCCATTTTACCGGCTCTAAATCCCAGAGATCCAGATTTTTTGTAGTGATTATTTAATTATATTATGCTGGGTCATTTTCACATAATCCGTACAAATTTGTGAGCGCCCTAATCACTGGACCAGTGTACAGTATACCACTCGGACCACAAAAATTCATCCGTACTAATAGCAAAGACCACTCAAGCAAGCACGGTTCCAATAATGCAATACCACCAAGGTTTCGTTTATCATTTCTGCGACAACCAAAACAGAAATGACCCATCAGTTCACGTTTCTTATGACACCGTGACAGCAACAAAGAAATAAGACATGGACATCCACAGAAGACTCCTATATTTTCCCCCGAGCTTTCGATGATTTTGGTCTGTATGTGATGTTCATAGAGGCCAACTTGTACAAGGAAGCTTTTTTGAATTCAAATTGGACAGGGAAGCTCAGCCAGTCAAATGGTACAATACACAGGAACACAGGTTGAATATCTATATAAATGACTTTATTTGATATCCACAATAAAAGAAGAAATATCCTAGTCTTTGTTGTCCCTTCCTTGTTATCTGACTGCTGATGATTCAGGATTTCAGTATTATTCAGAAGGAAAAAAGAAGAAATATAAAGTGGCTTTATAGATGTGAAGTATTAATTATATAAAGTCACTTTTAATCCCAGTTTACCTTGATACATGCATTTGAAGCCCAAGAATCATAACAAAATCCCTAAATAAGGTATAGAAATATATGATAAAATAGGGATTCGTCAACGATATAATGTTGAAAGTAAGACAAGTAAAATAAATTGTAACATGCATTACACTTTGATCACATTGACAAATTTCCAGTGGCGGTATTGGGTATCATCTGCTTTTAAGTTTTAACAAACTATTAGATGTACATTATACAACAAAAGCTAGCTATAACACAAAGTAACACTACTAGAAAAAAGGGTTTTAACGTCCCTTTTTTTGGCCTTTCAACGTCTGAAAACAGAGGGACGTCTATGTGAGGGTCGTAGAAAAAAACGTCATTAACGTCTGTAAAACTGGGGACGTCTAAGGGGGACTTTAGACGTCCCCAGTACCCTGGGGACGTCTAAAGCTAGACCTTAGACGTCCCCAGTCCACTGGGGACGTCTAAGGTCCCCCTTAGACGTCCCCAAGTTCAACTGGGGACGTCTAAGGTCCCCCTTAGACGTCCCCAAGTTCAACTGGGGACGTCTAAGGTCCACCTTAGACGTCCCCAAAAGACCTGGGGACGTCTAAGGTCCACTTTAGACGTCCCCAGGTCTTCTGGGGACGTCTAAGGTGGACCTTAGACGTCCCCAGTTGGACCTGGGGACGTCTAAAGTGTCGCCAGCAGTACTTTCCACGTCCCTTTTTTTATTAAGGACGTTGAAAGTTTGTTTTTTTTTTTAAAATGGACCTTTTATACATATTGCACTGTCTGGAAAATATGTAAACTGCAGAAATAGAATTCCAACAACAGCAGTTCAGCAGAATGAAAACAACAACAAACACAGTGATCAACCCAAGGCTACTACATGCCACACAAACTTTCAAACCACACAAACTACACAACAATCTATATCCAAGTCTACTACATGCCACACAAACTTTCAAACCAGACAAACTACACAGCAATCCATATCTAAGTCCCCAGTTTGTACAATAACCAAGACTAAAATCCAATCCATATCCAACAACAATTACGCTAATTATATGTACTACCACAAAAGTATGTCCTACACAAACTACTAAAGACTTTACTCTTCTGGTACACGTTGAAGAAGATGTCCAGCCATAAAGTCTCTGATCATATTTAAGTCTTCATATGAGTAGGCATCTTCATTGTCAAAAATCTGTAAATTAGAAAATAAGCTTAGATGAAATAATGAATGAAGTGAATGAATTCCCATTGAATCACAACACCAAGAATATTATCCTCAGAGAATGAAGAAGCGATTACTTGTTCAAAATCTTTCGTAATGCCACTCTGAATGATGTTATACATATAAAGCAAGACATAATATCCACATTCCCAGCCGCCAGGTTGTCGAGGGCACTATAAATCAAAAGCAAATGGTTAAAATCAATAAAGGCATATCTAAAACGACCGTCAATCAAAAGAACTTGATTTGAAACTACGTACCTTTGGAAACAACCATTTTGGATCTTTGCCACCTCTACGTTCGCGTGGCCCGCCAAGCGCTCGATACGTCGTGCATGCGCTATCATGAAAATGAAAATCAACATAAATTAGAATAATTCATTAAGTCAAGAATCAAGAAGCAATGAAATACAAAAAAATAACTTACTGGTTGAAGACGCTTTTAGTTTCTTTGTCTGGTCTTCTATTTAAGGAATCAAACCAGTAAACAACGTGCGACCGAGGACAGACAACACACAAACTCCAGTGATAACTATCACAACATATACAGATTAAAATGAAGTTAGATGGCAAGGCAATTATTTACTAAAAATCTCAAATACACAAAATTAAAATGAGTACCCTTGAACAATCGGTGCTAGATAACAAGTATACTCATCCTCTGACAATAAGAAGCCCACATAGTTCGTCCTTCGTTTCAATGTATTCTCAACCCTTGTCGTATGTGCAGGAGACAAGAATCCATATAAATCAACTTTCTGAGAGTCAATGCATATACGACGGAAGGAGCTATAATAGAATTAAAATGATGAATGTATTAGCTAGTTAAAATCAACTTAAATAAATGAATCAAAAAATGGGAAATAAAAAACTTACAGGATTGCAAATTTGCCCCATCCAATATCTAGCTCCTCGAACTTCATGAACTGTTTAAGATCTTGTTTATCAATTGTGAAGTGATACTCTGTATTCTGGCCTACAATCCCTGGAGGCATATGCAAATCAATCTGGCGAATGCCTTTATAGATATGCTGCAATCGTGCTAAGAAGGGCCATTTCTCTGCTTCCTGCTCGTTCTTTTAGAACATAAAAACACATACTGTTAGTAGGATGTCAACACATCTCAAGTAAAAGTGAGGTAGTTGCATACCATTGGAGGTGTTTGTGGTAACAAGCCAATAAGATGTACAGGCCAAAGGATGAAAGATCCTCTCGCCTGAGCTATCGTGGCAACCTCGGCATCAGGAATAGGGATCGCTGTACCTTCTTCCCCCGCTCGAACACACGTCACAGTCACCCTACGCAAATGCTGTGGAATTTGCTGATGATGGTGGGTAGTAGCTTCTGTGTGAACGAGAGCATCTGCAACTACACGTAGCACTGGGGCATCCAAAGAGAGGATGGCAGGTTCTCCCGGCGCTGGAGTATGAGAAGGTTCGCCAAGTGCTTCCTCCGCAGGGTTGTAACTTCCTTTGGTGCTGTGGAAGGCCGGGGATGAATGGGTTCTACGCTCGGTAGTTGCCATCTGCGATTCAAACATCTTCTGCATTTCAGCTCGTATCTCAGGCATCATCTCAAGACGTAGCTCTGGCAACAGCTCTTGTCGGAGCTTGTCGCGAAGGTTGGCCTCGAGCTCTTGTGAGACTTCCTGACGAATCTTGGCCACAAGCTCCCTACTGGGTTCAGCTTGTGACGAATAAGGATATGAGGCTGAGCCAAAATACTTCGTGACACGAACTCCCACTGGCTCCCCCCGAACATGACCAGGGTGATCTGGCTTCCCAATCGCCGTTGACAAGATGTCCATCCGTCCACTTGGAGTGAACGAACCTTGGCTACTATGATCTTCCAGTTCATCCTGCAGCATAAAAGTTATCGTAAGCACTCCCAATATGAAAAAATAAGTTTGTAATTATGCTCTAACTACTTACAATTCTTGCGGCAACGTCAGCAACAGTCGGATTTACGTACTTCCCACCCTTAAGCCTCCCTGCTTTCCATTTTTTGTGACGTGGTGGAGGTGGCGGGGGCTGGACCACTACGGTAGGATCTGATGTGGCTGCTTCCTTCAATTTCTCCAACTCTTCTGCCATCATCTGTCGCTGAAGCTTCCGGTAACCACCACGAGACATGCAATGTTGATAGTTATTAGCTGCTTGCCTCTCTGCATTTGCTGCACTTAATGCCTTTTAAAGGAAAACAACGAACACCGAATCAATAATGTCAACTATATTCAAATAAAACACTATGATTACAGAAATCTTACCAAAAAGTTTGGATCTTCTCGTGATGCCATAAACAACCTCCAGTCCTCTGGAGACAAAAATGGATACTGATGACATGGATCCTGACCCCTCAAGTCCCCTCGAATGTAATCTCGTGTGAGCCTGTTCTTGAAATCTTTCCATCGTAGACGAACCTCCGTCATCCACTCCTTGTACATCTCCGCGGTGTCAGGGACATCATAGGTTTGCTGCAAGGTAAAAACATACGTTAATTATATTTGAAGCGATAGGAATAAAGATATAATGCAGATGTATTGAAACTTATATACCAAAAGTTGTTGCCAAATCAACTCTTTGGTTTTTGGTGGAACCAACTTCCAATCAGCATAGGTAATGCGAACTTTGCTTCGAGCCAAAAAACCTATGTAGCTAATGAAATGGTCTTCCTCCGGACCAATTGGTTTCATATCTTGATCAAAGTCAATATGCAACCTCTCCTGTTGATGGTTATGACGTGCTACCAATGCAGGCATTTTTGTACTGCCTCTAACCCTTCGTCTCGCAACCGGTTCACGTGTCGCATCACCTTCAGGCCTATTCATTTCATTGTCCCTATCACTTGGAGAGTCACCAGAGTCGTCCATATTCCTGTAAGCACAAAAATCATTGTCAGATAGGTGAATAAATTGTAAGTAAATGAATAAACTGAGACGTAATAAAACAAACAGCACACATTACTATTTTCTAAGTTAAGCTCTTACTCTAGATTGTTTCCCATATTCCTTCACCATGATCATTTCTCACAGCATATTCTTCATCATCTACCAATTCTCTTTCTTCAATTGTTGTAGGTGGATTAATTGTGAAAGGTGGTGTGTCGTCAAGGTTGAAGGTCGGATCACCATGCTTCTGTTTTTTACTCTGAAGTACAATGGACATTTTCTTATTTGCGGGATCTGTGACATAGAACACTTGTTTCGCCTGGCTTGCTAGAATGAAGGGCTCATCCCTATAACCTACTCTTTCAAGATCAACTGAGACAAATCCAAATTGTTGATCTATTACCACAGCATTATTGCTAACCCACTTACATTTGAATAAAGCAACTTTGAACTTGTTGTAAGTGATTTCCCATATTTCTTCTATCTCTCCATAATAGGCCATGGATGCTAATATGGGGTTTTTGTCTTTCGAACTGGAAAAGTGCATGGATTCAGCTTCTACCATCACCCCACTATTTTGCATGGTACTCCTGTCATCTTGGTCTTTTGTGTAGAAAGAATACCCGTTTATATCATAACCGCTCCAAGTAATGATCTGAAACGAAGGCCCCCAGGCTAGCCACTCTATTGTCCCAGACACACCGGACTCATGCAAAACCTTTTCCTCAAACCACTGAATGAATGTCTTGTTTTGCTCAATAGTAATCTGCATGTCATTCTTCCTCGGATTCTCTTTCTTCAATCTGTTTCTGTGTTCCTCTATGTACGGTTGCACTTCTGCCATGTTATTCAGGATATAAAGGTGTGCTTGCAACACCTCTCCACGAGGCATAGTCTTCACTTTCAGTCCTCGTGTTCCCTTGCTCCTCCCCTCTTCATGCCGAGATTGTTCCTTCTTCCCTGATATATAATCGCTGCAGAAGTCCATAGCCTCTTCAACAACATACCTTTCAACTATTGAGGCTTCTGGTCGATAGGGATTTTTAGAGTACCCTTTTAAGATCTTCATGTATCGCTCGAAAGGGTACATCCACCTCAGGTAAACTGGACCGCAGAGCCTTACCTCCCTTACCAAATGAACTATCAAATGGACCATTATATCAAAAAAAGAAGGAGGAAAGTGCATCTCTAATTGGGACAATATGATATAACCCTCAGCTTCCAGTTCATCCAGCTTTTCAGTGTCAATGACTTTGTTACATATAGCATTAAAGAAAACACACAATCTTGTCACAGTGTTTCGAACTTCATCTTTCATAATCCCTCTAATAGCTACTGGTAACAGTTGTTGCATCAACACATGATAATCATGGGACTTCATTCCCACTAACTTCAAATCGTCCATTGACACACACCTTCTCACATTCGAAGAATATCCTTGTGGTACCTTAATTTCATACAAACACCCACACAAACTTCTTTTCTCCGCTTTTGATAGTGTATGCGCTGCTGGCTCCATGTATGCCCTCCTACCATCATCTCGTAGCTGTGGATGTAACCGTTCTCTTATTCCCATATCAACAAGGTCTAGTCTCGCATTAATCCCATCCTTGGTCTTCCCTGGAATGTGCAAAAGTGTACTGACAAGGCTATCACAAACGTTTTTCTCCACGTGCATTACATCAATACTGTGCCTCACGTCAAGACTACGCCAATATGGAAGATCAAAGAAAATTGATCTCTTCTTCCATATGTTCTTCTCACCCGAAGTCTTATGATTCTTACCGAGTAAGACATTGATACGTTCAACCCGACTGTAAACTTCCTCTCCGGTTAATGCCTTTGGAGCCATTCCATGCTCCGGCAAGCCGTTAAAACGCTTTCTTAACCTACGATACGGGTGGAATCTAGGAAGGAACCTCCTGTGACCTAGGTAGACCGTTTTTATTCCATGTTTCAGTTGGTGGAAGTGAGTGTCTGCTTCACAGATCGGACATGCTTTATGCCCCTTCACACTGTACCCTGAGAGGTTTCCGTAGGCAGGGAAGTCATTTATGGTGGTGAACAGCATTGCACGTAGCTTGAATGACTCATTCTTATACGCATCAAACACATCTACGCCTTCCTCCCACAACTTCTTCAAGTCCTCAATCAAAGGCGCCAGGTAGACATCGATATCGTTTCCTGGCTGTTTTGGTCCAGAAATCATCATAGAAAGCATCACATACTTGCGTTTCATACAAAGCCAGGGAGGCAAGTTGTATATTACAAGGAGTACTGGCCACGCACTGTGTGTGCTATTAAGAGTTCCATACGGATTGATGCCATCTGTACAGAGCCCAAGCCGAAGGTTTCTCGGCTCGCTGCCAAATTCAGGGAACATTTCATCTATTTTCTTCCACTGTGGAGAGTCAGCCGGGTGCCGAAGATATTTTCCGTCGGATATTCTGTCATCCGAATGCCATCTCAACTTCTTCGCCTTTTTTGCAGTGCCAAATAAACGCTTAAAGCGCGGTATTATTGGAAGATACCACATAACTTTTACAGGTTGCCTTTTAGTCTTCCCATCGCCACAACCACCATCTTTCTTCACTTTGTATCATGCGGTTTGACACTTAGGGCACTCACTCAGGCCTTCATACTCCTTTCTGTACAGTACACAGTCATTAGGGCAAGCGTGTATCTTTTTATACTCCATACCCATTGTCGATAGGATTTTCTTGGCCTCATACATACGATTTGGAAGTACATTATCGTCTGGAAACATATCACACAACAGTTCAAGCAGCAATGTGAAACTACTATCGGTCCACCCACAAGTTGCTTTTAAGTTAACCAAATGTAATGTTCCTGTGAGCCGTGTGTACTTACTCCCAGGGTACAACGGTGTCTCTGCATCACTCCGCAGGCTGTCATATTCATGCGACTGCGCAAACGATTCTACCTCAACATCGTGAATCATTCTCTCCATTGTATCTTCATCTATGACATCCACAGCTTCCTTCTTGTGTGACGGACAATCAGTTACTTCCTCACCATGCCATATCCACCTTGTGTATCGAAGATTTATTCCATCACAAAGTAGGTGATCCCTTATAACTTCAACATCCCGTGTTCTCTCATTTAAACAATTGACACAGGGACAAAAATACTTCCCATTTTTGGCTGGAACGTTCCTTCTAGCAAATTCAATAAACTCTTCAACCCCATTCTCATATTCTTCACTTGTTCTCAAAGCATTCATCCAACTATGATCCATTCTATTACCACCTATGCCATTCACACTCAAGTTTAGAGTCATTGTCAACACTGGGAATTGCCTTTTACTATTTTGTTTTCCAAAATTTTGGCAGCATTTCCCCTTAAAAGTGACACATCCCAAAATCAAAACAACAAACCATCTCAACTTAATTTAAACTAAACTAAACTAATTAAGAAGAGTAAAATAAAAATTCAGAACAGTAAAAGAAGAGTAAAAAGCAGGAAGCTAATATTAATTCTTCTAACCCAAACAAAAGGACGAATACTTTAATTAGTGCCAATAAATATACCCTTTCTTAAAAGAAATAAAAATTTAGCCTCAATTCCTCACTAGTCTTTGGCTTCCTACAATTAATTATCAAAGCCAAATTCTATGTCTACCTACTAACACTCTAACAAGATAGAACCAAATCCTAATCAAACTCAATTCTTTCAATATCAAATCAAACAACTTTTAGAATATTCATAAATCAAAATCCAAACTTCCTAAACGCAATTTTTTTGTTCAAAAGTTTGCAAAACAATTTCTCTATATGTATAAAAGCAAAAAAGACAATTAGTTATGCAAACTTAATATATAGTATTAGTTATAAATTTTTAAAACTTAAAAAAAACACAATTTAACAATTTTGTAAGGGTTTTGTAAGGGTTCACTTACGTTAGATCACAAGTGATTCTTAAAAGTCTAAACAAATATGATAAATCACCCCAACATACATAACCTTTGACATATTAATCTAACATTAATTCAATTCTAACATTGTTAATTATAACAACATCTGTTCCCCAAAATAATTATTTACATTAACAATATTCTACAAACGCAGAATAATTATTTACATTAACAATATTAACAATAATTATTAACATCTGTTCACCAAATTAATTAATTATTTACATTAACAATAATTATTTACATTGTTAACCCACGCACCTGATTTTCTCAAAATCCAAGTGCAGAATCCAAGTGCATGCAGCAACAATATAACCCAGAACGCAGAATCAAGTGCACACACCAACAATCCAGAAAGGCAGAATCCAATTGCAGCAACAATATTCTACAAACGCAGAAAGTAAATTCTTAATTGCTTCACATAATAATCCAACTCACGCCTCATATGCACATGATCAAAAGAAACCCAGAAACGCACCTGAATAATTCTGAGAATGCTGCAGCAGCAGCAAATGGGAAGACCCACACGGGCAGGGGAATGGGAGAAGAGGGAAGACAAATGCAGGGGAGGGGAGGTGCGCCTTTGCTCAGTGAATGAGTTCTGAAGCTCAGCTCATGGGTTTGGGAGAAGAGAGGAAACGAATGCAGCAAGGGAAATGCAAATCTGAGACGCTCACGGGTATGGCTTTGGAATTTGTTCAGTGCAGCAGAAATGAAATGCAGCTCACGGGTTTGGGAGAAGAGAGAAAACAAATGAAGCAGGGGACATTAACGGGTATGGCTTTGGCACAGAAGGTAAAGCTGCCATGTACAGTGAATGAGGTGATGTTTCTGGGCTGTTTAGACGTCCCCAGTGTCTCTGGGGACGTCTAAAGTGGACTTTACACGTCCCCAGAGAAACTGGGGACGTCTAAAGTGCAGTTTAGACGTCCCCAGTTTCCCTGGGGACGTCTAAACCCCACTTTAGACGTCCCCAGTTTCCCTGGGGACGTCTAAAGTCCACTTTAGACGTCCCCAGAGACACTGGGGACGTCTAAAGTGTTGAAATTTTACACTTTTGGTCAAATTCATCCAGCGCCTTATCCACCCGCCAAATATTTAACTTTGGACGTCCCTAACTTAAAAAGGGGACGTCCTTTAGGGACGTAGAAGGTCTTGTTTGTAGTAGTGTAACTCAGTTGATGAACCAAAATCCAAAATCTGGTTTCACTAACAATCTCTGTTTTCATGAACCATGCTTAATTACCAGGCATATTCAGTATTTGATCAGCCTCATGTTTCAGATTTCTCATTTTCCTGAGGCTTGATGCAATATACGCGAGATCCTACATGCCGCACTTGCAGACCAGCATCCTCACAACCATTGAAGAAAAGAGATTCGTCTTCCTTTCCAATTCTCCGTCTCCAGCTCATTAGGAAAGCTGGCTTTGGTAACACCATATCACCTGTCAGCACAAGTATACAATGTTTAGCAATTATACAAATTTTGTGCAGCGAAGCTACTTATTATTTGAAGAGTCTCTGACCAGTTACCATTATTCTCTTTTGGAGGACAAGACGACATTCCTCTGCTTGGTTTGTAACATTTGAGAAGAATGGAGATAGCGGTTATACGTTGTAACCGCTACAAATATGAGTTAAATTTTGTAGCGGTTCTCTGTAACCGTTACAAAAAAGCGGCCTTTTAAATTCTGTAGCAGTTACTGTCATAATTAAAAACCGCTATAAAAGAACTGTCATAAGGATCGTGTCAGCTTCACACCAAGCTGACACCACTTTTGTAGCGGTTAATATAGATTAACCACTACAAAATAACCGTGGCAAATTTGACGCGAGTTTGGTGCCAAAATATGTAGCAGTTCTATTTTGTAAACCATTACAAATCGCGTTTTCTAACACACGCGCCATTTGGCGGGTAGCATATCGTTGCAAATTTGTAGCGATGTTGCTTAAAACCGTTACAAATTCTGATATTTGTAGTAGGTTTTTTTTACTGCTACAAATTATCATTTTTTTTTGTAGTGTCTCTTTAAAAATTATGAGTACTATATATCAAAATACATAAACCTATAGTTTTGTTAAAATTTAACAATGATTTTCTTAGCTTAAGGTTTCAACATCCTAATAGAGCAGTCAAAAGTGGCAAACAAGTGTTGTGGAAGACAAAGAATATATATAAGTAATGGAGAGCGATTTGTCATAATCCATCAACGAGACATTAAAAAATCATAACAAATCTTTTTATTATAAATATATGAGGCAGTTCGTTAGTGAATTTACTTTAATCCTAAATATATATAAGATTTCATCAGTTCATTTTACTTGTCAAATTTGCAAATTCTTTTCCAAGTTATCCTTACAGATTAAGTAGGAACTTGTTCTAAGTTTTGTTCTTTAATTAATTAGGTGTAGGAAGTTTTATAATTAGTTAGTTTTAACCATGTAAGAAAATTAATACTTTAAACAAAACACATTATATTACCAAACATGTCAAACTTCGGTCTCATCTTTGTAATAAAGCTGGGATGGAGTATGAGTATAGATCAAGTATGTGTTTGGATTAACAGTAGAATCTTATTTTTTATCATGATTTATGGTATATACAAAGTAAATATGTAAGAACAGTTTTATTTCAACTTGCATAACGCTAACTTAAACAGACCTTAAGAACTTGATATCACTACTAATTAAGCCAACATATACAACCTTTTTACTTGCTAGTTATGCATCCAACTTACTATTCATTGAGTTGTTTGTTACCACAAGACAAATAATGGAAAAGAGAGGAAGAAGCCTGGCTTGGGTGAAATTATTGTGACGGGGCCTATTTATTTAACACACGTATATAACAAAAACATAAAAATATGAAGATGATTGTGTTTTTGGGAGATCTCATTTCCTGCAGAAATAAATATCAGTGAAGAAGCTTGTCGTTTTCAATTCATTTCACCTTACAATCACGAGGACCAATATATATATGACGTGGTTCTCCACAATTCCTCAAAGGTTCTCTCTCTCTCTCTATGCGCGCATGCGCTTCACCTTTAAACCAAACAGGCCCTAAGACTTTTATGATGTGTTTGTTTTGAGGAAGGAGAGAGGTGACAGATTATAATTTTAAATGGGAAAAATCTAAAATTTACCTTCTCATTCTTTTAAATTTTGGATTCTCGTTCAAAATTTACTCTTTCACTCCTTTTAAATTTTGAGTTCTCACCTAAAATTTAAATACCTTCAACCTAAAAATAATAATTTAACCCCCTCCCTCTCCTCAAACCAAACACACAATCTAGTAATCGGTCTTCTCACTCTTTTAATATGGTTTCTCTCATATTGCATCACAACCGTATTTGTTGGAAATTAATTAGGTACATATGTTTCATATGACAGTTTTATATGGGTTTTGGATTCTTAACGTGGCTTCTTTTAATGTCCTTTAATTTTTCATGTTTCAACTACTTAAATATTTTTTTCTTTCAATCATTAGTTTAGATTCCATAAACGTTGAACTTTAGCGCATCGGTGAGCTACATTGCTGTCATGTAATTTGGAGGTCATAAAGTTTAAATTTTGAAAGTAGTGTTTCCACTTACAGAGATAAGGCAGTGTAAATCTATCCTTTCTCAAATCTCATCTGGTGGGGCAAGCGTCGGTGTCCGATCCATCAAATTAGGGGTGAAAATAGGTTAGGCTAGGTTTTGCTTAAATAGGCCCGAGCCTGCAACAGAGATTCAAAGCCTAAGTTTAGGCCTGAGCCTGCATGTAGGCTTTTTTTAGGCTTGAGCCTGAGCGTTCAAAAGGCATGAAGCCTGTTTAAAGGCCTATTTAAATAATGTAGGCTTTTAAATAGCCTTTAAAACCCATGCCTCCAAATCCATATATGACTCTTCACAATTATATACAATCATACGTTATGTCTTAGGGTCTGTTTGGTTTAAAGGGAGGGAATGAAATGGGAGGAGTTCATTTTCCATTCCTTCCAAAACCCCCCAATTTGGGGGGAACAAAAATGAGGGGATGGGAGGGATTGAGAGCCCCTCCTTTGGAGCCCCTCTCTCCAATTTTTCAAACCAAACAAGGGGAGGGGCTCAGTTTTCATCCCCTCCCATCCCCTCCCCTCTAACCAAACAGACCCTTAAAATCCTAATATCCATTATCATAGTAATATTAGGGCTTAGTGAGGAAAAGAAAAAAAATATCTAGTGACAATAATTATCCAAGCAAATAAGAATAAGAAAAACTTATCGTCTATTGATTAATGAGATATATTTTCTAAATAAGCCTAACAATATGCATGAGCCTGAACGTGACCTATTTACTAAATAGGCTAGGCTAGGTTTTATGTAGGTTAGGCCGTAGGCCTCTATTAAGGGCCTGATTTATTTCCATCTCTACCTCAAATGTTTTTGTTTTTAATCATCTCATCTCAGTATTTACAAGTATAATTTTTTTTATAAAAAATTTAGCCGACCAGCTATAATTGAATCCAAAATTCTAAAAATAGTTGAAAACAAAGCACCGGTCTACATCACAACCTATCTTTAATAGTCGGTTAGTAGCCAAAACCGAAAACAGACCAATAATAACATTTAGTTGAACCATATATGTAATTATTTATAATTAAATTATAAATTATAAACGCCGTGACTGAAATATATATCAAGTTCCAGGCAACACAAAAAATGTTTATAATGCTAAATGTGTGTGTAGAAAGAGAGAGGGGTGGGTGGGTATTGGGTAAAAGAGAAAGGGCATGGCTACAAGCTTCGTGAGTTTTTTAAATTAAAACTGAAAAAAAAAATATATATATATATATATATGGCTGGTTGCAAAATCTCAATCGAATGTTTGTTAGCTCTATATGTTTTAATTACGCTTTGTTTTGTCGAATTATATGTTGTTGATATGCGCGAATATGTATTTAATATTTTTTTAAAAAAAAAGTGACAGAGAAATTATTGGGTTCAGTTTTTTTTTTTTAAAAAAAAAATCCTGATGCCTACTCAATTATTTATCTATTTATGGGTGGCATCCCTATCTTTGTGCAGATCTATCAGAAATATCACATGATCTTTCTGCAGAGAATGGTTGGCCTTAGGACACATGGCCTGCTTCTCTTGAAGCATTCAACTGTGAAATACCTACTTATCCCTATTCTATTATTGTTCATTTCCTTTTTTTTAATATTAATAAATTTAGATAAATTGAGATCCAAAAATTTAAGATGATGCATATCCCAACGCACAAAAAATGTTAAATACTTATTTCATAAATTATAAAAATATTTTTAAAGACTAAGTGTGTGTTTGGATGCAATTAAAAAAATTGCTTTTGAGGCCAAACCATGGTTTGGAAAATATTCATCCAAACACTCACAATTTTTGAATAATCCATTTTCCATGTCAAACCATGGTTTGGGAGGCCCAAACCTTGGTTTGGGAACAATCCATTTTTTCTTACTTTTTTAACTTTGTGGGTCCCACCCTCTCATTCTCATTGGTTCTTTTTATGTTTGTGGGCCCCACAGCACACTCTCTCTCTCATCTTTTTTATTTTTTTGAATTTCAACGTTTTTTCTCTTTTTTTTTTTAAAATTTTAAAATTTTAATACTCCCTCTTATCCTATTTAAGACTTATTTATCTAATTTAATTATATTAAAAAAATTTAGTTAAATTAATTAACATTACATATAGACAAAATTATTTCATTTTTGGTATTAATTATGAAATTTAATGTTAAATAATGGGTTAAGATGTATCATTTTTAATACCGTTAGATGTTTTCTTCTCTTATAATTTAACTCCATTAGGTCAAATTTAACGGTTTTGTTAAATTTACATCCTTGTTAATTGTTCATTGTTATTTTCCATCTTCCAAAATTTATTTGTACCAGACGTTCTTCAGAAAAAACTTGGCTGTTAAATTTGATATTAATCCTTAAATTTTATATGTAATTATCACAAAAGTTAATGTCCTTTTATGTAATTTGACCATGAAAAAAGCTATTCTGATCAAAACATCCAAACACTCTCATTTTATCAAAATCACTTTTTTCTCATAATCTATTCTTCTTATAATCTATTCTTCAAAAGCTATTCTCCATTTTTTCTCCAGAAGCTATTAAAAAAAGCTAATCCAAACACACTCTAAAACAAACTGACATTATTCTTAATATAATAGCTATTTAACTAATTTGTGTAAACAAGAGGAACGAAATAAATTGATTAATTTTAACATTAGACTATATTGCATGTAAGTTAGATAAATTAGTTTGAGAAAAAATCAAAAATATATTAATAACTATTACTTTTATATTAACTATACGCGAATTAACAACAATTTATTTTCTTTCCATATCATCATTTTCATAGCACCCCACCACTTCAAACACACTATTTCCTCAGGTTTCCTTTCCTAAAAACAGAGCACCATGGCATCCAACCTCCTTTTCCGTATTAACAATTACTACTGTTATATTAACAACTGCTACTGCGCGAATTAACAACAATTTATTTTGTTTCCATATCAGCATTTTTATAGCAACTCATCACTTCAAACACACCACTTCCTCTGTTTCCTTTCCTAAATATAGAGCACCATGGCATCCAACCTCGTTTTCCGTATTAACAACTCCTACTGTTATATTAACAACTACTACTACGCGAATTAACAACAATTTATTTTGTTTCCATATCAGCATTTTCATAGCACCCCACCACTTCAAACACACCACTTCCTCTGTTTCCTTTCCCAAAAAACAAAGCACCATGGCATCCAACCTCATTTTCCGTATTAACAATTCCTACTGTTATATTAACAACTACTACTATACGAATTAACAACAATTTTTTTTTCATATTAGTATTTTCACAGCACAATGAGGTTGGAAAAGGGGATGAGTTGGACTATTTATCATCATCATCACCTTCATCCATTCCTTCTTTAAAAATGGCGGAAGCTTGAGATCAAAAAAATCCTACTACCTTCCTTTCATCTTCTTATTCCTTCTATCTTACATTTCATTCCACAAATCTTTCACCACCTCAAAGCTTTGGCCTTCACTATCACCACCATTTCTGCAGAGAGAGAATGCAGGGAGCTGAATAAAAAAGATCACATCTGAGAGCAAAAACGCAGAACAAATGAGAGAGAGAAATAATAGAAGAGGTGCATGTGAGTCATTTGACTTTGAAAAATAATATCAGAAAAGTCCCTAAAAACTTTTAGATATTTCAGATTTTTCATGGATTTTTCTGATAATATTTTGCTTCCTTGGGATCTGGAAGTGATTTTCTCAGAAATTTTAGTGACCAGTAATTTTGCAATGTCTTTTTTTTTTTCCAACAATTTTGTATGTAATAATTGAAAGCTATAATTAATAATTAATAAACGACATCCTCACATTATAACTCACTGACACACCCACATACCCATGAACCCACGTCGCTTTCAAGCGGTCAAGCAGATATGAGGGGCTTCAGACCTCAGTCACATCAAATGAAGGGTATCAATAGGTACACTATGTCCTTATTAGGCTTGTGGTCTCCATATCTTTTGTTGTACACATGCGCGCGCGCGCACTAATAAATAAATAAATCAATATTCTTAGCTCTTTTGGAATTATATATATAAAAATAAAATTAAATTCATAAAATTTTGTTTTTCCAAAATTATTCTATCAAAATTAAACAAATTGTTGTTCTAAAAATTTTTTTGTATTGATTCCAACAAGAAAGAAAGTTGGCCTGTTGCATATATATGTCTCTCACTAAGAGGTATGTAGAAGAATAAATGGGCGTACTCTCATCTTATAAGTGTGTGTTTGGAAGAGCTTATTTTTGGGCAATAAGTGCTTATAATTCGTGATTCACGGTATATGAGGTAAGTATGTGAGAGGAGTTTTTTCTCGACTTGCGTAATAAGGACTTATTTTCCAAATATAAGCTTTCCCAAACATGCACTAAGTAGAGGTGTTGTTTTTAGCATTTAAATATATAATCTTTAAGACAACAAGTTTTTTGTTGATTCGAGACTGGCCGAGCCATTTGTATGATACCTTTTCAGCATAGCGAAGGGATAATTCTATTATCTGCATGCACGTGGTCACAAACCCTCAGCACAGCTTCCACGAAGCTTCCTTCCTATATATATATATATATATTAAAACTTATTCCAAACGTAACCGTTTCAATGCTTGTTTCTTTTTCATGACTATTAATGTCCAAAAAAAAATTAGTACTCCCTCCGGTTCCAATTATAAGATAAAGTTAATTTTTTTGAAGAAATTAAGGAAACTAATTAAATTACTTTAGATCATTTATAGTTTTATTTTTTTTCTTCGAACTAATTAGTTTGATTAATAAATTAATATATAATTTAAGGATACATAACATATGATATGATTAAGTAACTTATTTAATTTTCCTAATTTTTTTTTTAAAATCAACTTTATTTTATAATTAAAATCGGATATAGTATTTTACCCGCCTGAAATTAAATTATCATAACTGACACTAACAGCTTCATCATAAATCATACGATGGGCTGTAAAATAATCATTCTGAACTACCTAGCTCTCTGTGTGTTTGTGTTTGTACTTTGAAGTACGTACAGTCCCAATTAAGTATAAGTTTATGTGAAGAGACAGGCAGTTTCAAATTGGGAAGGAAATTTAACTGGAGTGTGGTAAATATGGGTTTATATATATATATATATATATATATGACGAGCTTTCTCGGCACCTTCCTATGTCACTATATAACAATAGATGATATCAGGCAAAAATATATATATATATATATATATATATATAACAATAGATGATACGTACAAGCGAACCTCACACACACACATATATGTCATGTTACATGTTCCTGTCTTGATTTGGGCGACCTTACTTGTATTCTCAATGTGTGGCTCCAAAAGCCAGGGACTTGGATATTTTTCTACCACATCTGTACTTTCAATGTTTAAAGCAGACTGTTCGTTAATTAAGCCATCATGATCAGTAATTAAGGGATAATGTCATTTGTATCCCTCGGGCTTATTATTATTATTATTTTGCCATAAAATCCCTTCGAATTATTGACACTTTAGTTTGAGCACATGAACTTTTGAGATTAATAACTATGATAAATTATATTAGCAGTTTTTAAGAAAAATGTTGAAAGTTATTTATAAAAAGGAAGGAATTGAACATATATTAACTATATATGAAACCATATATCTTCTTAGAACTCCAACAAAGAAAAAAGAAAACGAAAAAGGCTGAAGAACATTCGTTAGACTTGGGGAATCCGAGGATAGAGTGAAGAAATTAATGAGATTTAATTTAATTTAGAGGATAAGGGTGTATTGAGATAGGCATGATCATGATGAATAATACCTCTTCATGAGGGGTAGACATGAACATGTGTTGTCACAGTATGTGTTGGGTTTAATTTCTCGCCTCTTTTAAATCGAAATTGGGATAAATTATTTTCGAAAAACTATTAATAAAGCATAACTTTTTGATATTCACTACTTCCTTTTGTTCACAGTACAAGCCATTGCAATGAATTTACCATCCAGACAATTAACCCATTAAATTTGTTTAAAATGTTTTCCTATTATACTCCGTTGGGTCCTTAATGTAACACTCAATTAAGGAGTTGTTGTGATTTTAAATGTAAGACATACGTCACATTTTTATCCATTTATTCTCAAATTAATCTTATTGATATTCCCTTATCAATAATTAAGTAGAAGAGGGAATGAGGAAATTAAATAAGATGATTAGCGTGTTTTAGAAAAATATATCATATATTAACAAACTTAACTAATGTTTTTAATCTATTCAAATTAGTAAATTAGTTCTTCCATTGAGGATGAGTACAAAAAAAGTTTGGATTCGAATACTATTCACATCGCATGATACTCATATCATCTGAACTAATCTCGTGTGCTTTATTGCTTTTAAGCAAAAGTTAAAGAGCAATTTTTCTTAAATATATGTACAAAATATTCAAAAGAAAGAAGTCTCAAAAATGCCCAAAAAATGAATGTAACAAAATGAAATCCCTTAAATTTTCTCTTGTATTCAAAATCTAACCCTTTTGAAACAAAATCAAACCAAGGAAAATCCATATCTAATATGCTTTTTCCCATAATCACAACCCAACCAACCAATAAGAGTTAAGTTTAGTAGAAGGGACTAGTCCTTAACAATATAGGAAACCATGGTTTCAATCTTTGTAAGGAGAGATGCCCACATTTAATAGCTGACAATACCTCGAATATAATTACTTCTAATAGGAGGATACCTACACCTAAGAAAAAAAAAAACTAAGAAAACAACCGAGCCGAACCCCAACTGAGCTGAGGTTGCCTCCGTAATACTAAGAAAGAGATTTTTTTCCCTTTTGAAAAATTTTATACAATATCAATATCCCAGATAGAGTCGGGAAAATGGGCTGGCTTGAATTTGCAAAGGTCAGGCTTAGGATTTTTGCCTCAAAAGTAAAAGCAGGCATAAAAGGGCCAGTCTTGTTTAGGCCCGTATGTTTTTTTTTTTAAATTATTTATATGATAATAATATTATTAATTTTTTATACTTTGTTAATGATGTTACAAATATTTAGTTATTATTATCCTTTATAGAATTAAGTTATAAGAAAATTTTGTATTAAGAATCATTAAAATTAAAAACTTATAAAAGATATTTCTTATTTTATAAGTATTCTTACTAATGTTGTATTTTTTGAGTTATTTTTTAGTGATTGTTTTGTTTATATCTTATGTTTTTATTTTGTTGACTACTTACGCATTTCAAGACATACTTATAAGAAGTATTTTTAATTTTGTCAAGTTTTCTCATTAATTATTTGTAATTGTGGTATGTGGACAATAATTTACCTTTAATCGTGACTTAGTGACCGTGTTTGTTTGTTGCATAATGCGTACCATTTATACATTAATTTTAACAACATTTATATGTTAAATTAAGACTTTTATTATTATAATTTTGTTTCTTTAAAAAAAAGATAAAAAATTAGTAAAATGTTGTTAAAATAATTTCAACCCTAACCTTAAGAAATGACTTTTTTTTTTTTTTTTGAGCCGGGCGGCCGTTTTACCGGCTCTAATCCCAGGGATGCAGATATTTTTGTAGTAATTATTTAATTATTAGGCTGGTATCATTTTCACATAATCCGTACAAATTTGTGCGCGCCCTAATCACTGGACCAGTGTACAGTGTACCACTCGGACCACAAAAATTCATCCATACTAATAACAAAGACCACTCAAGCAAGCACGGTTCCAATAATGCAATACCACCAAGGTTTCGTTTATCATTTCTGCTACAACAAAAACAGAAATGACCCATCAGTTCACGTTTCTTATGACACTCTGACAGCAACAAAGAAATAAGACATGGACATCCACAAAAGACTCCAATATTTTCCACCGAACTTTCGATGATTTTCGTTTGGATGTGATGTTCATAGAGGCCAACTTGTACAAGGAAGCTTTTCTGAATTCAAATTGGACAGGAAGCATCAGCCATTCAAATGGTACAATACACAGGTACACAGGTTAAATATCTATATAAATGACTTTATTTGACATCCACAATAAAAGAAGAAATATCCTAGTCTTTGTTGTCCCGTCCTTGTTATCTGACTGCTGATGATTCAGGATTTTCAGTATTATTCAAAAGGAAAAAAAGAAGAAATATAACGTGACTTTATGGATGTAAAGAATCCTGTTATGCTCTGCTGGGAGCGGAAAATTAACAAAAGTAAGCAGGGTTCTTAAGACCGGACTGGCCGGTCCGACCCTGAAACTGTTGGACCGCTGGTCCGGTTTGGTAATTGACTCTAGTTCAACCGGTTTTCACATGATTTGACTGGTTTTCTCAATTTGACCATTTTTTTAATATTTTATTCAGAATTTCATATAAAATAATTCTAAAATCTTCCCTTCCTCACTGGTCTAGCCCCGATTTGATTCTAATTTGACCCACTGACCCTTGACCCTTGACCCAGTACTCTGACCAGTTCGGGTTTTAGAACCTTGAAAGTAAGAAACCATAATGATAACAAAAGTACATAAGAAACACTGCTTAATGAAAAGGAACCTCAGGAATGTGCTCTCTTCGGTGCAGCCAATTACAAACGGACATAAGAGATGGATGTGATGGACTTGGGAGGTAATCATAATAGTAATACTCCCTCCGGTGTTTAATGCAAGATTTATTTATCTAATTTGATTAGATTAAGAAAGTTAGTCAACATGATATATTTTTTCTAAAACATCCTAATAATCTTCCTTAATTCCCTCTATCTCTCTTTTACTTGATTATTGATGAATGAGCATCAATCAAGGTAAATTATGAAAATGTTGATAAATATAAAAAATAGGTCTAACATCAAGGACCGAGATCAACTCTCCAATTAGGTCATACGTTAAAGACTAGAGGAAGTATCATCTATTCCAAAATTAAATTTGGAAGAATTATTAAATGACATTTTTGCCCTTTGAAGCATTAATTATATAAAGTCACTCTTAATCCCAGTTTACCTTGATATATGCATTTGAAGCCCAAGAATCATAATAAAATCCCTCAATAAGGTATAGAAATATATGATAAAATAGGGATTTGTCAATGATGTAATGTTGAAAGTAAGACAAGTAAAAGAAATTGTAACATGCATTACACTTTGATCACATTGACAAATTTCCAGTGGCGGTATCGGGTGTCATCTGCTTTTAAGTTTTAACCAGCTATTAGATGTACATTATACAACAAAAGCTAGCTATAACAGAAAGTAACTCAGTTGATAAACCAAAATCCAAAATCTGACTTCCCTACCAATCTCTGTTGTCATGAACCATGCTTACCAGGCATATTTGGTATTTGATCAGCCTCATGTTTCAGATTTCTCATTTTCCTGAGGCTTGATGCAATACACGCGAGATCCCATATGCCGCACTTGCAGACCAGCACCCTCACAACCATTGAAGAAAAGCGATTCGTCTTCCTTTCCAATTCTGCGTCTCCAGCTCATCAGAAAAGCTGGCTTTGGTAACACCATATCACCTGCCAGCACAAGTATATAATGTTCATCAATTATACAAAGTTTGTGCGGCTAAGCTACTTATTATTTGAAGAGTCTCTAGCCAGTTACCATTATTCTCTTTTGGAGGACAAGACGACGTTCCTCTGCTTGGTTTGTAACATTTGAGAAGAAAGGAGATAGTCTGTATCAAATTTGCATACTGTTTCACATCTGCAAGCATTTTTTTAAAAACAAAAGACATTTAGTGATGAGAAGTGAAGAACCTTTCTGATATCTTGGTTGTATTTGCAGAGTTTTGATTCTCAGCATGTATTGTTAGTGAATTGCTTTTCATTGGATGGTAGATTAAATTTTATTTATGTCTAAAGAAAATTCTGATAGTGGTCAGAAGCACAGTAATCACTGAATTATAATTCAGGTTATTATAATATCGCAAGGAAGATGGCATTCTGGTCCTGGAGGTTAACCTAATTTCTTAATCATCTTTCTTTTGGAACCAAGTTAATTTGACTTTCGGATCTTTCCCGTACCTGCTTGGAAACCCCAATCCTGGTAAGTTGCAACCACAACGAAAATTGAAAAAGATCCACTCACTACCGTAGCAAAATAGGCAAACACTAGCTCCAATCCATAACATAATGGCAAAGAACTTGCCCATTTCAAAATCAGTGATGATACTAAATTTGCCGCTCTGTGCCACCAGAAAAATAGACTTGTGAGGCATGAACATGGAACACAGTGACAGGACATATAAGTGTTCATTTACAATTTGAAATGTTGCGTTATGTCTAATAGAAGTGATCAACATGTGCCGGACATACGTGACTCTTAGAAACACCTGTCTACACAGAGAAGCTATTATGTTATAAAGTTATAACTATTGGGTAGCCAACTCAAACACTTGAATGGGAATTTTCATCTTGCATATTCTTCTTCTAAGAACTAAGAACTACTGGAGACCCTAATCAAGATTTAACTCATTATAAGGTCAATATTAAGGATGGAAAATGATTAAAAATGGCTAATTAAGCCAGTTAGTTGGTAGGAGATTAGCTTACACAATAAGATATCACTTGCAATGATCAGATCCCAGTCAGGAGAAGAATTTGGAAACTTGTCTCCCCAGGTATCTGGAAGAAAAAAAGGACATAGCAAAAAGAGCAACTAATCAAACAACTTACAGAGGAAAAAATTAGAATACAATTAAATACAACCTAAATTTCAAGAATTATTCGATGGTTACTTTTAAATATGGAAAATGGAAGGTTAAACAGAATTTAAAGCTAAAAAATAAGCACCAAGCATAAGAAAAAGCAATGGCAAAACAAGCATACCCTATTTTCTGTTATCCTCAGTTTGAAATGAAGAATAGAATTGGAAAAAGGTGTGTTTCATTGCGAAACTTCATGACTCAAAAGTATGCATTTGTGCCTTGAAGTATTTCTTGTAACATGATTAGGAAACAAAATCCTGCTAGTTTGTTTGAAAGAAGACTTACGCCTGACATGAGGAATGGCAGGTATTTTATTCACTGTGCAGTTGTGAGCTATGTTCTCCTCAATTTCTTTATCATCATAGTCAGATGTTGTAATATCAAGATGAAATGACTTTCGAAGAAATATGGCCAAAGCACCTGTGCCACTGAAATCAAATGGAAAACATCAAATAAGCATAACTAATAACAAAATGTCTAAAATGTGGAAAGATGTTGCAAGTAAGAAGCAAGTGTATAACATGAAAGGCTCATTTTTCACGCTGGAAACGTAATGGCGTCAAGCTGTCAAAAGCATTGATATAAAAATACAGTGCCAGAAGCATTTGCAAGAGGGCACCCTAAAGTTCCTCCCCTCACTCCCACCGCCAGCATGGGGAATTGTTTTATGGAATCATCAATTCTCAATAGGAGCAGCCATGTACCAAACATGAATACCAAGATAAAAGGAAAAACAGCAATTGAAAAAACAAAATGAAGGGAAGAATTAGTAGACATGGAAAAAATGTAAGAAACATAAATATACCAATAAGTTGTAGAAGGCATGTTAAACTTACAATATTTGTGATACCAATAAAGTGATGAGCATATTAGCACACATCTCATGACCAAAAAAGACCTCACATTATTTTAATTTTTAAAATAGAACATTCTCAGTACCAAACTAAAAACAGAGAAATGGTCTTCGTAAGAGATCGCAGTCAGTCAGTCGAAATGACAAAAACTATGACCAGTCTTACTGATGATTGTACAGCTTGATGCAAACATCAAAGTTTTAGCATAGTAGAAGTCGCTCACCTCACTGCCAAAGGCGCTTGGCAGCACCTTTGGCACCAAGTTAAGGATGCACCTAAGGGACCTCAGTGTAATTGGATGGCTGAAAGGAAAGGGGCAGCTTAGAAGCCTAGACTGAATGTTTCAAACATTAATAAGATGAAATATGAAACTACAAAAGCCAGCCTTAGAAGCCCAACCCACCCTAAGACGTTTAAAAATAAGACAAAATTATCATTCTCCCAAAAAATTAGGCTTTTGTAATGGCACCTACTATTATGCTTGAATGGTGATATTGAGACTTAATGCATTTGATGATTATTATTATGACTTATGAATTGATGATACATGATTGTAATTAGTTAATTTATCTGTCAAAAGTTGTTACTTACATTCATTTTTGTTTGTATGGCATATTTTAGTGCTTTGCTTCACTCCAGCATGAGCCTTTTCAGAGCCTCATACTCAAAGTGATTTAATGGTCTAGCACCTTGAACACACCTTTCAGCTTTGACTAACTTGCTGTGGTTAAATAGATCACTTCAACATGGATGCTTTGCATATGACCATCTTTACTTTGCCCTTCACAATTATAGCAAAGACAAATAGTTTGATACTGTTAGTAGAAAAGGAGAGAAAAAAATACCTTCCCAATTCAAAGGTGCGCCGGCCTTCAGTGCATGACTTGTGTTGAACTAACCATTCTGCAAATGCAAAGGTTCCTGGCCAGAGTAAATTAGCATTCAGTTGATGAAAGGAAAATTCTCTGATAATCAACTCCTGCATAGAATATAATGCACCTCAGACTAATTCCAAGCAGGTGACTACAAAACCCCAACATCAAACAGTACTCGAATATAAGAGGTTTGAGAGTCCAGTTGAGGCAACTCAAATAACCAACTAGCAGATATATTCACTAAGTTCTAAAGGGTCCTCCAGTCACTAGATAACAAAAAAGCTTGTAACATATGATTTATTGCCTTGAGTTTGCACTCTTCCGATACTTATCAAGTAGAATTGTCATTGATGCAATTACAATTTTACGCCGTTTGAGAAGGTCCTACCTCCAGCAAAGACTCTTATCCCATGCATAATAGAAAAAACACACTTTCAATCACACAGAATTTAGAAGCTTTAAAATGCACCAAGCTGAAGGGCATGCTGATTTTACCACACCATTCAAACACAATCCTAGCTAAACAAATAAACTCCTTTTGCATTAGTAAAAAAAAAAATTTGAACGACCGAACTAAAAGTTTAGTCATTAAATTATTAGGCTCATTGAGCTTTAATCACCAAATAGAACTAGTCATTTGTGAAGTAACCTATGATGCCCAAGTGATTTAGGTACAAAAATTTTGTTACTTTCAAGTTCTAACTCACACTTACTAATCCTCGTGAGCAAATCTATAGATAATTCTTCATAATATAATTATGATAAACCACGTATTGATCATAACCAACAAGAAAGCCTTACCACTCCAGGAAACTGGTGCCTCCTCTCTACATGGCTATCTTGAATATCAGTGTTTTTGTCGCCTGCATCGTAAAAGAGGAGAGAGAGAGTAAACAAAATAGTAGCAGAAGATGGAAGGAGCATAAAGAAGGTGAAGAAGAAATGGAAATAGGGAAATTACCGGTGCAAATGTGATCTTCCTCTCCGTCTCCCTCGGAAAAGAGCGAAGATGGAGAGAAGAGAGCTATGTCCATTCTCCTTCGTCAGGTAGTAGGAGGCAGAAATCGGAACGGCTAGTTTCGTCGAAGGGAAATACCATTCCATTCCCGGTAAACCTACTGGTAAATATCGTTTTCCGTTGGGTGATTGGGTCCGATACCTTTGGTTTTTTTTTTTTTAAAAAAAAGCTATCAGGCCCAACGACCAAAAAACAAGTTATTTATACGTAAACATGTTATAGTTCTGAAATTATTTATAAGATGAATATTTTTTATGAAAAAAAAAAGAATGAAATAACTGAAATGCTTATAAAATAAGCGATTTATCTCGTGGCTGGCTGAATTTATTAGTTTAATGTTGTCTCACAGCTTCTTAAAAAAATGTTATGCATTGTATAAAAAAAAAACAAAAACAAAACAAAAAAGGGGTTATGAATTAATGTGGGCCTTTCTGGCCCAATAAAAAAGAATCAATGTGGGTCTTCTCTTCTTTGGGCCCAAGTGAGGATTTTGTTTGCTTTTTTCGCTGCAAGCCCGCAATCCAACTTGGACCTAAAATGACAATTAAGTCCCGAACCCTATGGGTCTGTTTGGTGTAAGGGATTTGGAGGGAAAGGGAGGGGAGGAGCATTTTTATGAGTTGAATTTTAAAAGATTGAAGGCGTGGTGTAATAAAATTTTAATAAAGAGAATATATAAGATAAAAGAGTAAGAAAAATTAATTAAAAATTTTTTAACCCCACTTCTCTAATTTTTTTAAATTCAACTCAAAAAAATTTTCTCTCCGCCCACTTTCCCTCCCCTCCCCTCAGGCCAAACAAGCCCTATAAGTAAATTAATGTGCAAGATACCAACATGGGTTGAGTTTAGCGAAAGGGACTAGTTTCTCACAATATAACGAATCATGTTTGAATTTTTGTTAAGAGAGGTACCCACATTTAGTACCCGATAGTAAAATCATCCTATTTGAGATCAATAATTGGGAAAATTCCTTAAAAATATTTTCAAAATATCACAATCCCAAATTAAAATAATTTCAACCCTAACCTTAAGAAATGACTTTTTTTTTTTTTTTTGAGCCGGGCGGCCGTTTTACCGGCTCTAATCCCAGGGATGCAGATATTTTTGTAGTAATTATTTAATTATTAGGCTGGTATCATTTTCACATAATCCGTACAAATTTGTGCGCGCCCTAATCACTGGACCAGTGTACAGTGTACCACTCGGACCACAAAAATTCATCCATACTAATAACAAAGACCACTCAAGCAAGCACGGTTCCAATAATGCAATACCACCAAGGTTTCGTTTATCATTTCTGCTACAACAAAAACAGAAATGACCCATCAGTTCACGTTTCTTATGACACTCTGACAGCAACAAAGAAATAAGACATGGACATCCACAAAAGACTCCAATATTTTCCACCGAACTTTCGATGATTTTCGTTTGGATGTGATGTTCATAGAGGCCAACTTGTACAAGGAAGCTTTTCTGAATTCAAATTGGACAGGAAGCATCAGCCATTCAAATGGTACAATACACAGGTACACAGGTTAAATATCTATATAAATGACTTTATTTGACATCCACAATAAAAGAAGAAATATCCTAGTCTTTGTTGTCCCGTCCTTGTTATCTGACTGCTGATGATTCAGGATTTTCAGTATTATTCAAAAGGAAAAAAAGAAGAAATATAACGTGACTTTATGGATGTAAAGAATCCTGTTATGCTCTGCTGGGAGCGGAAAATTAACAAAAGTAAGCAGGGTTCTTAAGACCGGACTGGCCGGTCCGACCCTGAAACTGTTGGACCGCTGGTCCGGTTTGGTAATTGACTCTAGTTCAACCGGTTTTCACATGATTTGACTGGTTTTCTCAATTTGACCATTTTTTTAATATTTTATTCAGAATTTCATATAAAATAATTCTAAAATCTTCCCTTCCTCACTGGTCTAGCCCCGATTTGATTCTAATTTGACCCACTGACCCTTGACCCTTGACCCAGTACTCTGACCAGTTCGGGTTTTAGAACCTTGAAAGTAAGAAACCATAATGATAACAAAAGTACATAAGAAACACTGCTTAATGAAAAGGAACCTCAGGAATGTGCTCTCTTCGGTGCAGCCAATTACAAACGGACATAAGAGATGGATGTGATGGACTTGGGAGGTAATCATAATAGTAATACTCCCTCCGGTGTTTAATGCAAGATTTATTTATCTAATTTGATTAGATTAAGAAAGTTAGTCAACATGATATATTTTTTCTAAAACATCCTAATAATCTTCCTTAATTCCCTCTATCTCTCTTTTACTTGATTATTGATGAATGAGCATCAATCAAGGTAAATTATGAAAATGTTGATAAATATAAAAAATAGGTCTAACATCAAGGACCGAGATCAACTCTCCAATTAGGTCATACGTTAAAGACTAGAGGAAGTATCATCTATTCCAAAATTAAATTTGGAAGAATTATTAAATGACATTTTTGCCCTTTGAAGCATTAATTATATAAAGTCACTCTTAATCCCAGTTTACCTTGATATATGCATTTGAAGCCCAAGAATCATAATAAAATCCCTCAATAAGGTATAGAAATATATGATAAAATAGGGATTTGTCAATGATGTAATGTTGAAAGTAAGACAAGTAAAAGAAATTGTAACATGCATTACACTTTGATCACATTGACAAATTTCCAGTGGCGGTATCGGGTGTCATCTGCTTTTAAGTTTTAACCAGCTATTAGATGTACATTATACAACAAAAGCTAGCTATAACAGAAAGTAACTCAGTTGATAAACCAAAATCCAAAATCTGACTTCCCTACCAATCTCTGTTGTCATGAACCATGCTTACCAGGCATATTTGGTATTTGATCAGCCTCATGTTTCAGATTTCTCATTTTCCTGAGGCTTGATGCAATACACGCGAGATCCCATATGCCGCACTTGCAGACCAGCACCCTCACAACCATTGAAGAAAAGCGATTCGTCTTCCTTTCCAATTCTGCGTCTCCAGCTCATCAGAAAAGCTGGCTTTGGTAACACCATATCACCTGCCAGCACAAGTATATAATGTTCATCAATTATACAAAGTTTGTGCGGCTAAGCTACTTATTATTTGAAGAGTCTCTAGCCAGTTACCATTATTCTCTTTTGGAGGACAAGACGACGTTCCTCTGCTTGGTTTGTAACATTTGAGAAGAAAGGAGATAGTCTGTATCAAATTTGCATACTGTTTCACATCTGCAAGCATTTTTTTAAAAACAAAAGACATTTAGTGATGAGAAGTGAAGAACCTTTCTGATATCTTGGTTGTATTTGCAGAGTTTTGATTCTCAGCATGTATTGTTAGTGAATTGCTTTTCATTGGATGGTAGATTAAATTTTATTTATGTCTAAAGAAAATTCTGATAGTGGTCAGAAGCACAGTAATCACTGAATTATAATTCAGGTTATTATAATATCGCAAGGAAGATGGCATTCTGGTCCTGGAGGTTAACCTAATTTCTTAATCATCTTTCTTTTGGAACCAAGTTAATTTGACTTTCGGATCTTTCCCGTACCTGCTTGGAAACCCCAATCCTGGTAAGTTGCAACCACAACGAAAATTGAAAAAGATCCACTCACTACCGTAGCAAAATAGGCAAACACTAGCTCCAATCCATAACATAATGGCAAAGAACTTGCCCATTTCAAAATCAGTGATGATACTAAATTTGCCGCTCTGTGCCACCAGAAAAATAGACTTGTGAGGCATGAACATGGAACACAGTGACAGGACATATAAGTGTTCATTTACAATTTGAAATGTTGCGTTATGTCTAATAGAAGTGATCAACATGTGCCGGACATACGTGACTCTTAGAAACACCTGTCTACACAGAGAAGCTATTATGTTATAAAGTTATAACTATTGGGTAGCCAACTCAAACACTTGAATGGGAATTTTCATCTTGCATATTCTTCTTCTAAGAACTAAGAACTACTGGAGACCCTAATCAAGATTTAACTCATTATAAGGTCAATATTAAGGATGGAAAATGATTAAAAATGGCTAATTAAGCCAGTTAGTTGGTAGGAGATTAGCTTACACAATAAGATATCACTTGCAATGATCAGATCCCAGTCAGGAGAAGAATTTGGAAACTTGTCTCCCCAGGTATCTGGAAGAAAAAAAGGACATAGCAAAAAGAGCAACTAATCAAACAACTTACAGAGGAAAAAATTAGAATACAATTAAATACAACCTAAATTTCAAGAATTATTCGATGGTTACTTTTAAATATGGAAAATGGAAGGTTAAACAGAATTTAAAGCTAAAAAATAAGCACCAAGCATAAGAAAAAGCAATGGCAAAACAAGCATACCCTATTTTCTGTTATCCTCAGTTTGAAATGAAGAATAGAATTGGAAAAAGGTGTGTTTCATTGCGAAACTTCATGACTCAAAAGTATGCATTTGTGCCTTGAAGTATTTCTTGTAACATGATTAGGAAACAAAATCCTGCTAGTTTGTTTGAAAGAAGACTTACGCCTGACATGAGGAATGGCAGGTATTTTATTCACTGTGCAGTTGTGAGCTATGTTCTCCTCAATTTCTTTATCATCATAGTCAGATGTTGTAATATCAAGATGAAATGACTTTCGAAGAAATATGGCCAAAGCACCTGTGCCACTGAAATCAAATGGAAAACATCAAATAAGCATAACTAATAACAAAATGTCTAAAATGTGGAAAGATGTTGCAAGTAAGAAGCAAGTGTATAACATGAAAGGCTCATTTTTCACGCTGGAAACGTAATGGCGTCAAGCTGTCAAAAGCATTGATATAAAAATACAGTGCCAGAAGCATTTGCAAGAGGGCACCCTAAAGTTCCTCCCCTCACTCCCACCGCCAGCATGGGGAATTGTTTTATGGAATCATCAATTCTCAATAGGAGCAGCCATGTACCAAACATGAATACCAAGATAAAAGGAAAAACAGCAATTGAAAAAACAAAATGAAGGGAAGAATTAGTAGACATGGAAAAAATGTAAGAAACATAAATATACCAATAAGTTGTAGAAGGCATGTTAAACTTACAATATTTGTGATACCAATAAAGTGATGAGCATATTAGCACACATCTCATGACCAAAAAAGACCTCACATTATTTTAATTTTTAAAATAGAACATTCTCAGTACCAAACTAAAAACAGAGAAATGGTCTTCGTAAGAGATCGCAGTCAGTCAGTCGAAATGACAAAAACTATGACCAGTCTTACTGATGATTGTACAGCTTGATGCAAACATCAAAGTTTTAGCATAGTAGAAGTCGCTCACCTCACTGCCAAAGGCGCTTGGCAGCACCTTTGGCACCAAGTTAAGGATGCACCTAAGGGACCTCAGTGTAATTGGATGGCTGAAAGGAAAGGGGCAGCTTAGAAGCCTAGACTGAATGTTTCAAACATTAATAAGATGAAATATGAAACTACAAAAGCCAGCCTTAGAAGCCCAACCCACCCTAAGACGTTTAAAAATAAGACAAAATTATCATTCTCCCAAAAAATTAGGCTTTTGTAATGGCACCTACTATTATGCTTGAATGGTGATATTGAGACTTAATGCATTTGATGATTATTATTATGACTTATGAATTGATGATACATGATTGTAATTAGTTAATTTATCTGTCAAAAGTTGTTACTTACATTCATTTTTGTTTGTATGGCATATTTTAGTGCTTTGCTTCACTCCAGCATGAGCCTTTTCAGAGCCTCATACTCAAAGTGATTTAATGGTCTAGCACCTTGAACACACCTTTCAGCTTTGACTAACTTGCTGTGGTTAAATAGATCACTTCAACATGGATGCTTTGCATATGACCATCTTTACTTTGCCCTTCACAATTATAGCAAAGACAAATAGTTTGATACTGTTAGTAGAAAAGGAGAGAAAAAAATACCTTCCCAATTCAAAGGTGCGCCGGCCTTCAGTGCATGACTTGTGTTGAACTAACCATTCTGCAAATGCAAAGGTTCCTGGCCAGAGTAAATTAGCATTCAGTTGATGAAAGGAAAATTCTCTGATAATCAACTCCTGCATAGAATATAATGCACCTCAGACTAATTCCAAGCAGGTGACTACAAAACCCCAACATCAAACAGTACTCGAATATAAGAGGTTTGAGAGTCCAGTTGAGGCAACTCAAATAACCAACTAGCAGATATATTCACTAAGTTCTAAAGGGTCCTCCAGTCACTAGATAACAAAAAAGCTTGTAACATATGATTTATTGCCTTGAGTTTGCACTCTTCCGATACTTATCAAGTAGAATTGTCATTGATGCAATTACAATTTTACGCCGTTTGAGAAGGTCCTACCTCCAGCAAAGACTCTTATCCCATGCATAATAGAAAAAACACACTTTCAATCACACAGAATTTAGAAGCTTTAAAATGCACCAAGCTGAAGGGCATGCTGATTTTACCACACCATTCAAACACAATCCTAGCTAAACAAATAAACTCCTTTTGCATTAGTAAAAAAAAAAATTTGAACGACCGAACTAAAAGTTTAGTCATTAAATTATTAGGCTCATTGAGCTTTAATCACCAAATAGAACTAGTCATTTGTGAAGTAACCTATGATGCCCAAGTGATTTAGGTACAAAAATTTTGTTACTTTCAAGTTCTAACTCACACTTACTAATCCTCGTGAGCAAATCTATAGATAATTCTTCATAATATAATTATGATAAACCACGTATTGATCATAACCAACAAGAAAGCCTTACCACTCCAGGAAACTGGTGCCTCCTCTCTACATGGCTATCTTGAATATCAGTGTTTTTGTCGCCTGCATCGTAAAAGAGGAGAGAGAGAGTAAACAAAATAGTAGCAGAAGATGGAAGGAGCATAAAGAAGGTGAAGAAGAAATGGAAATAGGGAAATTACCGGTGCAAATGTGATCTTCCTCTCCGTCTCCCTCGGAAAAGAGCGAAGATGGAGAGAAGAGAGCTATGTCCATTCTCCTTCGTCAGGTAGTAGGAGGCAGAAATCGGAACGGCTAGTTTCGTCGAAGGGAAATACCATTCCATTCCCGGTAAACCTACTGGTAAATATCGTTTTCCGTTGGGTGATTGGGTCCGATACCTTTGGTTTTTTTTTTTTTAAAAAAAAGCTATCAGGCCCAACGACCAAAAAACAAGTTATTTATACGTAAACATGTTATAGTTCTGAAATTATTTATAAGATGAATATTTTTTATGAAAAAAAAAAGAATGAAATAACTGAAATGCTTATAAAATAAGCGATTTATCTCGTGGCTGGCTGAATTTATTAGTTTAATGTTGTCTCACAGCTTCTTAAAAAAATGTTATGCATTGTATAAAAAAAAAACAAAAACAAAACAAAAAAGGGGTTATGAATTAATGTGGGCCTTTCTGGCCCAATAAAAAAGAATCAATGTGGGTCTTCTCTTCTTTGGGCCCAAGTGAGGATTTTGTTTGCTTTTTTCGCTGCAAGCCCGCAATCCAACTTGGACCTAAAATGACAATTAAGTCCCGAACCCTATGGGTCTGTTTGGTGTAAGGGATTTGGAGGGAAAGGGAGGGGAGGAGCATTTTTATGAGTTGAATTTTAAAAGATTGAAGGCGTGGTGTAATAAAATTTTAATAAAGAGAATATATAAGATAAAAGAGTAAGAAAAATTAATTAAAAATTTTTTAACCCCACTTCTCTAATTTTTTTAAATTCAACTCAAAAAAATTTTCTCTCCGCCCACTTTCCCTCCCCTCCCCTCAGGCCAAACAAGCCCTATAAGTAAATTAATGTGCAAGATACCAACATGGGTTGAGTTTAGCGAAAGGGACTAGTTTCTCACAATATAACGAATCATGTTTGAATTTTTGTTAAGAGAGGTACCCACATTTAGTACCCGATAGTAAAATCATCCTATTTGAGATCAATAATTGGGAAAATTCCTTAAAAATATTTTCAAAATATCACAATCCCAAATTAATTTTGTTTCACACAATAGTACCACGTTGTCATGGACTCGGAACTCCCCTTCCTTATACTGTGCAGGCCTTAACATGTTCAATTAGAGCTGGGAATACGAGTCAGCCCTTCACGGGCTCGGGCCTAAATGAGCTGGTTTGTTTAGGCTTGCTTCCTAAAAAAACCCCCAATTTTTAAATCCCGGGGCCATACAGGGTTGGCCACGGGCTCGGGCCTGAACTCATTTTAATTAAAAAAAAAATTGTACAAATTTTATAATTTATTTATTATTTTGTTTTAAATTTAGATACATTATTTTTAAAACTCCTAAATTTTTAGTTAAAATAATCATCTAATGTCCAAATTAGCCTCTTTTTTAAAGTTTAAATGAATAAATCTTTATAGAAAATAAAATAAATCAAACCATTTAATAAATGTTTACCTCTTGCTAATACTTTATTAGGTACTTAGGTGTCTCTCATATTGATAATTTGATATAATGATATTATATATATTAATTTATTTTTAAAAAATATTAAACGGGCATAAGGGTTGTAGGGCCGGCCCTTTTAGGCCCGCTTCCTGTTTTATCCTCTAAATCATAAGCCCAACTCTTGAAGAGCTCGGGCCTAAACGGGCTCGGCCCGAATTCCCGCCTCTATGATCAACCTCTTGATTTTATCTAAGTTAGCCAAACTCTCAAGTTGTAGGCAAAGAAGTTGAAGCACAGGACACTACTACAGAATATAGATACTGCTACCCTAAAAGACGTCCCTTTTTAAAATAGGGACGTCTAAAATATAGGCGGTGGCATTTTTATAATTATGTGTGGGAACTTGGTAGCTTTAGACGTCCCAAATTGAATTTGGGACGTCTAAAGTTAAAAAAAAAAAATTAATATTTTTTTTTTTTACTTTAGACGTCACTTTAGACGTCCCAAATTGAATTTGGGACGTCTAAAGTCCCACTTTAGACGTCCCAAATTGAATTTGGGACGTCTAAAGTAAAAGAAAAATTTTTTTTTTTTTTTTTTTTTTAACACTTTAGATGTCCCAAATTCCATTTGGGATGTCTAAAGTGGTACTTTAGACATCCCAAATTCAATTTGGGACCTCTAAAGTGATGTCTAAAATAAAAATAAAAAAATTTACACTTTAGATGTCCCAAATTCCATTTGGGACATCTAAAGTGTAAAAAAAAAAAAAAAATTTATTTTTTTTTAACTTTAGACGTCCCAAATTGAATTTGGGACGTCTAAAGTGACGTCTAAAGTGGGACTTTAGACGTCTCAAATTCAATTTGGGACGTCTAAAGTAAAAAAAAAAAAAAAAATTTTGACTTTAGGCATCCCAAATCCCATTTGGGAGGCCTAAAGTCTCTACTTTAGGCGTCCCAAATGGGATTTGGGACGCCTAAAGTCACACTTTAGGCGTCCCAAATCCCATTTGGGACGCCTAAAGTAGAGACTTTAGGCCTCCCAAATGGGATTTGGGACTCCTAAAGTCATGTCAGAAATTCTGACATGTGTGAGACTTTTTTCCCCTTTTCTTTATTCCCATGTCAGAAACCCATACTTCTTTTTCCATCTTTCCCATCCCCATGACTTCTCTTCCCTTTTTTCTGCATTTCCTTTTTTCTGTCATTCCCGTGACTTCGTCTTCCTCAATCTTCTTCCTCTCTTTCTTTTCTTCATTCCCTTTTCCTCCACCTCCTTCCATTCTCATAACACCTTCTTTGCTCTCACCCTCCGGCGTACACCTCCTCCACCTTTTTTGCCCCCTCCACCCTCCGGTGTACACCTTCCACTCTCTTTGTTGCTTTCAGCCTCCGGCGTACATCTCCTCTCTACTGTGTATACACAACTCCTCCAACGTCTTCTCTCCACCTTGGAAGCACATAGACATTGTTGGCTGCCCTCTCCCCTGGTTTCATCAGGTTTGTTTTTTTTTAAATATAAATTTACATGAAGAATTAAGTTAAACTTGCAATATGAAATTATTATAATGCTTTCAATTTATTTACATGATTCTAGTTATTGGAGTGTTTTTCCCTTGATTGTTTTTTTTTTGCCAGAATCATAAACTAGTTGTTAGTAGTTATGCTATACTAATAATGTTTTTGTTTTATACGTTTGGAGCTTGGAAATCGAGGAAAATACATATGTATATTTATTTTGATGAAATGAATAACAATTAATTTGTAGTTGTGTGGTGACAAATATTTTGACACTTTCTAGTTGTTGTTATACATATATGATATTAGGTTGTATGAGTTGTTGTTGTTATTATACATATATATATATAGTAAAAAGATTGCAGTGCTAGAAGTCCTTACCATTTCGTAAGGGACATTTTTTTGTTTATGAATCCATCTTCAATTCTGTTTCTGCAATTTTAATTTACTGGGTAATGAAGAATATAAATAATTATTTTTAAAATAATAAAACTTTTTAACCTCCCAAATTAAGAATTTGGGAGGTCTAAAGTCCCCCAGTGGAGGACTTTAGACGTCCCAAATTGAGATTTGGGACGTCTAAAGTCCTCCACGGGGGACTTTAGACCTCCCAAATTGAGATTTGGGAGGTCTAAAGTCAGGACTTTAGACGTCCCAAATCTCAATTTGGGACGTCTAAAGTCCTGACTTTAGACATCCCAACTTTTTTGGGACGTCTTTTCTTAAAATATACTACGCCCCCTACATAGACGTCCCTTAGTTTTTGGACGTTAAAAGTGCTAAATTAGGGACGTTAAAACCCCTTTTTGTAGTAGTGGGATCACAGATAAGAGAACTCTTGAATGAAATAACTTGAAAGCTTTACTACTTTGTTCGATGGTTACAAATGAGGGGTGAAGGGGTATTTATAGGCCTCCCCCTTGTTCCAAAACTTTCTCACCTCCTTAATGGATGGTGGAGATCAATTTGATCTAACGGTTTACATTCGTTTTCCAGAATGTTCTATAAAAATATCTACAAATAATATCTAGATATTTACAAGAAGAAATCTAGAATATACAAGAGAGAGATATCCCTAGAATGTTCTAGAATTATCTAGCGTTCCCCATACTATTATAGAGATATCCAGTATTTTAATAAAAAGTTACTGATTTGAGATTTTTAAATTTTAAAGGTATTTTTCTAAAATTTTCCCAAAATAATTTGCTTACAAGGGAGGGAGATACATGTCATTTTCCTTTTCTTAAAAAAACAAGTTGAATGTGCAAAAATACCTTTCTACATATCCCGTATGTGCATCTGGTACTATATACAATCTTTGGGTGCAAAAATACCTATGATTATTTAAAAAGGGGGCAAAAATGCCAACTCCGTTAATAAAGGCTAATGGGGTTAATTTACTGTTTTGTGGACCCAACTTTAATAATTTTTAAATAATTATTTCAAGGTCAAAGGTGTAAAAATACCCATATACATATCTCACATGTGCGTCTGACATCATATACAATTATTGAAGTGTAAAAATACCTATGACCATTTTAAAAAGGGACAAAATATACAGCTTCGTTAATAAAAGCAAACATCTATTAATTTTCGATTTTGTGAGTCCACTTTAATAATTTTTAATAATTATCTAAAAAAACCATCACCCTCTCTCTTCCTGCACCCTTCTCCCTCCTACCCTACTCTCTCTCCTCCCTTTAAACTAGAACCTAGGGGTGTTTAGAAGCCAAGAGCTGAAAACCAGTCCTTGTCCCATGAAAGTCCCGATATCACCGGGACCGGGACTTTCCTAGAACTAGAACCGGGAAATCCCGACCTTTTTTTAAAAAAAAATAAACTTAAAAAAATCATTATATTAGTTAAATTTTTTATATTCTATTGTTTAAAGTAATTATTTAATAACTAATAAGGCCATAATAATTATACAAATTGATCTAGAGTTGAAGAATAACATCATCATCATCATCTTCATTATTATCTTTATATAGTATATAGTTAGGGTTAATGTCATGATATATGCGGTTTAACTCCAACTAAAGATTTGATACACATCTTATTAAAGGATAATTTATGGGCTAAAAAAATAAAAAAAAATAAAATGATAACTTAATTTATAGGGTAAAAAAAATGGAACTGGGACCGAGACCGAGATCTTAAGGGTGACCTCAAGAGTAAAAAAATAAAATGATACTAGAAATAATTATCATATGTATTTTTGCACCTCAATAATTGTATATATTGTCAAACGCACATATGGGATATGTATATGGGTATTTTTGCACCTTTGCTCTTAAAATAATTATTTAAAAATTATTAAAGTGAGGCCTATAAAATAGTAAATTAACTCGTTAGCCTTTATTAGAGAAGTTGGCATCCCCCCGTTTTAAATGATCATACATATTTTTACACTCAAAAATTATATATGGTGTTAGACACATATACGGTATATATAGATAGATATTTCTTCGCCTTCACCAAAAAAAAAATATGAAAAACAGCTCAAATCAAAGCTCCGTTGCTTATGCTCATTGCTAACGGCTAGTTTTTGGCCGCGGAATCAAACTTGGGCTTGGTCCCTTCACGCTTCACATTTCACAACGGTACTAAACAGCTCACATTCCGTATAAATGCATCGCTAACGGCTAGTTTTTGGCCGCGGAATCTAACTCGGTCCCTTTACATTTCACCACTTCCCTTTCCCTCCATGTTGTACGATGGGACGGTACTGTTATTTCACAGTCCGTCGAGCCAAACCCAGAAAACCCTACCTCTCTTCTATCATCTTCTCGGATTGCTTTAACCCTGAAATGAGGCCGTAACTTTTCATTCTGATATAATAGGAAATTAGAATCGAGAGCTCAACTAATAAGCCTGCTCGTCAATTACCAGCACCCAAATGCCGCCAACCAGGCCTAATTCCCTAAAATCATTGTCGTTTTCGCCAACGTCGCAACTCAATATACAATGGCGCGTTTAATCTCACATTGCCGATAAAAGGATTTGTGGCTTGCTGTTTACATCATTTGACGCTGTCCTCGTGTTTTTCGTCATCCCCTTCGCTATGTTCTGCTACGAAGTTGACTAAGACAAGTAAGCAATTTCTAAATATATAAGTGTTGTTTTTAAAGTGCGTTTATTCTTAATGGTTAATTAGTGATTAATTATCAATATTTATGGTGGTGGTTCTGGAATATGCGTGCAGTAGTGTTGTTTTTATGAATACATTATTTAGGTAAAAGATTTAGATGCTGGACAGAAGTCTCACAAGTAGTTCAATTTGAGAATGACTCTAAGTTGTCTTGCTGCTGTGGTTATATTTGTTCGAATAGCTTAAAGTTTAATTTGCTTTCATGTCTTTCACCATCTCATAGGATCTGGTCCCTCTTTTTTAATACGATACTGCCAAATTTTTCTGTACTGTTATATCCTATTTACTCCTGGGTCAATATCAAATGCTTTAAGGAAACAACCTATTTACAGTTAGTGACATATATGTGATCAGACTTTGTGACATAAATGTAAAACAAGATTCACTAAACTGATGACAAATGAATGTTTTTCTGTGATTAAACTATATCAAAACTGTTGATGACCAAAATTAGACTAGTGTTATGAGTCCCACATCGGGAAGCCTCACAAGTGTAGTGTGGTTTATAAGTTCAAGGGGCTTTCCCTCCCAATAGGCTAGTCTTTTGGGATGGGCTCTCCCTTTGGGCTTGTGATCATCACAACTAGATGCGGCATTTTCTTCTTTTTATGAATACATTATTTAGATATTTAGATTCTGGACAGAAGTCTCACAAATTTCAGTTTGACAACGACTCTAACTGGTCCTGCTGCTGTAGTTGTTTTTATGAGAATAGCTTAATTTGCTTTCATGGTTTTCACTATCTTACAGGATCTGGTCCCCCTTTTTTGGTTATTAAAGATACTGCCAATTTCGATGTACTGTTATGTCTTATTTACTCATGGGTCAATGCCAAATTCTTTAAGGAAACATCTTTCACTCTCACATTGCCATATATGGTGTCAATTTTAGTTTTATATTTGTCAGCTAGAGAGAGTGATAGATGAAAGTTGTCTTCTCAACACGAATACTAATTCATGTATACAATGATATTTATATTATTATGTTTCCTACCTAACACTTATCTGACACTACCTAATACTCCCCCTCAAGTTGGAGCGTAGATGTTAATCATGTTTAACTTGTTATAAAGATAGTCAACCCGAGTCCCATTCAGGGATGTAGTTAATAAGTCACCCAATTGATAGCTAGACCTCACATGTCCTGTAGAAATGAAGTTTTCCTTCATTTTATATCGTACAAAGTGACAATCAATCTCAATATATTTCGTTCATTCATGAAACACAGAGTTGGAGGCCATGTGCAGAGCATCTTTGTTATTACACCACAGTTTTGTAGGTAATGATGTGGTATGACCAACCTCCTTCATTAACTGGTGAATCCACATAATTTCCTGTACTGACTGAGTCATGGCTCTATACTCAGCTTCTGCACTATATTGTGAAACCACATCCTGCTTCTTGCTCCTCCAGGACACTAAATTTCCACCCATAAGTACACACTATTCGACGGTAGATCGGTAGCCTTTGACTCTTCATGATTTGCATCACAAAAACACTTAGTTTCGGTGTGATCGTGAATTGTATAGAGTATACCATGACCAGGTGTGTAACATCCTTAATTTTATTTATAGGATATAATTATATTTAAAAAATAATTATTTATAAAAATGAATTTAGAAAAGAGATCTGGTTAAAATATGATTTTAAAAAAATAATGAATAAATAAACATAATATATATATATATATATATATATATTAAAAAAACCCACCTTATATACATATATATATATAAGGTGGGTGGCACCACTTTCGGCGCCACTTACCCTTCTTTTAATATATACATATATATTATTTTTATTTTTAAAAATCATATTTTAACTAGATCCCCTTTTCTAAATTCATTTTTATAAATGATTTTTTCCTAATTATAATTATATCTTATAAATAAAAATAAGGAAGTTGTAAGGTGAACTCTTCAAGTAATGTAAGATGTCAAATTCCTTAACATTTCGATATTCTTATAGTATTAAGCGCACAGTTCCGTAAGGCATATAAAAATAGCGGAAACATTCTGATATTAGATACTTGTTTACAATACAGGAGAATTCCTGTAGGGTTTGAAAAATATATACAGAGTTCAAAAAAAATAAAAAATTCACAACTATAGATAACCAACTGTACTCCAGCTTGAACCAGACCATCAGTCGCCGGTAATTACGATTTTACCCTTAGAGCCACTACCTTCTCCTGGAATATTTTTAAATTTGAAAAAGAGTAAGATTCGAGCGAATCTCAGTAGTAACATGCTTTTCTGACATATAAAATATGAAAATAAATAAATATGCAATGCACTATGTCATGTAAGATGATAGATTGCTATGTGGAAAAATGCTGTGGGCACACTATCCAAGGCCAAACGACATGTTTGCACCGTGGCTTAACTCTGCGCCCTCGTTGGGTCCCAAACCACAACTAGCCTAAAATGCGTGTTCATGACATTGTCCTCATGTTACAGAGAATGACATACTTAAACATATTATAATCACATAGTATATGTAAGAAAAAGTTACTACTTGACTTCTTTCTCAATTCTTCAGTCGGTCCTAACTTTGATTTCGGCTTAGGAAATTTCCAATTCCTATCAAGATTAAGGTTAACAAGTAACTGGTTATTACTTATATTATTGTTGTCTTTAAATCAACTTCTGCTGGTTATCTAATGTAGTTATCACAGTTTTTGCTCAGTGCAACTTTGTACAGTGAAATTTCATTGTTTCCAGAAAATTGGCAGATTTTTCAGTCAACTTTAGAAATTCATAATTAATTCTAGAAAAATCCAATTCAACTGATTCTTAAGCCTAGATGATAGTCATTGATTACAAATTTTGCCCAGAAATTCGCCTAATCACTACTGTTCTAGATTTCCTTCCAGAAACAAGGCACGAATTTGAAAATTTATATCTTTTAGTATACAAGTCCAAAAATTACAAACTACCTATCAAATTAAACTTCTAAATGTTTACTTTAATCCTAGAAAGTTTCATAATTTTTGGTCAAGGTTTAGTATTTTAAAATTTTATCACAATCAAACTGCCAAAAACTAAACGTCCAAAATTTCCCATATTTCTGACTTAAATTTCAAAAATCATAACTTTCTCTGAGATTCAAATGATGCATTCTTGGATTCATTTTAAAACTATGGAAGTCTACTATATTCTTATAAAAGTTCAGTCATAGAATAAGATTTGTCTGGTCAAAACTCAACATGAAGCTGACTGTCTCCTAAAAATGCCAGTTTTGAGAGTTTGAGTTTAAAAATTAAGAACTCATTCATTTTCACTCCAAGTTGCACTCTTCTTGATTCTATCATCAACTACACATCCTAAACTTTCTATACAAAAAGACCCAGTCAAAAACTTCATCTATAGCCTTTATTTAAGCTTCTGCAAGTTTTCGGTAGATGTGCTGTTTTTCCAAAGAGCAGAACAAGGTGAAGAAAACTAAAGTGCAGCCATGAATTTATACTCTAAACCTCACAAATTTTAACTCTATACTCTCCTACACATATGTCTTGAGGTTAATGATCAAATTTCATAACCAAAGAGACCAGAAATCCCACCCAAAATCGACATACGATCTCTAGTTTAAAATTTATCAGTTGACATAATTTTCCAGCGACTTTGCTCACTTTTAGCCACCAAAACAGCTTGGAGAATCACTCAAATCCAATGGGAAAACAAGGATAAACGTGTAGGAGATTCACCTATACCATAATATGTGGTTACTTGTGGCAATCCAACCTTCCTTAAGCTTTTCTCTAATCGTGTTCTTCCTCTGGTTTCACTCTTCTCACTCACGTCTCTCTTTCTCTTTCTCTATTTTGTTTCTTTCTTTTTGCTTTGGCTGATTTGCATAATTGAGAGAGTGGTGGGTGCCTTGAAGTGAGGTGATGTATTGAAAATGTTTTGGCGTTATATGGATAAGTGGGTGCCTAGCCAATTTGAGATAAATGAGAAAGTATGGTGAGTATCAATAGAGGTATGTCGGTAAGAGTGTGTGTTAATAAGTATATTTTATCCTATAAATAAGTATATACTTATTGAAGTGAGGTGATGTATTGAAAATGTTTTGGCATTATATGGATAAGTGGGTGCCTAGCCAATTTGAGATAAATGAGAAAGTATGGTGAGTATCAATAGAGGTATGTCGGTAAGAATGTGTGTTAATAAATAATTATATTTTATCCTATTAATTACAGACACTAGGCCCTAATAATTACACACACTAAATTTTACTTTTGACCTTTCAACTCTAATTTTACTTGACCAAGAATTTCTCTCTTCTTGAATTATTATTAACCAAGTAAATATATTTTTTTCCTTTATTTCCCTATTTAACCAAATTAGATAATAAGTTAAATTATGAAACTTACAAAATTTAAGGAATATTGAATCAGACAAAGGGGAAAAATTAGGGCCTAGTATGTGTAATTAATAGGATAAAAATATACTCATATATTAACACACACTGTTACTGACACACCTCTACCAACACTCACCATACTCTCTCATTTATCTCACTTCATGGCAAATCAGCCAAAGCAAAAGATAGAAACAAAATAGAGAAAGAGAGAAGTGAGTGAGAGGAGTGAAACCAGAGGAAGAACACGATCGGAGAAGAGCTTAAGGAAGGTTAGATTGCCACAAGCAACCACATATTCTGGTATAGTTGAGTCCCTCCTACACTTTTATCTTTATTTTCCCATTGGATTTGAGTGATTTTCTGGGCTGTTTTGGTGGTTGGAAGTAAGCAAAGTTGCTGGAAAAAATTATGTCAACCGATAAGTTTTAAACTAGAGATTTCTCCTACACTTTTATCTTTATTTTCCCATTGGATTTGAGTGATTTTCTGGGCTGTTTTGGTGGTTGGAAGTAAGCAAAGTTGCTGGAAAAAATTATGTCAACCGATAAGTTTTAAACCAGAGATTGTATGTCGATTTTGAGTGGGATTTCTGATATATTTGATTATGAAATTTGATTATTAACCTCAGGACATATGTGTAGGAGAGTATAGAGTTAAAATTAGTGAGGTTTAGAGTATAAATTCATGGCTACAAGTTAGTTTTCTTCACCTTGTTCTGCTCGCTGGAAAAACAGAGCATCTACCAAAAACTTGCAGAAGCTTAAACAGATGCTATAGATGCAGTTTTTGATTGGGTCTTTCTGTATAGATGGAGTTTTTGACTGGGTGTTTTTGTGTAGTTGATGATAGATTCAAGAAGAGTGCAATTTAGAGTGAAAATGAATGAGTTCTTAATTTTTAAACTCAGACTGTCAAAACTGACATTTTTGGGAGACAGTCAGTGTCATGTTGAGTTTTGATCAAATAATTCTTATTCAATGACTATGAACTTTACAGGAATTTAGTAGACATCCATAGGTTTAAAATGAGTCCAAGAATGCATCATTTGAATACCTATAGAGAAAGTTATGATTTTTGAAAGTTAAATTATAAACATGGGAAATTTTGGACGTTTAGGTTCTGGTAGTTTGGTTGTGATGAAATTTCAAGATACTAGACTTTGACAAAAAATTATGAAACTTTTCAGAATTTCAAGGTAGTTTGTAGTTTGTAATTTCAAGATATGAATTTTCAAAGTCGTGCCTTGTTTCTGGAAGGAAATCAGGAACAGTGGTGATTAGGCGAATTTCTGAGCAAAATATGTAATCAGTGACTATCTTTGGGTATTTTTCCATAAAAGTACATTTAAAGAGCTTCATTTAAACTTAAGACACAGTCAAATTGGATTTTTCTAGAACTAATAATGAATTTTTAAAGTTGACTAAAAAATCTGCCAGTTATCTAGTATGGGCTGCTCTCTCGTGGGGGCACGTGCCAACCCTGCCTTACGGGACAACGAACTCTCGTTGGTACTGGTGCTCATGGGTTAAAGGTTAAGTTCCTCGCCTTGACTACCAGCTTAAGCTTCTAGCTCAGTGGTAGAGCACTTGGTCCTGGCGCTTATGGTATCAGAGACAAAGGTCCTGCGTTCGATCCTAAGGGTAGGTGAAAAATAAAGGGACGGGAGAGTAGTATGGGCTGCTCTCTCATGGGGGCACGTGCCACCCCTGCCTTACGGGACAACAGACTCTCGTTGGTACTGGTGCTCATGGGTTAAAGGTTAAGTTCCTCGCCTTGACTACCAGCTTAAGCTTCTAGCTCAGTGGTAGAGCACTTGGTCCTGGCGCTTAGATACTAAGACGGGGGAGGGGCCCCGAAGGTGGATCTAACTAAAGAAAGGGAGGAGCATGTGAAGAGGGAAGAAGACGGACTTCTTAAGGCAAAATTACAAACATAATTAAAGTATTAAATGATGCATGTAGAGGGGATGCTCTGTAATGTCCACTGAGATTGCGAATGAAATTAATCGGTGGCGATAGAACCTGCCAGTGATTAACTTATTAAATCTGCTAATCCTGAATCATCAGAGAAGGGAAGGATATGATGCAAAGAAAAGTAGAAGGAACTGATTAATTTTATTGAAAAGAAAGCATAAGCACTTACAAAAGGAGAAAGGGGAAGAGGGAAGAAAACTCGCCGGAGGGAGGAGAGGGAGGAGACTCGTCGGAGGAGCTCAGAACTTCTCTCTCTGGTTCTCTCTCTAAGTGCCTAACCGAACCTGCCTCAGAATGAGACTGAATCGTCTTTAAATAGACGGGCGAGGACACTGTTTAGGGTGACTGGTAACCGCCTAGTGACCTATACTATTTGCACAGTTCCGGTGAACAGTTGACCGGTGACTTGTTACTGTTTAAACAGTTCCGGTTGGTACTATTTGCATAGTACTGCCGACACTACAGTGTTACTGTTTGAAATGTGGTGTTACAGTACTATACGGTGAAAGCTACTGTGTGTACTACGGTGTATAGTGCTACAGTGCTTTCGTATGTTTACATCGAAAACCTAAAAATAATTCTAAGTCTTCGAGAGTTTAATCTTCACTTAAAACTACAACAAACTCTTCTTCATCATCCTCTTGATTGTCTGAGGCTGCTGAAGAGACTGGTTGGCTGGTCGAAGCCGTTTGGTCTTGTTGTTGTTGTAGAACTTGTAGCATTGAGCTGAGTTGACTGATAAGATTAGCCTTATCCGTGGTTCCAGCTAAGATAGACGTAATCCTTGATTTTTGATTCAGGAATTTGCTTTATTCTGTCATACAAAGATGCTGAGGATTTTCTTTGAACCATTTATCAACTACTCTACTGTCAATTCTGCTAATGTCAAATTTGGCCAACCATCTTACCGAGGGAAGTCTTTGTAGAGTTGGTAAGAGGGTAGATCCTTGGTTTGTTCTAGAAAATCTGTAACTCCAGGCAAAGACCCGAGATACAGATAATTTTGAAAAATAGTGAAGTTCAATTGGGAAAGGATCCTCACCAATGTTGAATTTTTGTTTAAATAATTCAAAGGCTTGTACAACCTTTGGGGGTAATATCTCTAGTATTGGACCAAAGAATCCCCACCAGTGAACAAACCATTGAGAAAAATCATACTCAGTTTTTGTTTTGAAGTAGATAAACCAAGTATGTGTAAAAAGTTCATTTTGATCCCAAAAGACATTGCACCAACTTAAGTATATGTGGTTTAAATTGGACCATGGACCATGCATCAACATAATCCCAGTAAGTATATCCTTTGGGTTCATAGTCAATTTCCCAAAATTTTGGTTTAAATAAATTTTGTCCCTACTGGAAAGGGGTGAGAACTTTTAAAATCTGGAGAGAGAAATGAGTAATCATTGGTCCAGTTCTTTTGTTCGTTTTTCGTTCAATTTTAATGGACCCAGTATGAACCAGTATTATCTCATACCATTCTCGAGTTTCTGAAATGAAATCCCAGAGGAAAGATATTCAAGGCTACAAGTCTCTCGCCTCTGGTCCATTTTTTTTCCTCTTTGGTTATGCTTTCATTCCCCTCACTCAAGAACCCTAAATCCCTTCCTCTCTCAATCGTTCACCGTTCCCTCCAGCTCGCAACCATTACTCACCCACCGTACACCGTCACTCGTCCGCCGTCCCCGAGTCTTCACCGTCACACCCTGACACAGCCACGCACAGTGCCGATATCCCTCATTCCTTCACCGTCGTTACTGTCGTTGCACCGTATCTCAGCTTCTGCTTTCATTTCACTGGTCCCAGCTCAGAAGCAAGGTTCAAGTCGGGATCTTGGCCATTATTCTTCTCGAAGGTAATTTCCATATCATTCATTCATGCGTTGCAGAGTTTTGGTTAGATTCAAGTCACGGTTTAGCTTGGTGAATAATGGAATAAATTCGGCTTGAACTAAAAGGGGTTTGATTCGTAGAATAGATTAGGGATGCTATTGTCAATGCTTATGAAACGCAAGATGGGAGTTTGGTTTCATTTCACTTGAGATTTAACATCGCTGAACATGGTATGCTCTGTTTGCCTTGAGTAATTGGTTCTGGTGCGTTCATAGAAAAGGTAAATATAAAAATCTGTTTTGGATATGAATTGGACATGAGGGCTGTGCTTGTTCTGAGTCTTGGGCGCTAGATTGAATTGACATGTGCTGATGTGAGGATTCCTCAATGTCTTTGCAGATACTTAATGGAGTAAGAATCTTTGCTTAATGGATTATTGTGATTGTTGTGACTTAGGCTTGAACTTAAAATGTGGTTTGAGGATTAGTGCTAGCATTTTTGATCCTGGCTTAATTTTACATAGTGTCTGAACAAAATGGGTTTTTAGCTTAATCTTTATTTTCAAGTTGCAATAAATTGGGCTTCACCGTGTTTACGTCATCATAAATTCCATAGAATTTAAGAGCATACTTTGATTGCATGAGTTAAAAGCATTTGGCCCAATTTGGCTTCTGTTCTGAGCTTGTCCTTAAGTACTATGTTCTGTTCTCTAGCTGTGATAAGCAATTTCATTGTAGAAACATCACATTTTTATTCACTGAGTTTAAAAAAAATTTAAGCCTTTTGCTTATCTAGTGCTTTTGAAGTGATCCTTTATTGCACTCATAAGGTTTGATTGGTTTTCTACAATGACATGGTTTTGATCAGCTAAGTCTTTACTATGGTACATTTTCCTTTTGAGATGACCAAGGGATTGTGAAGGCAATGAGGATAGGTTTAGGATGGAATTCTGCTGGCAGTGTGGTCCTACGTAGAAGTCAAGTTTGGGGGAGTCTCTTACCTTAGTTTAGGACTTTCTTATCTTAGGACTTTGTTTCTTGCCCCATTATTTGGGTTGTATGCTTGCTTTTCCATAGGAATAATTGCTTGCTGGCTGTGGTGGGCTGTTTTTCTTCTTATTTGCAGAAAAAAAAATGCCAATAAAAAAGGTTGCTAATAAGGTTACCCCTAAGGCTGTGGCTGATGCAAAAGAGGAAATTGTTCCCAGGCCTCTCTTGCAAGAGCGAGAATTCTCATTTGTTGCTTGTTGTAAGTTTTACGACATTGCATCAAAGACATACAAAATGGGGAAGCTCATGGACACCAAGAGAGACGACAATTTACAAATAGTCCATGAGTTTTATGCTCAAGCTTGTGTGTGAAATGTTTGGAGATTTCCTCTTCGGGGAGTTGATATTGACTTCACACTCAGTGCTTTCAGACAGTATTTGAATTTGCCCTTTGTGGAGGAGTGCAAATACAAATACTATAAAAGCAATGATGATGAGGTTCCTGAAGATGAGATCTCTAAGCTGTTGGATTCTGAAGGGGAAATCTCATGGCAATGCCCAACTGGGCGCAAGAAGTACTTGAGTCGCACTCGGTTATCAGTGGAGGCCCGCATATGGATTCATTTTGGGAAGGATTATTTTTGGCCCTCGTCTAACCGCAGTCGCATCACACGGGATCTAGCCCTTGTCATATTTCTCCTTATGAAGAAGCAACCAGTGGACATTGGCCATCTTATTTTTAAATCACTACAAGACCATGTTCTTGATTAGACCTGTGGTCTCATGCTCCCATACCTGATATCAGCCTTTTGCATTGCCAAAGGAGTTGCAGCAATCCCAATAAATGTTTCATTTAAACCTGTCCCAAAATTTCAGTACACCAACATCAAGCCAAAACCTACCCAACCTCTACCAACCCCACCTCCACTTGAGCACACACACATAGATGTTCAGGCTTCACTACCTGAGCATGGTGAGCCATCCTCCTCCTCTCAACCTCAACTGACCATGCATGACCTTTTCTCCATGATGCAGAACCTAACTGACACCGTTGGCCAATGCCTCACTACTCTGCATAACCAAGAGGCTCGATTGATTAGAATAGAGGAATATATGGCTCAGCAAGAATATGCTGGTGCGGATGATGGTGCCGCTGCTGGTGGGAATGGGGAGGGGAATTTTCTGGCTGATACATGGTTTAGCTACATTTCATGTTTGTGTCCTAGGTTGTAGACTCTTTCTGTTTTTGAGACGTGACTTGGAATTTTTGTCTAATTTTTCCTGTTTGTTCTGCACTTGGAATGTGGTGATAGATGAATTGTTCATTCCCTTCTCCAATCATATAACACTCTACACATTACCACAGGCAAAATTAGACAAAAATTCCAAGTCACGTCTCAGAAACAGAAAGAGTCTACAACCTAGGACATAAACATGAAATGTAGCTAAACCATGTATCAGCCAGAAAATTCCCCTCCCCAGTCCCACCAGCAGCGGCACCATCATCCGCGCCAGCATATTCTTGCTGAGCCATATATTCCTCTATTCTAATCAATCGAGCCTCTTGGTTATGCAGAGTAGTGAGGCATTGGCCAACGGTGTCAGTTAGGTTCTGCATCATGGAGAAAAGGTCATGCATGGTCGGTTGAGGTTGAGAGGAGGAGGATGGCTCACCATGCTCAGGTAGTGAAGCCTGAACATCTATGTGTGTGTGCTCAAGTGGAGGTGGGGTTGGTAGAGGTTGGGTAGGTTTTGGCTTGATGTTGGTGTACTGAAATTTTGGGATAGGTTTAAATGAAACATCTGTTGGGATTGCTGCAACTCCTTTGGCAATGCAAAAGGCTGATATCAGGTGTGGGAGCATGAGACCACAGGTCTAATCAAGAACATGGTCTTGTAGTGATTTAAAAATAAGATGGCCAATGTCCACTGGTTGCTTCTTCATAAGGAGAAATATGACAAGGGCTTGATCCCGTGTGATGCGACTGCGGTTAGACGAGGGCCAAAAATAATCCTTCCCAAAATGCATCCATATGTGGGCCTCCACTGATAACTGAGTGCGACTCAAGTACTTCTTGCGCCCAGTTGGGCATTGTCATGAGATTTCCCCTTCAGAATCCAACAGCTTAGAGATCTCATCTTCAGGAACCTCATCATCATTACTTTTATAGTATTTGTATTTGCACTCCTCCACAAAGGGCAAATTCAAATACTGTCTGAAAGCATTGAGTGTGAAGTCAATATCAACTCCCCGAAGAGGAAATCTCCAAACATTTCGCACACAAGCTTGATCATAAAACTCATGGACTATTTGTAAATTGCCGTCTCTCTTGGTGTCCATGAGCTTCCCCATTTTGTATGTCTTTGATGCAATGTTGTAAAACTTACAACAAGCAACAAATGGGAATTCTCGCTCTTGCAAGAGAGGCCTGGGAACAATTTCCTCTTTTGCATTAGCCACAGCCTTAGGGGTAACCTTATTAGCAACCTTTTTTATTGGCATTTTTTTTTCTGCAAATAAGAAGAAAAACAGCCCACCACAGCCAGCAAGCAATTATTCCCATGGAAAAGCAAGCATACAACCCCAATAATGGGGCAAGAAACAAAGTCCTAAGATAAGAAAGTCCTAAACTAAGGTAAGAGACTCCCCCAAACTTGACTTCTACATAGGACCACACTGCCAGCAGAATTCCATCCTAAACCTATCCTCATTGCCTTCACAATCCTTTGGTCATCTCAAAAGGAAAATGTACCATAGTAAAGACTTAGCTGATCAAAACCATGTCATTGTAGAAAACCAATCAAACCTTGGTCATCTCAAAAGGAAAATGTACCATAGTAAAGCTTAGCTGATCAAAACCATGTCATTGTAGAAAACCAATCAAACCTTATGAGTGCAATAAAGGATTACTTCAAAAGCACTAGATAAGCAAAAGGCTTAAAATTTTTTTTTTAAACTCAGTGAATAAAAATGTGATGTTTCTACAATGAAATTGCTTATCACAGCTAGAGAACAGAACATAGTACTTAAGGACGAGCTCAGAACAGAAGCCAAATTGGGCCAAATGCTTTTAACTCATACAATCAAAGTATGCTCACAAATTCTATGGAACACAAATTCTATGGAATTTGTGATGACGTAAACACGGTGAAGCCCAATTTATTGCAACTTGAAAATAAAGATTAAGCTAAAAACCCATTTTGTTCAGACACTATGTAAAATTAAGCCAGGATCAAAAATGCTAGCACTAATCCTCAAACCACATTTTAAGTTCAAGCCTAAGTCACAACAATCACAATAATCCATTAAGCAAAGATTCTTACTCCATTAAGTATCTGCAAAGACATTGAGGAATCCTCACATCAGCATATGTCAATTCAATCTAGCGCCCAAGACTCAGAACAAGCACAGCCCTCATGTCCAATTCATATCCAAAACAGATTTTTATATTTACCTTTTCTATGAACGCACCAGAACCAATTACTCAAGGCAAACAGAGCATACCATGTTCAGCGATGTTAAATCTCAAGTGAAATGAAACCAAACTCCCATCTTGCGTTTCATAAGCATTGACAATAGCATCCCTAATCTATTCTATGAATCAAACCCCTTTTAGTTCAAGCCGAATTTATTCCATTATTCACCAAGCTAAACCGTGACTTGAATCTAACCAAAACTCTGCAACGCATGAATGAATGATATGGAAATTACCTTAGAGAAGAATAATGGCCAAGATCCCGACTTGAACCTTGCTTCTGAGCTGGGACCAGTGAAATGAAAGCAGAAGCTGAGATACGGTGTAGCGACAGTAACGACGGTGAAGGAATGAGGGATATCGGCACTGTGCGTGGCTGTGTCAGGGTGTGACGGTGAAGACTCGGGGACGGCGGACGAGTGACGGTGTACGGTGGGTGAGTAATGGTTGCGAGCTGGAGGGAACGGTGAACGATTGAGAGAGGAAGGGATTTAGGGTTCTTGAGTGAGGGGAATGAAAGCATAACCAAAGAGGAAAAAAAATGGACCAGAGGCGAGAGACTTGTAGCCTTGAATATCTTTCCTCTGGGATTTCATTTCAGAAACTCGAGAATGGTATGAGATAATACTGGTTCATACTGGGTCCATTAAAATTGAACGAAAAACGGACAAAAGAACTGGACCAATGATTACTCATTTCTCTCACCAGATTTTAAAAGTTCTCACCCCTTCCCAGTGGGGACAAAATTTATTTAAACCAAAATTTTGGGAAATTGACTATGAACCCAAAGGATATACTTACTGGGATTATGTTGATGCATGGTCCATGGTCCAATTTAAACCACATATACTTAAGTTGGTGCAATGTCTTTTGGGATCAAAATGAACTTTTTACACATACTTGGTTTATCTACTTCAAAACAAAAACTGAGTATGATTTTTCTCAATGGTTTGTTCACTGGTGGGGATTCTTTGGTCCAATACTAGAGATATTACCCCCAAAGGTTGTACAAGCCTTTGAATTATTTAAACAAAAATTCAACATTGGTGAGGATCCTTTCCCAATTGAACTTCACTATTTTTCAAAATTATCTGTATCTCGGGTCTTTGCCTGGAGTTACAGATTTTCTAGAACAAACCAAGGATCTACCCTCTTACCAACTCTACAAAGACTTCCCTCGGTAAGATGGTTGGCCAAATTTGACATCAGCAGAATTGACAGTAGAGTAGTTGATAAATGGTTCAAAGAAAATCCTCAGCATCTTTGTATGACAGAATAAAGCAAATTCCTGAATCAAAAATCAAGGATTACGTCTATCTTAGCTGGAACCACGGATAAGGCTAATCTTATCAGTCAACTCAGCTCAATGCTACAAGTTCTACAACAACAACAAGACCAAACGGCTTCGACCAGCCAACCAGTCTCTTCAGCAGCCTCAGACAATCAAGAGGATGATGAAGAAGAGTTTGTTGTAGTTTTAAGTGAAGATTAAACTCTCGAAGACTTAGAATTATTTTTAGGTTTTCGATGTAAACATACGAAAGCACTGTAGCACTATACACCGTAGTACACACAGTAGCTTTCACCGTATAGTACTGTAACACCACATTTCAAACAGTAACACTGTAGTGTCGGCAGTACTATGCAAATAGTACCAACCGGAACTGTTTAAACAGTAACAAGTCACCGGTCAACTGTTCACCGGAACTGTGCAAATAGTATAGGTCACTAGGCGGTTACCAGTCACCCTAAACAGTGTCCTCGCCCGTCTATTTAAAGACGATTCAGTCTCATTCTGAGGCAGGTTCGGTTAGGCACTTAGAGAGAGAACCAGAGAGAGAAGTTCTGAGCTCCTCCGACGAGTCTCCTCCCTCTCCTCCCTCCGGCGAGTTTTCTTCCCTCTTCCCCTTTCTCCTTTTGTAAGTGCTTATGCTTTCTTTTCAATAAAATTAATCAGTTCCTTCTACTTTTCTTTGCATCATATCCTTCCCTCCTCTGATGACCTGGGATTAGCAGATTTAATGAGTTAATCACTGGCAGGTTCTACCGCCACCGATTAATTTCATTCACAATCTCAGTGGACATTACAGAGCATCCCCTCTACATGCATCATTTAATACTTTAATTATGTTTGTAATTTTGCCTTAAGAAGTCCGTCTTCTTCCCTCTTCACATGCTCCTCCCTTTCTTTAGTTAGATCCACCTTCGGGGGCCCCTCCCCTGTCTTGTAGAGCATCCCCTCTACATGCATCATTTAATACTTTAATTATGTTTGTAATTTTGCCTTAAGAAGTCCGTCTTCTTCCCTTTTCACATGCTCCTCCCTTTCTTTAGTTAGATCCACCTTCGGGGCCCCTCCCCCGTCTTGTGTGAGCAAAAACTATGATAACTACATTTAATCTTGATAGGAATTGGAAATTTCCTAAGCCGAAATCAAAGTTAGGACCGGTTGAGGAATTGAGAAAGAAGTCAGGTAATAACTTTTTCTTGCATATTCTATGTGATTATGATATGTTTAAGTATGCCATTTTCTATATGAGCACAGTGTCATGGACACGCATTTTAGCCTAGTTGTGGTCTTAGACTCAACGAGGGTGCAGAGTTATGCCAAAGAGGTGTAGAGTTAAGAGTTAAGCCAGGGGTGTAAACATGTTGTTTAGCCTTGGACAGTGTGTACACAACATTTTTCCACGCAACAATCTATCATCTTATATGACATGGTGTATTGCATATTTATTTTCCAACATATTACTACTGAGATTCGCTCGAATCTCACCATTTTTCAAATTTAAAAATATTCCAGCAGAAGGTAGCAGCTCTAAGGGCAAAACCGTAATTACCGGCGATTAAGGGTGTGATTTAAGTGAGAGTACAGTTGGTTATTTGTAGTTGTAAATTTTATTTCTTTTGGACTATGTATATATTTTTCAAATCTTACAGGGATTCTCTTGTATTGTAAATAAGTACCTAATGTCATTATGTTTCTACTATTTCTGCATGCCTTATGCTCTTAATTTCTACGAATATTAAAATGTTAAGGGGTTTGACAGTTAGCGTGCTTGTGTAACATTCTCATTTTTATTTCTAGGATATAATTATAATTTGGAAATAACTATTTATTTAAAAAAATGAATTTAGTAGGTAATTTTTGGAATAAAAAGAAAAGGGGGTCTAGTTAAAATATGTTTTTTTATAAAAATTATTATTAAAAAAATATATTAAAAATTAATAAAAAAATAATAATAAAAAATACGTTGCAGCGCCACCAACTAAAATTAAAGGTAGTGCCACTATTGAAAGTACCACTACCACTCAAGCTGTCGACATAGGCTCGACAACCCTTTCTAATACACTTATCCACTTGAGCTATCAACAACAACATAGGGACTATAGGGTTTCTATGAATATGGCACTCATGGCATAAGTTGCCACCTATTTTAAGGCCAAGTTGCCTCCTATGTGGTCCTTAAGTTATGTGTGAAAGAGTCTATTGCCACTATATGCAATGCATCACAGATTACAGAATCTTAGGCTTTAATACCAAATTATAAAATCTTTCCTTAAAACTCAATTTTCCATATACTTAATCAAATTTTCTGATAATGAACAATACCATTGCATAAAAGGGAAAACTTAGACCTCAAGGTTTACCATGGTAGAAAAGATTACAACTTATATTTCAAAAGATTACCATAGTAGAAAATAGTTCAACTAACTATTTAAAAACTCTATTATGATAATAAAGGATTTAAGTTCCTACAAATATCTACCCATGATGACAAATAATAGACTATTCATATAAAATTTGTTATAGATAATAAAACTCTTCTCATTGTTTTGCAAATCAAACTATAATTAATCAACATTCTGGGGCATTGGCCTTGGATTTCTCTTAGTCCAGAACATAATCATTCAACTACAAGCCCAATATCAAATTCAATTATCAAAATTCTTAAACAATAATTCTCTCAAATATTAACTTGAGTTCCTCATCCTAATATCAAATTCAATTATCAAAATTCTTTAACAACAATTCTCTCAAATATCAACTTGAGTTCCTCATCCATGATAAGAAATGATATATTCCAAATCATAATATCACATCAGAACATGCAACATGAGCCCTATCGTGGCAATACACAACAATTCACCACGTATATAAAAAGGAGGAGGTTTTACAAAGATTATCATAATAATCAAGTCTCCGGAGCCTTTTCCAATTGACTAGAAGAAGAACTATTTACCTGAAAAATATTAAATCAACGGGGTGAGACAAAAGCCTTAGCAACCAACAATCTATCTTATAGGACATTTGGGGTAGTGCTCATGAGGTGTCAATTAGGACAGTTATAAAATCGTAACATTATTAAAAAATGTCATATGTATATGTGTATCAATTCACAATATCATAATCTTATTCTCATATTTATCACATAAGTGTACAAGAATCAATATACAAGAATTTATTCTTTGTCCTCCCTTATTTCCTCTTCGCCATATTTCCTTTGATCGAACCCATGGGCTAGTACTCACCCATATGACTGGTAGTTTAAGTCAACAAACTCACTGATCAAGTGATATGGACCAATCATAAGCCACAAAGCACAGGATCGGACTATAGGTTCCCCCTCAAAATACATTAGTGGGGTGTCCCTAAACCCTAAACCCTATTAGACATAAATGGGCTAAAGGACTAACTAGTGTACACCTAGAAGTCCACCACCTTATTTCCTCTTTTTGTACAGGAATTCACCCCTTATTTCCTCTTTGAGTAACCTTCCATCAAATCCACATCCTCCATCCCCTCTCATATCAATATTGTATGATTATAATATGTCATTATCAATTTACAATTATCAAAAGGAATTTTCCAATCTCAAATAAATATCAATTCATATAATATAATATCACTAGTCATTTTCTCAATAAAAATAAGTTCCACAAGACAATTTCATTAACAATATAGTTTCAAAGTTCACATCACACATCAACAGCCAAATTTATAATTCTATATAGTTAAAAATTACTCACAAACATCATACAAGCATGCATAACAAGAGAAAATTGATTATCTCTCGTCAAACCAAATTATAACTACAAGGCTCATAATCTAAGAGCTCAAATACACGCCAAAAAAATCAATCTGCAATAATCAATTTATTATATATTAATAACTCTTAGAGTTATTAGGACTTACTTAACTTAATTCAATAATTTTAAAGTTTTGAATTAATTACTCCAAAAAATTCCAATTTCACACTAAAATCCCAATTATTAATTCAAATATTTTCTTAAATCAAATAATCCATTTAAGTCATTGATTATTATCAATTTCACTTTCTTATATAAAATCCCCAATTTTAAAAAATAGCTAAATTATAAATCTTCACCTTAATAAAAAATCTAAATTGATTAAAACTTTAATAATATTTCCAATAATCTAAATAAATAATTTATACCAAATTTAATAAGTTAAAAAGTCTAATATAGAATTATTTATATACTGATTATATAGAAAATTCATTATAAAATCTTATATAAACTAAATAACAAAAATAAACCGATTAAATTCAACTATTAATTTCATAGTCATATATTGATAAAACTCAAAACTTGCCTAAAATCCTATCCCAAAAATATTCTTTAACTAATAGAAAATTACTATCATAAGAAAGAGAAAATTATTTAGAACATTTTTCATGAAGAAAGTTTTGTAATTAAAAATGATTTTGAGTACTTTATTGATCTCCAAAGAGCTTAAAATACCCCAACCAGCATCTTGCCTTCTATCTTGCTAAAAAATCACTCCACCTCTCAATCAAGTGATTGAATTGGGCGGGACCTCATGTGGAAAGGCCCCTTCTCTCTTTTTTTTATTTTTATTTATTTTATTTATAAGATATAATCATTATGTCTTCTCTTTTTAAGGACATAATCATTATGTCTTCTTTTTTTCACCGAAAGCTTTCAAGGGCTTGTGTTTTTTTTACTCCAAAAATTACCTTTTGGTGGCTTGTGTTTTTCCACCAAAAGATAATATTTGATAAAAAAAACACAAATTGCTTAAAGCTTTCGGTGGAAAAGGGAAGAAGACACAATGATTATGTCTTTTAAAAAAACATAATGATTATGTCTTATAAATAAAATAAATAAAATAAAAAGGTGCCTTCTACATAAGGGAGGGGTAGTAAGATGCTAGTGAGGGCATTTTTTTGTTTTTCGGAAATCAATAAGGTACTCAAAATTACTTCTAATTATAAAACTTTTTTCCATAAAAAGTGTTCTAAATAATTTTCTCTTTCTTATGATAGTAATTTCCTGCTAGTTAAAAATATTTTGGGGATAGGATTTTAAGCAAATTTTGAGTTTTGTCAATATATGACTATAGAAATGTAAAGGATAATTAATAGTTGAATTTAATAGGTTTATTTTTGTTATTTATTGGTATAATATTTTATAATGAATTTTCTATATAACCAGTCTATAAATAATTCTATATTGGACTTTTTAACCAATTTATAATCAGTATTATTAAAGTTTTAATTGGTTTAGATCTTTTATTAAGGTGAAGATTTATAACTTAGCTTTTTTTTTAAATTGGAGATTTTATATAAAAAAATGAAATTGAAAATAATCAATGACTTGAAGTTATTTGAGTTAAGAAAATATTTAAATTAATAATTGTGATTTTAGTGTGAAATTGGAATTTTTGGGAGTAATTAATTCAAAACTTTAAAATTATAGAATTAAGTTAAGTAAGTTAATTTTTCAAAACTTTGAGTTATTAATGTATAATAAATTAATTGTTATAGATTGATTTTTTTTTTGCATGTATTTGAGCCCTTTGATTAGGAGTCTTGTGGTTATAGTTTGCTGAGTAGTAATCACTTTTCTCTTGTTTTGCATGCTTGTATGATGTTTGTGAGTGATTTTTAACTATATAGAATTATAAATTTGGCTGTTGATATGTGATGTGGACTTTGAAACTATATTGTTAATGAAATTGTCTTGTAGAACTTATTTTCATTGAGAAAATGTCTAGTGATGTTATATTATATGAATTGATATTTATTTATGAGATTGGAAAATTCCTTTTGATAATTATGAATTGATAATTAGGGCAGGTAAGTACAGGTGCTGTAGTCAATACACAACCACATACTTCCATCATTCTTTCTGACAAACAACAATGGGGTTGGATGAAACATTTCTCAAGCAACTCTTCTATTTGCTTCTTTAGCTCAACTAATTTTGCTGAAGCCATTCGATACAGGGCCTTTGAAATTGGAGCTGTGCCAGGTACCAACTCAATCGAAAATTCCACCTCCCTCCCTAGAGGTAATCCAGAGGTAATCTAGATACCTCATTAGGAAGCACCTCAGGATATTCTCCTACCACATCGAAAGTGCCACTACCTTTAACCTTTAGTTGGTGCGCCGTATTTATTTTATTTTATTTTGTTTTTTTATTATTTTATTATTAATTTTCTTAAAAACATATTTTAACTAGACCCCCTTTTCTTTTTATTTCAAAAATTACCTATTAAATTCTTTTTTTAAAATAAATAATTATTTTCAAATTATAATTATATCCTAGAAATAAAAATAAGAATGTTACATGCTGCTATGGAAGAAGAGATGATGGCCCTAGATAAGGCAGGTACTTGGAATCTCATTGATTTACCTCTTAGCAAGAAGGCTATTGAGTACAAGTGGGTGTTTGTGGTTAAAACAAAGGCCGATGGTACCTTGGAACGCTTGAAGGCTCAGCTTGTTGCCAAGGGATATGCTCAAATCTATGGTGTTGATTCGGCTTGTTGCCAAGGGATATGCTCAAACCTATACTGTTGATTATTCAGAAAGCTCCTAGTTGGGATCTTTATCAGTTGGATATTAAAAATACTTTCTTAAATGGTGATCTTCTTGAGGAGGTTTACATGGAGCAACATACCTGATTTTGTTGCTCAGGGGGACAACATACTTTAAAAGCAAAAGGAATAACAAAAATCTGCTATAACAAGAATAATGAGTGTTATCATACATCATCATTGTCATTCCCTCTCTCTACCATGCAATGACATGCACTATGTCTAGGGGTGTTTAGAATTGGGAAATCCCATTTTGGATCCTGATCTCGAGAAGGGTTCGGGAATGAAAATCATTCCCGATCTTGATTCCGGATTTCCTTTTTTTAAAAAAAAATTCCTATGTTGAATTTTTTGTTTTGTTTCCTTTTGTCTAGTATAAATATATAATTTATCTAATATCATATTGTATCAAATTAGTCCAATACAAATATATAATTAGTTTAAAACATGCTTAAAGTTGTCGATTCATCTACAAAAAACACAAAGACAAGAATAAAAAATTAGAATTATTTAATAAATAATAAATAAAATTAACTAAATAAACTAAAAGAATAGATATTACCTTGAGGGTGTTAGGGATTTTCATATTTTAGTTTACATTTAGTCTTGCTTTCTTAAATATTTTTTTAAAAAAAATGTACATATATAGATATATATTCGGGATCGGGAAGTCCTATTCCAGATCCTGAATTTTTCCAATTTTGGACTGCTTGGGATCAGGACGGGAAGATCGGGACGGGAAAATGTTGCACACCCCTAATTATATCCTTAAAAATAAAGTTCTTACAAAAGATAAGATATTCTCATTCTCTAAACCATTATGACTTTCAGACTTTAAATGTCTCTAGGATATTTGGCTCTTTTCTAAAACAAATTTCTAAAATTGTCAAAATTAAAATTCGGCAAAAGAAAATCTCAAATAGTATATCAAAATTTTCTGCCACGTGTAGGAACAAGTAAGAGACAAGCCAGAGAATTTAAAAAAAGTGCCGTTTTGTAAAAAACATGTACAAGGCATCATCCAGCATCAAGCATTTATTACTGCTTTGACATCTTAGAGTAACATATATTGCTTGCCCTAAAATTCCCAATACAAGTCTTGCCAGATACCCTGAGAACTGTTAGTGCTCATGCTGTTTCAGTCTGCATTTAGTAGAGGTGGGAAAATGGCTGGGACTTGGCCAGGCCAGCCCACGGGCTTTACATAAATTTTTTTAGGGTAAGGGTCGGTCCGCTAGCTTTAGGCTCGTTTGACTTTTTTTTTCTCTTTTTTTTCCATACTTTTTTTTTCCTTACTCTTCTAAAGATTAAAATATCTAATTTAAAACATAAATATCATCAAAACTAATTTAGAATATAAATATTATCCAAGTTTAATAAAACATAAGCACTAAAACTTAAGTCCAAACCATAATTAATGTCCAAAACTAATCAAACAAGTTCACAACCACAATCAAGCAAGTCTACAAACTTCAAATGTCAGTGATAACAGAATACCTAATTTGGATTTTGGCGTATACATACAAAAAAAGAAAAAAGAAAATCAAAGAAGAGGAGCTTCAAAAGAGGTATGAGTAAGTGTAAGAGCGTTTTTGATCTGAGGGTTAGGTTAGGTTAACTTTACCTTTTAGGCCCGCTTCCTTTTTTTTTGCCCTAAATCACAAGCCCGGCCATTGACGGGCTCGGGCCTAAACAGGCCGGCCCGATGGGTTCAGTTCGATTTCCCGGCTCTAGCATTTAGGCAGGAACAATAAGTCAGAAAACAATGCACATTGTTTATGCCTAGTAGAAAAAAAGTTAATACTCCCTCCGGTCCTAAATATAAGATAAAATTAACTTTTTTGGGAGTGATTAAAGATTCTAAATAAGTTACTTAATCATATCGTATGTTGTGTATCCTTAGATTATATATCAGTTTATAAGTTGGGCAAAATAGTTTGGAGAAAAAATAATAAATATAAATATTTTAAAGTAATTTACTTAGTTTTCTTAATATCTCCAAAAAAATCAACTCTATTTTTATATTTAGGACTGAGGGAGTAGTTAGATCATCTACCTTCTCCCCTTGTTATACATTTGTCCAAGAAGCTTTACATCTTCGAATTGTAACAACTCCTAGATGATTTGTCCAAGATAGATAAGGAAAGTAGGAAACAACTAGAACTGCAGAAACTAGAAAAAATTTCAGCAACCTTGTACAACTGTGCAAATAGCTGTCAGGATTAGAAAACATGGTGGAATACGGAGAAACCAATGATGTTTGTTTACCTATTCCACTGTCTCAACATCTTTATGAAATTTTCTACCCTTTGAACCACTTCTTTCTTCTTGGGCCTCGGTTGTTTTTTTAGTTCGCTAGCTTTTTGACCCAGTTCAGTTGCTTCCTACAGCGACCAACCCCAACCGCAAGGTAAATACAGCATAACATATTATATAAACAAAATGCATAATTAATCATCCATTTGACATGTTCCCATGAACGAGATATAACCTTTGGACGCCGAATGAATGAAAATACAAGTCCCAATGGAAGACAAGCAATACTAACACCACCAAATATCTGAATTGAATGGTTAGGAAACACTGGTTAATATGAATTGTTCCATATGATGAAGTGATGCTTCACACAAGAGACTGCCGTTGTATGCAATGATTTATTTATCATCGATTTCATATTTCATAGTCTGTAACCATTTCTGATAGCTTTCATCCATTTTAGTGCCAAATTTAAGAACTCTTGACATCCTATGAGTAAAGATGATCTAATTCACACCCTGACCCAAAAAAAAAAAGGTCCAAGTAACCTACATTATCCAGAGTTGAGATTAAATAAAATTTATTACTTTGAATAACAAAATTTAATGAATATTGATCTCACAGTAAGAAGAACATATCCGACAATTGTAGCAGGAGCAACAACATATTTAGGAGATGTTATGCGCATGGTCCATGTTTTCTCTGATGAAGGACTCGCAGAGTATGCAGAGCACTTTTATAGAACATTGGAGTAAGAGACCAAAAACAGCAGTAAAAACTAGGACAAAATGTTAGAGATTGGAAAAGAACACCTAACTATCACTGCTCCCAATACATTGATGACTACTAGTAAATTCGTGCCAGGAAATGAGACTGTGGATGAAGAGAGATGCCTAACAGAAAAGTCAACCTTCTCCACAAGCCTTAATATATCAATCAAAGAATTGAAATATAGTGAGACAAAGGACAAAACTCACATCGCGACAAAGTGGATTTGAAATGTCAATTCAACTTAATGGTTACCATTGAATATTCTGAGTTTGCACTTAGTGACAGAAATCTTCATTTGAACTCAAACAACTCTTTATGGGGCAAAACATGATGAATATTGTTTGGTAGTATTAGGTAGGAAACATAATAATATAAATATCCCTATTGTATATATGAATTAGTATGCATATTGAGAAGACAACTTTCCTCTATTTCTCTCTCTCTCTCTCTCTCTCTCTCTGTGGCTTACATGGTATCAGAGCCTAGGGCTCTCTAAAATTATTTTCCATCCAGTGTTGTTACTATTCATCATTTTCTGTCAGCTTTCCTTTCACATTTAAGTGCTTTAGTGGGTGGGCGATTTTGTGCGCATACGGCCTACTAGGAGCATCGCCATATTCAAATCGGCCTGTCCCCAAAGAATCGCTGCCACCAAACTCACTGGAGATTCACGTGCCGGTGCTTGAGAGCACGTGCGCGGCCCTTTCCGATGCTGACCACTAATGTTTTGCCTTGACCTTTTGAATCTGGTCTGTTTCTAGTAGTCTTAACTTCTTCTTGAGTTTTCTGGTGATGGGTTACGTTTTCCATCGGTTTTGGCTGCAATCTTGTACGTTTCAGTTTGTTGTGTTACAATATGCTTTTGGAGGTTGTTTTCTTTGGCTCTTGCTGTGCTCGTGTGTTGTTGTGCTTTGTTGTTATTAGAGCCTTTCCCATGGTTATTTGGATCTAACTCTTGACATTTGTTTTGTGGTGAAACTTGGTTGTTTGAGAAGCTCTTTGGTGGTGTCTTTCTCTTGTGCTTTGGTGTTCTTTGTTCTGTTTTCATAATGGCAGAATCTAAGTCTAGTATTTCTATTGAGATTGTTCCAATTTTGAATAAAATTACTGATCATAAGTTGAATTGGACGAACCATTCGGACTGGAGCAAAACCGTTTGCATGTACTTACTGAATATTGAAAAGGAGGGTCATTTAACTGAGGCTCCTTCGAAGGACGATCCTAAGTTGGCTTGGGCTAAAGTTGATGCCTATTTATTCTTGTAAATTTAGAATTCTCCCCTCTGTTAGTCATTGTAATACTGTTAAAGAAATTATGGACTATTTGGAGTTCCTGTATTCTGGAAAAGAAAACATTACTCGCATTCACAAAGTCTGTAAAGGTTTTTATCATGCCAAATATCAGGGCTGCCCCCTTAAGAAATTCTTCATGGATTTTAAATGACCGTATGAGGAAATGAGGAGGTTAATGCCACAAACAACTGAACTTCAGGCATAAGTTGATAATATGGAAAAATAGGCGATTATCAGCTTCCTTACCACTCTTGATCCAGCTTATAACACAGTTCATCCTAGATATTGTTTACCTCTGAGCTTCCTTCACTTCAAGATGTGTACTCTCGTGTGCTGCATGAAGATAGTCTGTCTTAACCAGCTTCTAATCCTAATCTAGTGCTCTAGCTGGTCGTGGCCCTACTGATAACCGAAACCAAGGCTTCTTAAAACAAGGCAATTGTGCACCGAATCATGTTTCTACTGATAACTGGAACCAAAGTTTCCCTCGACAAGGCAATAATTCTAAGAACTTTAGTACTAGTGGGATTGTCTGCTTCTATTATAAGAAACCTAGTCGCTCCAATGTTACTGTAGGAAGTTGAAAAATAAGTTGGAGTCGGCCCAATCTTCTAATAACTCTAATAATGCTCCATCAACACCAACTACAATTGCTATAGATAATTGATTCATGCCTTGCTACTTCTTCCTTGAAGTGGATCATTGAATCTGGTGCCATGCATTGATCACATAACAGGTAACCATAATTTATTTTCTACATATGCACCTTATGCCAACCCGTCTTCAATAACAATTGCCAATGGTTCTTACTCCCTTGTCCTTGGATCTGGCACGATACCCCTAACCCATCTGTGTCCTTATTATCTGTCTTTAATGTTCCTGACCCTGCCTTTAATCTTCTATCTCCTAACAAGCTTAGTAGCCAATTAAACTGCTTTATCTCACTCTTCCTTGACCATTGTTTGATTCAGGATCTTACGTCGAAACATATTATTGGTAAGGGATATGAATCTGGCGCCCATTATTTCCTTGACAATCAGGTGTCACATTCTGTTGCTTGCTCTAATGGTTCCTCTCCTGTTGATGTTCATTGTCGCCTGGGTCATATGTCTTTGTTTTCTTTGAAAATGATGTATCCTCATTTTCATTATTTGTCATCTTTAGACTATGAGTCATGTCAGTTTGCCCAACATCACCTTGTTGACTTGGCACCTCGCGTCAATAAATGGGCCACGTCCCCTTTTTCTTTAGTTCATTTTGATATTTAGGGTCTGTGTCATGTTAAGTCCGAGTTTGGTTTCCAGTACTTTGTTACCTTTATTGATAATTTCTTTCGAATTTAACGAAAAATCGTTCAGAGTTGTTTTCTCACTTCTACAATTTTTGTGTTGAAATCAAAACTTAGTTTGGTGTATCTGTGAAAACCTTATGAAGTGACAATACTAAAGAATATTTCTTTGCCCAATTTCAAACCTATATGCTCCAGCATGGCATGATTCATTAGTCTTCGTGAACTGATACATTTGTTCAAAATAGTGTTTCCGAAAGAAAGAACCAGCACTTATTAGAAGTAGCATGAGCTCTTATGTTTTAAATGCATGTTCCTTATTAATTGTATGCCGTCTCCTGTTCTCAGTGGTGACAGGACAGATGCTTGCACTAGCAGTAAAGGAACCTCAGACCAAGACATTATCAAGATCGCTAGTAGGGGCAGGGGACAGAGTTGGAGTAGAGGCAAGGAAAAATAGAGTCGACTCATAAAAGGTGACATCTATAGACACAATATAACACCAAAGTGTGAGAAGATAACACCGATAATTCTTCTAAACCCTAGAAGACACACTTAATATAGTCGATCTTGTTCATGACCCACCAATAGTGCTTGCTTCAACGTCTAATCCGGAATCAGCTTCCTCCGCTCCTGACTCTGACCCAGAATCTGAAATCATGCCTGATCCTTCTTATACTTCAACCCCTTCTGATGACTCACATTCTAAAGACCACAAATAATGAAAATAAGGATTCATTCTCTTTAAAGAAGACAAAGACATATGACTCAGGCAACAGTGAACATCAAAAGGATATGAACCACTAAAGGAAGCAACGGAACATGGCACCTGATTGTTAAGAAAGTAATGGCAGCCAGATTCACATCCCTTACCAATAATACACTTCGTCGTAAGATCCTGAATCAAACAATGGTCAGGGAAGAGTGAGATAAAGCAATTTAATTGGCGAGTAAGATTGCTAGGAGACAAAAGGTTAAAGGGAAGGTCAGGAACATTAATGACAAATGATATGGAAATAGATGGGGCAGGGGTAACAATGCCAGATCCAAGGACATAGGAGTAAAAACCATTGGTAATTGTTATCAAAGAGGGGTTGGCATAAGGTGCATATGTAGAGAATAAATGATGGTTACCTGTCAAGTGATCAGTGACACCGAAATTGATTATCCACTTTGAGGAAGAAGTAGTAAGGCATGAAACATAGTTACCTATACCAAGTGCAGTTGGTATTGATGGAGCATTATTAGAGTTATCAAAAGATTGGGCCACATGAGCAGCACCACTACGCTACAGCTTATTTTGCAACTTCTAACAGTAACGTTTGGTATGACCAGGTTCGTTACAACAGAAGCAGACAATCCCACTATTACCAGAGTTTTGAGAATTGTTCCCTTGTTGAGGGAAACTTTGGTTCAGGTTATCAGCAGAAACAGGGTTCGATGTACTATTGCCTTGTTTCAAGAAGCCTTGGTTTCAATTATCAATAGGGCCACGGCCAGCTGGAGTACTAGTATTAGGATTAGAAGCTGGTTAAGATAGACTATCTGCAAGCAGCACATGAGAGTACACATCCTGAAGTAAAGGAAGCTCAGAGCTAGACAATATCTGGCATCAAATTGTCTCATAAGCTGGATCCAGAGCAGTAAGGAAGATGATAATCTCCTATTTTTCCTTATTATCAACCTTTGCCTGAAGGTCAGTTGTCAATCGCATTAACCTCCTCATTTCCTCATACATTCATTTAAAATCCATGAAGAAATTCTTAAGGGGGAGGCCCTACTGTTTGGCAAGATAGAAACCTTTACAGACTTCATGAATGCAGTAATGTTCCCTTTTCCAGAATATAGGGACTCCAGGTAGTCCATAATTTCTTCAATAGTATTACAATAACTAACAGAGGGGAGAATGCTCTTGATAGAATTTTGAATTTGCAAGAATAACTAGGCATCAGCTCTGGCCCAAGCCAACTTAGGATCGTCCTTCAGAGGAGACTCAGTTAAATGACCCTCCTTTTAAATACTCAGAAAGTACATGTGAACGGGTTTGCTCTAGTCCGAATAGTTCATCCAGTTCAACTTATGATCAGTAATTTTATTCAAAACTGGAACAATCTCAGTAGAAATACTGGACTTAGATTTTTCCATTATGAAAATAGAACAAAGAACACTAAAGCATAAGAGAAAGACACCACTAAAGAGCTTCTCAAACAACCAAGTTTCACCATAAAATAAATGTCAAGAGTAGATCCAAATAACCATGGGAAATGCTCCAATAACAACAAAGCAAGCAACACATGAGCACAACAAGAACCAAAGAAAATAACCTTAAATCCAAATTGTAACACAACAACCTGAAACGAACAAGACAGTAGCCAAAATCGACAAAAAAATGTAACTTGTCATCGGTAAACTAAAAAGAAGAAGTCAAGACTACCAGAAACAGACCGGATTTGGCAAGTTGAGGCAAACGTCAGTGGTCGCCTTCAGAAAGGGCCACACATGCGCTCTCACGCACTGGCATGTGAATTTCTGGCGAGTCTGGTGGCAGCTTGTGACCATTACGCGCTGGTCGGATGGTGGCAATTCTCCGGGGATAGGCCGATTTGACAACAACGATGACGACATTCCTGGTAGGAAGGAAAACAATTTCAGAGAGCCCTAGGCTCTACCTCATGTTTCAAATGTAGGTTCCTAAATTTTTTTGGGCTAATGTTGTGTCCACTACATGTTTCCTTATTTATTGTATGCCGTCTCTTGGTCTCAGTGGTGACACTCTATATACAACTTTGTTTCCTTCCAACCCTTTGTTCCCCATTGACCCCAAAATCTTTGGTTGCGTTTGTTTTGTTCTAGATGTTCGTCCCACTGTTAACAAACTTGATCCCAAGTCTCTTAAGTGTGTCTTTCTTGGGTATTCTAGGGTTCAAAAGGGTTATCGGTGTTATTCTCCCACACTTCGGTGCTATCCTGTGTCTACAAATGTCACCTTTCATAAGTCGACTCTGTTCTTCCCTGTCTCTACTCCATCTCTGTCCCCTGCCCCCATTAACGGTCTTGATGATGTCTTGGTCTATAAGGTTCCTTTACCGCCAGTGCAAGCATCTATCCCGGCACCTGCTAAGCCACCTATCCATCATATTTACCGAAACGTCCCAGGGGAAGTAATGTAGTCGATCTTGTTCATGACCCACCAATAGTGCCTGCTTGGACATCTGATTCGGAACTAGTTCCCCCCGCTCCTGACTCTGACCCAGAACCTGAAATTGTGCCTGATCCTTCTGATACTTCAACCCCTTTTGATGACTTGCCCATTGCTCTCTGCAAGTATGTTGATAGTTTAACATTCTTAAATTTGATTTATGGTTAGTGATTTTCTTATATATTCTTTACTTATTGAAAGAAATTGAAGATTTGTTCCATGTGCAATATATCTGGGGACCATGGATTGTATGAAAAAAAAAACATCTCTGGAATTTTGACAGGTTCACCAAAAGTGTCACCCTATCTTATGTTTGTGCTATCTAAAAGATGTTTATGATATTGATATGCCTAGTACTATGCATACTGGACTGAGTAAGGGTAAGTGCCTTGATGGCTGGTTCATATTCTGCTAGGTAAGTGCATTTGAATATATGATATATTTCTTGCTGCTTTTGAACTACTGTTAAAGGTGGGAATGTGGACGGAAAACAGTTTCCTGGTTCATATTCTTTTGTGTGTATTTTAAAATTTTCATTTACTACGTAATGTGCCTTATATAGGCTTTAGTTGGTGGTGCTTCTCTCCCTTGCTTTTGTTCATTTGTATAGAATTTTTAAGTAGGTTAATATTGCTTGTCAAATATTACTGAAGGAGTTCTTCATTCTATCTCAAAATAATAAAGATTGCTAAGTTCTAGTGTTTCGTCTGTATCATCTAATTTCATTGTTTCAGTTGCATGGATTGCTCATATCATTATCTATCTGTTAATTGACTTTCCTCAATGAAGTTTTCATCAGGCTGGATGATATTAGGGGTTTGTTTGAATCATCATGCTTCCTATCTTTTCCGACTAACTATTTTCAAGGACAGATAAGTTATATTTATCTTTCGTCTTAAATTACAATGTCCCCTCTAATCTTAAAAGAATGTTGGAATCAACTGCTTCATATGTTAGTCTCATTGCAATAAGCCCTCATAACAATAAGCCCTCTTTCATTGCAATAAGCCCTCATAACAATAAGCCCTCGTTCATTCTTGTTGTTGCTTTAATTAAGCTCTGCAGAATAGTCTTTCAATTTGTTGAATGATCTGTAAAATCTGGCTTTTCATGCATGACTTCACCAAAAAATTGCATACCGAACTTCCGGATTGTATGGTGTTTCTATTTGGCAAGTGGCACAAACAATAAATACGCATTTGTTTGTAAAGTGTATCATTCATGGATGCTTCTATATGTTCCATATTTGATGGACACATGTTCCATGGACAAGAATTCTTGTAATAGTAAAAAGTTTCAAAGTTAGGGGGTTGATTGCAATTTCTTATGATTAAGGGGGGACATAACAATTGGTAGGAAAAATCAGGTGGACAAGCGCAATTTTGCCTAGTTGTTATTCATCTATTCAAAGTAGTAATGATATATACTATGTTCCTTCATTAGGTCTTGTGGGTGCGGCAACATTTGCATTTTTCTGCTTCTTTCTTCTCCTAGCTGTTGTTGCTGGTGCCATGATGCTTGGGCTGAGATTGGGTTTTATTACTTCCTCCAGTCTTTAATATAAGAGTCAGTTGACTTTTGTTGGAAAGATTAAGGAAGTTACATAAGTTAGATTAAAGTATTTATATTTATCGTTTTTCTTCAAACTAATCTGCCTGACTTACAAACTGTTATATAATCCAATAATACACAACATATGATAAGATTAAGTACATTATTGTGCTTCATTAATCTCTCCAAAAAAAATTAACTAACTCTTATATTAAAGATCGGAGGGAGGGGTACTATACATCCCATGAAATAATAGACTGTGCAGTCAAATTTATTTTTATTGCTTTAAGCTACTCGTGCTCCTATACTGTTTGCTTACTATTGGAACTCACTTATGGCAGTAGGGTGCCACTCTAATGAACTCCTTTCTGTTTAATGTGGGACTTATTCTTCTTTGTTCCCTTAGGTCAGCATATAAGCCTGTATTTCTTACTTTCCAAGTGGAAGGTTGTATTTTGAAGATTATTATTATCCTAGATTCTATTGATTTTTCTACATGAGGTTTATTCTAGGAAATCAAGGGTGATCTCTGAATCTATTATCTTTGGAGTGATTTTATGTTGGGCTCTGTTTAGGCCTAGTTTCGTTTTTATGTTGATTACTTCTGGGGAGGCTGATTATTATCCAACCAGAATCATATTCCTGCAGTGGGATCACTTGATGGGTTATGTAGGAATCCAAGGTTGTGATTCTTGCAATAGGATCATTTGATATGGTGAATGGTCTGTGCGTCTTTCTTCTCCATTGATTTTTTTTCTTTTATTGGATTTATATTTGCATAATTTTATGGGTATGTAATTGAAGTTATCACACAAAATAACTGGGCCTCAGGAACTCTCTTTGATGCACCACAACCCTTCCCATAAAGAAGTATGTTGTTGTGTGAGCAGGTTTTTTTCTTTACATCTTTGAGGAAGATGTTCCCATGGAATAGGTTCATTCTAATTAAAGAAATAACGAAGCGTTTTGGAGGTGAGTATTGGTTATAGCTATTTTTAACCTTATTGTATTGTCATGGATAATTATAAATTATGGATAGCGAAAATCAAACTTAACCCTTCTCAAAAAGAAAAAAAGTTGTGTGAACGGGTTTGGTTTGTTCATGCATACACGTGAAACATATTCCTATGTATTAATTGGTTCATACTTATTAGAAAATAAAGAAGCGTTCTGTATTGACTATAGCTACTTAATCCTTGTTACATTTTTCATGGATGGTTATAAATTGTGGTTAGCAAAAATCCAAGTTTGTTTATTATTTTTTAAAAATTAAATTTATATTTATTTTTTAAACAATCAAGCTTTTTAATTTTAACCTAATTGCATTGTCATCTTAACAAATTTTTCACTAAAAAATTTAGCTTTCCAACTTTTTCAAATATATATCTCCTTTTCAGGTGCACATACTTGAAAGAGTTAAGACTTCACAAAGGAAGCTATATATGCTTACACTTGTGATGCATTTCGGGCCTGGGGAGGGGAGTGGATCGAGTTTAGCCTTTGTTTCTTTTGTATTGAAGCCTGCATGAGTTTGAATCTCACTTTTATCAAATAGGTTCAAGGAGTAACCTCAGTTAAGATGGAGGAAATGATACCTCTTGAGGTGGAGCACTAATATAAGTTGTAGGAAACTGGTTGACCTATTTCTGAATCGTGTTGAAAGAATTGTGATGCACTTATACTTTGGTAGGATGGTTAGCTTTTTGTTTTTAAGATTTGGTATTGGAGCCTACAGAGTTAGAATTTCACCTCTGTCGAATAGGTTCAAAGAGGAACCTCCTTTTAAAGGAGGGAATGATATGTCCTCACTCTCGGGCCTGGAAAATTGAGTTCAATCAAGTAGACCACAACATCTTACGAGATTGATGGGCCCATGTTTGATTTGGATTGAATGGAATTGGAGCGCACTTTTGCTATTAGTTCAAGCTTTTATCACAATGATTAGTACTTCATTTATAAGGTTTGACATTAGTATCTGCATGAGTTATCTCACTTCTATTGAATAGGTTCAATGATTAGATACGTCCTGGGTCTAGAAGCAAGTTTTTTATTGGTTTCAACTAGGTAGACCACAAAGTCGCAGGAGCCTAGTGAGCCGTACTTGATCTAAGATGAAAGGAAGTGGGGTGTGTTTTTTCATGCCCACACCAAACATGCTCTCAGGTGTAAATCTCTGTTTCAAATATCTCTACACTTGACGGAAATGAAACAATAGTGCCAACCTAAAAAGGGGAGAGGACAATGAGACAATAAGTCTTGAGCAGTGTAATTGACTAAGACTCGAGTTTATATGTCTTTTAGGTCTAACTTCACTTTTGCTTCTATTGTAACAAAAGATTCCCTTTTTATGTGGAAAAGGCATGTATCAAGAATTATGATTTTATGTATGGACAGTTCCTCAATATCTTGTTCATTCGCAACAAGATATTTTTTTTGTGCAGCGGAGAAAGAATACATGCTTTTTTGTAGAGAGATACTATTTCACTAATCGAGTCACAAGTATCTAACATAAATTTGGCATATTTGTTTTAGCGATTAGATTGTTTATAAGCTGTTTTTCACGTAAATCGAGACACAACTCCTCTCACATACTTACTTTGTATACCGTAAATAACGATTGAATAACTGCTTTTAAGCATTCCCATCACTGTTCCAAACAAACATTTTTTATCATTTGAGGTAAGACTTCTCTAAGATATATCAACTCGTGTATATATCTCTTTTCCATACGCAAGCACTTAATAGAATTGGGATGATGATGCCGGTCTATAAAGGGAAGAGGGCAATGAGTCCTGAGGAATGGAATTGACACCACATCTTAACACAAAACCTTAATATTCGAATTAAATTCTCAAAACCTTTTAATTCAACTTTGTCATTTGATGCAAGACTTCCTAAAGATAATTCTCAAAACCTTAATATGCTCTCATTTTAATTAATTTCTGAAAAAATTACTTATTGATTCAGCTTAATTTATGCATATATCAAACATGGTGATGGATAATAAAAGCATTTTGAATCTTCGACAAACTTACTTAAGGATATAACTTTCATCCCTTCAATTTGACTTAATCACATTGACCCATGACACATGGTGGTTTTCCATCTACATCATAAAACTAATTAAAATTCAAGTTTTGAGACAAAGGATGAGATCTGCAAAATACATATACACGAACGTGTTAATAACTCAGATATGTAAAATTAGCTACTATCACATATCTCTCAGAAACCAACATTGACTACCTTGAAGGCATACTAAAACCCTTCATTGGTATCGTCTTGTTGCCTCTAACAACACTAATGAAAACATGAAAATATGACAAGTACTCTCTTTTTACATGTATCAGAGAAGCCATGACTTTTCTGAATCTGATTTCCTAATTATTAGAGAAGCCATATAATTAACTTTTCTGATTATCTGATATTGATTTAACAACCTAGAACTAGATGTTGAGGCTCTTGCGAAGGTTGTACCACCTTCTCTTCCAAAACCCTACGAACTTCCATCCAATCTTGATAAAAAATATTACACTATTTGACCTCTGCAACTTACACATAGCTTTCGACATTGTATCCGACAAAATCAGCGTATGTACAGTACTTGCTTTCAAATCTCTGGAACAGAAAGGATCGGATCGATTTGCTAGGTTTAGTTTTCTGCTGCAAAAGCAAACTTGTTGGTGTAAGCAACAATTAATGTCTTTTTGATTGATGATGTAAATTGCATGAACTACTATTTATATAGTCATCGAAACGAGGTTGGTCATAACCATATTCAACGTAAGTATGTTAGAGAATGAGGTTGTTTTAATTTGACTTAACAAACAGCCAATTTGTGTTGTAATATTTAGGTTGTTAGTTTTTCTTAACTGCAGATTTAGTATATACGTAAACTTTTTCTGTCAAAATTTTGGTAGTAGAATTCTAAGTAATTGGCAAGCGGTCCCGTGTGCTCATTTTAACCATCGAATTAACATATCAAACTATCAAAGTGACAAAAATCTTCAATAGAAAACAAAGTTACAAAAACCTTTTGCTTATCAAAATAAAATGTCAGTGAAAAATTATCCTCTCCTTATTTTGGGCACACTTGAAATTTTTGATGGGGCACTTACCTCCTTTCGCCTTAAAATATACTAACTACTTTATTTAATTTAGGTAGATTAAGAAAATGAGATAAATTAGTTAATTATAATTAACAAATTAATGTGACATGATCTTCTTAAAATATCTATATGTAACATTATATTATATATCAATTTATAAATAAATTAATTTTGGAAAAGTGATAAATAAAGAGACAGTGAATTGAAATATTATATATTTAGAACCAAATCCAACTATTAACTATCTCATATATTAAAGACTCCTGGAAAAATATTAATAAATACAACATCTGATCATTATATAAGAGCTATATAATTAAATACCCATTTTAATCACATGCTTTGGAATTACTTTTAATGGAAACTCAATATGGATAATTTGAGAAAATAATTATAAATTTTGAAGATAAATTAGCTTAAAGGGCTAAGGTATACCACCAACATATAGTTGGCCTAGTGGTGTAAGGCCCTGTTAGATCTTCTGTGTCTCGAGTTCATCTCTCAGAAGAGACACCTGTGGTGAGAGGGGCAACCACAAACCTTGAATCGAATACTGGATAATAACATTCAATACCAAATGTTTTTTTAAAAAGAAAAAGTATATATGAATTTCCTAAATAAGTGCAAAAGTCACATTAGCCATTAGTTTGAAAATGTTGACCATGAGTTTGAATTTTTTAATGGAAACTCCCTTCATATGTGTAATCAATAGGGAAGCAAACTTGTTGAAAGAGACGAAAACTCCTTGCGCTTTAAGTCTCGAAAGAGAAACAACTAACCTTGACCAAATAAAGAAAATAGGGATAATTTAAGAAAATAATTACTATAAAATTTGAAGATAAATTATATTAAAATATTATACTCCATCTGGTCTAGAATATAAGACATATTTGAATAGTTGATTTTGGTCCTAAATATAAGATATAATTTTCATATTTATTAATATTTTCTTAATTTACTTCACTGATGCTCTCTCTCAATAATAATTAAAGAGGAGTTGAAACAAAGGAATTAAATTGAAGCAATAATACTTGAAGCTAACATATAAATGTAACATGAAAACAAGAGAGTGCAAAGTTACTAAGTAACATAAATGTAAGCCTTTAGAATTAAGGGGGGAAAGATGCTATTCACGGGCATGTCAGAATTTTCTAAATGATATACCATATCTTTAAGAAATTGGGAGAGAGACGTGGAGCCTGCAGGAGAAAAATCACCATAAATTATATCTATTAAAATGATGTAAAAAGCAGAAACCTCCCAGGGGGAGGAGAAATAGAGGCGCGCCAAAACAATTGGAATGAGAGGAATATTGATTCACAACAATAATCTATTGATTAAATCATCTAAACCCATAATAGTCCGTTTGGTTCAATTCTATGAGAGATGATTACATGTAATCCTGATATAATAGAGTGATTACAGCGTTTGGTTACGCTTATGTAATGTAAACAGGATTACACTGCTAAAACTGATGAATGAGGATGCAGACATCCTGTAATCAAAAGAAAATGACACTATTGCCATTCTAATTTTTAAAATTGACCAAAGTGTTCACCCATAAATGCTATTAAATATTAAATAATTTTAATTATCACCATTAAATATTAAAAAATAATTAATAATATTGAAACTTAAGAAATACTCCCCATTAAAAGTTTAAAAATTATATTCCAAAAAAAATTCAAATATAACATTAAATAATATTTTCATCATTAAATATTAAAAAAATTAACATGAACCCAACCTATACACTGTATAATATTTTTATTATTAAATATTAAAAAATTACCATGAACCCAATGTATATATTATATTGCACAGAATAAAAAAATTTATTATGAACCAAATGTGTACATTATTATATGTGTAGACAGGATTAATTTTGTCCCTTATTATATTATTACTATATATTCTCATTTTTTATGTAATTCAACCAAACATTTTTATACATATGCATCATCTTTCCCTAATGACGAACTAAACAAATTATGTAATCATCATTACATTGCATTGCATTGCATTACATTACATTCCATTACATTACATTACCTCCAATTCCGTGAACCAAACGGGCACTAAGAAGAAGACGATGAAAATTTTGGCAAACAAAAATAATTTCTAAACAACATGAATTGAAGTTCAAGAAAGAAAAAGAGGGAAATTGAGAAGATAGGCTTACAGATTCCCTTTGCAAGCCAAAATAGATTCGTAACAATTAAATCAAAACTTACCTCATCGGGCATAGTAAAGTTAGTGTTTGTTTCTTCCGTCCTCTGCCGTGAACCACCTTGCTCTCGACTTCTGTTGCTTTTGATCATTTGCTCTCTCTCAATGTTGTTCTACTCTCAAGTCTTGACGTTAGGGCTTTTCAGAAGGGAAAAAAATGATGATGGCTTGTTTTTAATTATTTGTTTGGTGAGGGTAAATCTTGTCTTTTTATTATATTAGTAGGGTAAAAATTGAGATTTCATTAATGATTACAAGTCTGTAATGAGTTTTCATAGGGGTCCCCTATGAATGGAGATTACCAAAAAATATACAATATGCTTTACAATTGTAATCTATATTATCATTAATAAACTCAATTAAACAGGCCACCAACGATAATATAATCAAAATTACCATCGCAAGTGTGCAATGCAATCTAACCAAGCAGGTCTTAAAGTCAACGGCTAAGCTCTTATTTTTCTCATAGGAGGCAGTATTAAATTTTGAGAGAGAAACAAAAATTTGAATGGTAGGCGCGCGTTGGATGCTTAATTAAATAATTACGAGCTACCGCCATTTCCAGCAAAGTCCGTAACTAACAACTAAGGCAATAACCGTCATCTTCTACCTACCTACCATTCCAGGCGAACACGATGACCGACTGGTGAATTCCCATCTCTTCACATCACTTCCATGGAACACTTAAGCCTTTACAGCTATCCACCTCACCTTTTTCATTTTCTTCCTGAGGATTAGGGTTTTCCCTTTTCCCTCTGTTTTCGCTATCTCCAGTTCTCTGCTTGCTTTACTTCTTCTCTTTACAATGGCGGACTCACATTCCGCTACATTTCAACCTCCTTCTGTTGCTTCATCTTCATCTTCTTCTACAGCCATTCGAGATCCTTCTGGAGCTACTACTTCGTCGACTGCAGGATCTTCACGAGTACGCCGCCGCCAAGAGGAAGGTCGAAGTCATCATCCTCGTTCTCAATCCTCTGGCCTAGAGCAGCAGAATTTGAGCGTCGTCGATTGGACATATCAAAATGCGTCTTCAATGTCTAGGGATGATTCTTGGTCCTGCATCGTTGTTCTTCTCACCTTTTGGTTCTTCGGTATGAATTTCAGTTGTGGATAAAAAGACACTAAAGTTCGGTTTAATTCGTCATTTGATTGAATAGATGATGCTGAAATTGTGTTTCAATGACACAGTGTCGATGACTATGATCCTTGGAGTTTACGGGTCAATGAACCTCCTGCTTAGTCCAAGTGCTTCCATTCTTCTCCAACCTAACCCCTTATTCGTGCAATATATAAAGGTTAAATACTTTTTATAAGTCATTGCTATTTTTTTTCCTTTACTAGTAAAATTATCTGAGCCTCTAATTTGAGTTTGTTTGCATTAGGTAGAAAACTTAGAATCAAAGCCTGGAGTCATGCTCTATGGCACATACGGAATCCCCTCTCTTGATGTTTTTACTGTTTGGACAGAAACTCGTAACGTAACCGTTCCACCTGATGTGCATAAGGCAAGTACTACCCTTACATAATACTTCAGTGCTGATATCAGTAATCACAAAATAAAGAATATTTAAATTTCAATGCTTATTTTTCTCTATGTCATTGAAGCTCGGTATCTTTGTGGTTGAGTTAATAATTCTCTTCTTCTCTTTCCTAGGAATGGAAATATTACCTGAATGAAGGGTCTCAAGTAAATATTTCTTACCGCATGAGCTCTGAGAGCCCTTCTATTGTTCTTGTAATTGCAGATGGTGAGCTTCTATGAGAGATAAGTGTGTTTTTTTCTTTTTGAAATTATTTCTCAGAGGAATGCCACATAGTTAACACAGCTAGCAGGAAATTGTTGCATTACACACTTTTCATCAATATAAATTCTGCTGAAAAATCTTGATAATCTGCTACACCATCTGAATAAGTGTAACTTAAAGAGTATCATTAGGAGAAATCTATTTGCTTGGATTGATAACTGCAGCTAAACAGCTATGAGATACATATTTGGACCGATCCATGTAACGGATCCAAGTAAACCAACTCCAAGACAAATTGTCTAGGCATATTTGAGTACAATTCAAATAAACATATAAGCTACAGAGGTAATTGCTCTAGTATAATAATAACAAGAGTTCGCAGAAAAATGGATTGTCTGGTCTAAGATGAAAAATGAAGCAGATATCCCTCATACAAGGAACACAGTATGTAAAACATATCATAAAATCCTAGAGCTGATTGAACAATTGTAGAATTGATTGTGGATAGTTTTAGTTTCTCCTAATGAGTTAAATGTTGAGACTCTAAGTAGTACAGTTTTCTATATTAAACCCGCAAAGTCCTGCCTTGTTTTAGCTATTGTAGATTCCTTAGAACTTATAACGTCACTTTATGTTGTTTACATTGTATAAGGATCAATGCCTATCATTTCAGGTTGTACCAAATATTTTCAGGAATAAATTCAGTGAACATGTTATTCGGATGCCATTTCTTGCAGGGGAAGACGGCCTCTCTCAGTGGCTGGATTATCCATCATATCCTAATAACACACTCTCGTGGAACATAATCCAAGGTAAGTTGCAAGACAGTGGTAAGAAACTATATCAGTGTTTATATTGATCCTACATTGATGTTAATTACTGTTTCTTAGCAGGAACTGGTATGATTACACAGGACATATTCCGTTCATCGAACTATTATTTGGCACTAGGAAATCTGGATGATTGGGAGGCAGCAGAGGTATTTTCGCCATCCCATACTTTCTAGTCTTGTTGCCTTAATTTAAGTTCTCTAAACTGATTGAAATCTACAAAATTCTTTGGTGATGAATCCATAATGTGCTAGTTTTTTTTTAGGGAGAATCAGTTGTGGCCTGTGGGGACTGACACCACTCTTGAACTAAGATAAATGACTCCACTTTTAGTTAACTGTTAACAGGTCATTCAGTGTAGAAATGATCCTTAGATGATCCTGACCCTCAATTTTTGAACTAAACAACTGAGGTATCTAGTTCTTTAGTCTGATGGATTCTGTGTTGTATTGTTGCCTTCATCTGATTCCAAGTTCACCTGAATTGGAATTGTGTCTTATGCATTTTCTGCCTCATGCACTTTACTCACTTTGACAGACCAAGCAGTATGTCATGCATGAAAATTATGTAGGGCACAACAATAATAGCTTGGTTAAAAAATTACTTCCATCCTTTGTATTTTTCCAGCATTTGGACACTTTCATTTTCAGAAGAAGTATAATAAAATGGTATTGGCGTGACAATAATAAAAGCAGTAGCCATAAATTTTTTTTGACCTTCTCATTGAATAGGTGAACCTGATCATCAGAGTAAGGGCTGCCATGTATAATACAACAGATGCTTATTACAAATGTACTTTGACTAGTGACCCATGCGGTTTGAATGTTTTCTTTCCTGATGGGAATGCAGCTATCTTAACATCTCCTGTACCACAACTGGTAAGATTATTATTATCTGCTTGAAACCAAAAAATTTATTTCTCAAAGCTGGACGTGGGCTTTGTCTTGGGAGTAAAATTAACTCGAGTAATACTCTCAATGTGATTCAGTTCCTTTTCTTTTATCATTACTTTAAGTTTTCTGTTCTTTGCTTCAGAACACATCTAGTAATCAGTGGAATATCAAAGTGTCCTATGGACCAAGATGGGTCACATATATTTTTGGCTTGGGTAAGCTTGTCGTATAATCAACTTCCTAATCACTGTTTGAAGCCTTATATGATTATATATGTTACTATTTCTGTCATTCCTCTGCACAGGTGGGTTGACTTTGCTTGTATTTTTGGTCTTCAACTACTTTAACAAGCTGCAATATCCTCAAGAAGATAGAAATGAGGAAATAGCACCTCAAAGAGTCCCTTTGCTTTCTCACAAAGATGATGATCTTTCCAGTTGGGGTTCATCATATGATTCCGTGTCACAAGATGAGGAGGATCTTGACCTTCTCATTGGGGATTCCATTAATGGGAAGTCTTTAGCTGATGGTGAAATCAGTAATAATACAAGGCGCCTTTGTGCCATATGCTTTGATGCCCCAAGGGACTGCTTCTTCCTTCCTTGTGGACATTGCGTGGCTTGTTTTGAATGTGCAACAAGGTAAGCAGTTGCCACTTTCTCATGCTAGATCCCATTTTTTTTAGTTCTTAGTTCCATTACAGAGACAGATTTAGGTCATGAAAGTTGGCAGTGGATTCTTTACCCTGATTTTGACCTATCCGCCATCAGGGCTAAACTGACCTTTGGCTTGAAATTTCATATAAGCAGCTTAGCATGCCGCATTTGGATATGCACAAAGTATGCCAATTTATATGGACATGATTTACATTAATGATTATGTTAGCTTGGAGAATTCATGTTGTGATGGCACAGTTGCATAGGAAAGAGCTCTTCTCATCTAATTTATACAACAAACGTAAAAATATACCCATCTTTGTCACTCTTCATCAATACTCTCCTGTAGTAGAATTTCATTACAGTATAGTAACTAGGACAGTTCTAGCATTTCCATAGTAAAAACCAGTGTTCCCAGACCCGGACCGGCCGGGAACCGCCGAACAGGGCATCAGACCGGTTCGGTCTTGTGACCCGGTCCGGTCTAGGTTTTTTTAAAAAAAAAATCAATTTTTTTAATTTTTCCTTTAGAATTGCATACTAATAAGTCTAAAATTTTCAATTTCTCACCGGTTTGACCCGGGTTGAGCTCTGGTTTGGCCCCGGTCTGACCCACTGACCCTTAACCCAGTACCCTAACCGGTTCAATACCCGGTCCGAGTTTTAATACCTTGGTAAAAACTGTTATTTGTCATGCATCTAAAGAAATGCATAAGCTTTTCTGCATTGCAAGTCACTGTATTATACTCTCTCTGGTCCTTAATATAAGACATATTTAAAGAATTGATTTTGGTCCTAAATATAAGACATAATTTTCATATTTATCAATTTTTTTTCTAATTTACCCCTTATTAATACTCCCTCAACAATAATCAAAGAGGAGAGGAAATGAAGGAATTAAGGAAAATGATTAGAGTGTTTTAGAAAGCATATGTCATACTAAATAACTCAACTAATTCCCTTAATCTAATCAAAGTAGATAAATGTCTTATATTAAGCACCGGAGGAAGTAATAGCTAATTCAATAGATCATGTTTTTTTGCGGCAAGCAGTTAATGAATTAGCCTATGCATATCATCATGTGATCATGTATGACCAATCTAATTTTTGCAGGATAGCAGAGGCAGAGGGTACTTGCCCTGTATGTCGTAGGAGCATGAAGAAGGTGAGGAAGATATTTACTGTTTAAGCATGGGATACACTGCAGTGTCTTGTGGCACAGACAAAATCTGAATGGCCAGACCAGAACCGCAGATTTAGTTTGCATTCTACCCCACTATTTCCTGGGAATCATTAGCAATAATTGAGCTGATTGTAGCTGGTGGTGAGGGTAGTCATTGTATTGATTGGCCATTTGCACAAGGAAATGAAAAGGGTCAAGGCGTGTTTCAGGTGCATAATGAGATTGCAGGGAGCTTACACTTATTCGCATGGGATACAAAGGTTTTTTTGTGGGATTCTTTGCCTTTCCCATTTCTTCTTAAAGTTAGGAAAGGCCCAAAGCGGAGTGCAAATTGCCTAATTTTTCCTCATTATTACTCCTCTTGTCCTTAGTGTAAGACCTAATTGAGGAGTTGATGCTAGTCCTAAATATAAGATGTTTTTTTGCATATTTATCAATTTTCCCCAAAGTAGCCTTAATGACATTCACTTAGCAATAATCAAGTGTGAGAGAGAGGGAGGGGATTAAAAAAGATGATTAGGGCATTTTTAAAAAAAAAAAACACGTCATTTTAACTAATTTTACTAACTTCCTTAATCTAATCAAATTAGTTAATTAAGTCTTAGATTAAGTAATAGAGAAGTATTATACCAGCTTGGATTCTATTCGTATAATTTAAGATATGATATTTTTGAAAAACTGAATCACAACACCACATGATTGACTCTTGCGAAAGAAATTTCTTAGTATATTATATTTATACGAACCAACTTGATAGTAAATAACTGAAAGAATTTTATTACTTACGGAAATAGAGAAACTTTCCGTGGGGTTTTCAAGGCTTGTGGATTGGCGGCAACATTTAATTAACATAAGTGGTCGTAGGCTTTTATATCAATATCAAAATTCAAGTCAGTGTTAAAACTTAACAAGTAAATTACCAATGATTTGTCTTAATATAATTTCTAACACTTGGGTTGTGTTTGGTTGGAAGTTTTTCTAAGTTAGGTGAGGGTTTTTCTAAGTCAGTGTTAAAACTTAACAAGTAAAATACCTATGATTTTTCTAGGTTTGGTTTCTTACAAATAAATAAATTGTAAAAGAAGAGGAAAATATATATATAAAAAGAAAAGGGTATATTTATCCACTTATAATTAACTCCCCTCATCTATCTTCTAAATCAAACAAGAAACCAAACCTCCCCTCCCCTCTTCTTAAACCAAGCAAAATTCATAATCTCCCCTAACCTATCTTTAATGAATATTACCTAACCCCACCTCTGTTGAATCAAACACACCCTTAGCTAACATACAAATGCAGTCCCATTTTTCACAGAAGTGGCATAAACGTATCAGAAATAAGGTTGAACACATGTTATGAAAACATATGGTGATTTATCCTTTATTTACAGACTGTAGAAATAAGAGCAACTGAAGAAAATAGTAGGAGGCTCCCCCTACAGTAGCGTACTGCAACTTTTCTTGTCCTTCTACTTCAGGAAAGTCTTCATCTTTAGAACGATTAAACCCTCCAACAAGCCATCCCAGATTTCTATAGCTTCCTTCATACAGCTTTGACAATGCTATCATTGACCTGTCCCAATGATAATTTTGTATCAGGTTTGGATGCAGTACAAATCAAGACAATTAAAAGTTGACATACAAACCATACAATAGGTATTTCATAAATTTGAGAAAATGAAACTTCATATATGTGAGGATCCCATGGCTAGCTTCTAGGTTTGTCTCCTTCCAAGTGTCCTAGATAAACTTAACATATTAAATTATTGGATTAATATCATCATTTGTCCTTACAGTTTGAGTTTGATTGTATTTTGATTTTAGTCTATGTAGATTCAAAATAATTGGTTTTAGTCCCTATAGTTTTATAAGAAGGTCTGAATTTAAATACAAGAACCAAAACTAAAGCTCGTGAAACCTATGTTTAGATAGAGGGGAAAATGAGGCGAAAATAGGGGGAGAGAATGTTAGAAAGCACAACTACCCAAAATAGTAAAAAAAACATTACTATTTTTGAAAGCTTTCATTCGTAATTTTCCTTCCTCCCCAATTTTCTTCATCCAAATATGGGGTAAAAGCATATGGACCATCGGTTAACTCAACGAAATCCTTGTAAAAGCTATAAGAATCAAAACCAATTATTTAAAACTATAAGAACCAAAACCAAAATTTGATCGAATTATAAAGATCAATAATTATGTTAACCCTAAACTATTCAATCCATAATATAAAGGTTACTTAATACTAGTTAGCTACTATATTTAGGAGCTTATGGAGTGATAAACATATTCTAGTTCCCATTTTTTTTAGAGGCAGGAGCAAGTATTAACAACCTAAGGTTATCAAGCTGGATTGAACCCACAACCTCCCACTTATTAGAGAGTTTTTACACACTAAACTACAAAGTCATTGACAACCATATTGTAGTTCTAGTGTACATGCTTGTCTGTAAAGAACTTTCACAAAAAAAAGGTATGTAGAGGGAATGAATAAATGAGCTAGATTGTCACCTGAGACCTTCACCACAGGCCACAAGAATGTTGGTGTCCTTGCTAGGAATGGCCATTTCCACTTGAGAAAGGAAATCTGGGTTGATAGTAGTCAAGTACTGACCTGTCCACAATCCAATATAACCAAAGTGAACCCACTTCTTCACCAGAGTCACCACACTCGCATCCTTGTCCTCCACAAATATTGGCACGTGCACTGACTCCTTCGCACGTGCCTTCTCTCTCTCCCACACTGGCCTCACGTCTAGCAGCACAAACCCCTCTGTGCTCATCGCCTTGTATGCTTCCCTCGGCTGTATCGCCCTCACCGTGCCGGACTCTATGAGCTTCCGGCCACTGCAGCTCCTGCCGCCGCCACCGCCGCCGGAAGAAGAAGACGACGACGACGAGGTCGCATTCATCACTTGAAACCTTGTGCCTCGTATCATGGCCGGAGAAGCCATCTTTAGTTTCTTGCTGTTTTGATGTTCGCTTCACCGACCTGAACGGACTCTGGAACTGGAAGGGACTTGTTTGGGAGTTGAGATAACGTTGCGGATATCTAAATAGCTTTCTGAGATTTCTATTTTGTCTGTTTGTCAACTAACTTATTTTTGAGTTATCTGTTGAGACTTTTTAGAGATTTCATTGGTTACTTTTTCCCGCCCTTTTTGTGCTAAGGGTGCCCATATAATCGAGTAGAATTTCAGGGAAGGATAGTATACACTTTCCACAAATGTTTTTAGATTTTATATACGTATTATGTGCAAGTTAAAAATTAAAAGATTATAATTATTATAGTTATTTCTTAAAGGGTTATCATCATTTTAAAAAATATTATTACTTTTAAAAGCAGTTGAAATATAATTTTTTTAATTTAGTGTAAAATTATTTTACTATTTAAAATATATTATGTTTTAATGTAATTAAAAATATGTTATTTTTTAAGAGACTTTGACTCAAATGACACTCACATCCACACACTCACTTTTTTTTTTGCCAAAAGTATATTTTTATTAATATCAAAAAAAGTATACAAACACCAACAGCCAAAGGCCAAAATAAACTCTCAAAAAAATCCTACCAATATAACCTATGACACCTCTCACTCCTATACTCCTATAAAGCATATAAAGACCAAACTATTATCCTAAAAAAAGTAAGCAGTTGTATTATGACTTTTAGACAACACAATAGTTAGGTGATTCCCTCTTTCTCAAAGTTTGAACCTTTTCAATCTCTGACTGGACCCCACTTACTGATACCAGATCACCTGACCTGGAGGCACCTGCCTCGGGGTCGAGGGATGGACTCACAAGGAGTATTTTGCACACCCCTTGTGCATTTCTTTCGCCTCCGCAAGTATCGAACACTTGACCTGGGGGTAAGTATAAGTGTTTGGTGATACTTGCTACCACTTACTGATACCAGATCACCTGGCCTGGAGGCACTTCTTTCACCTCCGCAAGTATCGAACACTTGACCTGGGGGTAAGTACAAGTGTTTGGTGATACTTGCTACCATTGAGCTAACTGGTAGCAATGGTAGTAAATATAACCAAACACTTGTACTTACCCCAGGTCAAGTGTTCGATACTTGCGGAGGCGAAAGAAATGCATAAGGGGTGTGCAAATACTCCTTGTGAGTCCATCCCTCGACCCCGAGGCAGGTGCCTCCAGGCCAGGTGATCTGGTATCAGTAAGTGGGGTCCAGTCAGAGATTGAGGGGTGTGACACCACACAAACTGTTGAGTTTTCATCCATCCGTATTTTCAAGTCATATTGGTTTATCAATACTGCCAGTTCTAATGGGAGTCTCCAATATCTTCTCCCTTTCAAACTGTGTTGTTCGACCACTGATGCAAGTAAGGTTCCATCTTCCATCTTCAAGCAAATCTGCCACCCTCATCTTCTTCTCATTTTCAGTGACACCTTCTACACTCAGTTTTTGACCATCTAACCCAAGAATTCATTTATCTTCCCAAACTCTAACTCTTTTTCCATCTCCCACCTTCCAAACTAATTTGCTGATTAGCAAATCACTACCCTCCAACAAGCTTGACCATCCCCACGATGTTCTCCTTCCCTTTTTTGCTCTCACAAAATCACCATTGGGAAAATAAATGCCCCTTATGATCCGGCACCAGTAATCATCTGCCCTCAATAACATTCTCCAGGTTGTTTTAGCAAGCAAAGCTTTGTTAAAACAAAGCAAGTCACAAAACCCCATTCCACCCTCACTTTTCCTTCTGGTCATTTTACTCCAGCTTCGCCAATGTATGACACCTTCCCCCTCTTTTGACCCCCACCAGAATCCAGACACTAACTTGTCAATTTCCATACAAGATTTCTTTGGAAATAAAAAACAAGTCATCGGGTAAGTAGGAATGGAATTTGCAACAGCCTTGATTAGAACTTCCCTTACAGCAAAAGTCAAAAGCTTTTGCTTCCAACCCTGCAGCTTCAACCCAATTTTATCCCTTACAAAAGCCAGTGATGCAGCCTTTGATCTTCCCCAAATCACAGGCAGCCCCAAGTAATTCCCTGCCTGATCAGAAAATTTAACACCAAGACAATTTGCTACATTCTGTTTCACTACTGCTGGTGTGTTTCCAGAGAAAAAAATACTGGACTTATCCAAATTTACCATTTGTCCAGATGCACCACAATAAACATCAAGAATCTTCTTCAAAACCAGAAAATTTTCCTTTCCCGCATTCAGAAATACTAGTGCATCATTTGCAAAGAAGCAATAAGACAAGATAGGAGCTCCTCTAGCAAGCTTTACACCTTTTAAATCCTTCCAATCAACATGATAATGGATCATTAAAGATAAAACTTCTATTGCTAATATAAACAAGTAAGGTGATAAGGGATCACATTGTCTTACCCCTCTCCCAGGTGTAAAGGCATCTACTTTTCTACCAGCCACTTGGAGATTAAAAGCGACTGAGGTTACACATTCCATGATCCATTTAACCCATCCATTACAAAACCCCATCTTTAACATCACAGCCTCCATGAAGTCCCATTCTATTCGATCATATGCCTTATTCATGTCAATCTTCAAGGCTAGCTCCCATTTCTTACCACTCCTCTTATTCTTGAGGTAATGGAAAACTTCATGGGTTATCACAATATTATCTTGCATCATCCGACCTGCTATAAAAGCCCTCTAATTTGGAGTTATTATTCTATCCATCAACCCCTTCATTTTGTTGGTTAAAATTTTTGCAATGATCTTGTATGATACATTACATAATCCAATTGGTCTAAAGTGATTAACTCCCTCAGGTTTATCTACTTTTGGAATCAACACAATATTAGTACTGCTAATCTCTTTCAGACCAGCCCTTCCTTCAAAGAAATCATGCACCATACCACAAACCTCCCCACTTACCTCCTTACATGCTGACAGATAAAATATTGCTGAGAAGCCATCTGGCCCTGGTGCCTTATAGGCTCCAAGTTGAAAAACAACCTCCTCTATCTCCAAATCAGATACTGAACTCATCAATAGTCTATTGTCTTCCTATGTAACCATAGCCTTCACATATGAAAGGGCTTGATCCATGGGCCTGTTTCCAACACATTGAAATAGTTTTTGATAAAACAAACTAAAAGTTCTGTCAATGCTACCTCTATCTTCAACCCACTTCCCTTCATCATCCTTCAATCTTACTATCTTGTTCCTTTGTCTTCGTTGTATCACACTATTATGGAAGAATTTGGTGTTTCGATCACCACACCTTAACCAATTAATTTCTGGACCGCTGCCACCAGAACACTTCCTCCTTGTCCCACGCCTCTTCAATCTGCCCAATTAACTCTTCTGTTTCTTTTAATTTCGCATCAGTCATTAAACCACACTGACATTCCTCCAATCTACCTCTCAATTGATCAATTAATTTCCTGAAATTTGGAAATTCCTGCTTGCTCCATTTAATGAGTTCACGTCTACAAGCATTTAGTCTTCTCACAAGCTCCTTCAATTTATTCTCAACCTCTCCTCTAACATCATTCCATCCCTTTTTTACTACTACCAAGTAGTCCTCATGATTTACCCAATTTGCCTCAAATTTATATTGCTTATCCACCTTTTCCTCCATATGACAGCAATCTACCAGTAAGGCATGATGGTCTGACCCAATCGGATCGATGTTAAAGACCAATGATTTTTCAAATTCTTCCCTGAACTCAATATTTCCCAATGCTCTGTCAATCCGTTCCCTCACAATAGCCCCCTGCCTCTTGTTACACCATGTAAACTTGGAGCCTTTGAACTCTAAATCCATCAAACTACAATCAGATAGCAAGCATTGAAATCCTACAATTTTCCTCAAGGCCCTCAGATTTCCACCTTCTTTTTCTGATTGGGTGAGCACATCATTGAAATCACCAATAACCAGCCATGAACCCCTAATATTACTTGCCATTTTCCTCAATCGATCCCATACAATCCTTCTTTCCTTCTCCTTTGGTGGGCCATAGACAAAAGTTATCAATTGAGGTACATTCATACTTCTTCCTTCAACAGCAACCTGTATCAAATTTTCTGACTTATACAGGACAGTCAGATCCACTTCCTCTGTCTACCAAATCGCCAATCCTCCTAATAAACTTTTTGGTTCCACGTATATCTCATTAGCCATGCCACACCTCCTCTTAACCTTCTTGCACCTCTCACTTCTTATTTTTTTTCCCATTAGGAAGATAATTTCGGGACTAAACTTTTTTACCAAGTCCCTCAAATTTCTCACTGTGAAGGCTCTTCCCAAACCTTGACATTTCCAAGAAAGGACTTTCATGGTTTCCTGGTGGCTGTTAAAGGCCAGCCACTCAGCACGATTAGCCCTCTTCCTTCTAATTCTACTTGCCTTAAAGACAAAGCCACCATCACCTTCCTCCAAAGATTCCGCTATACCCATATTCTCATTTTGAAAAAACTCTTCCTCTACAATATCATCACATATCATACCTTGCTTCTTTTTGAGTCCCTAATTTTAGCTTTTGTTCTCCTTAAGCTATTAGCATACTCAGATATCATCTTTTTTGGACTCACTTCACCTTTAGTATATCTTCTCTTTTTTTCTTTTTCTGGCCGAATATCCTCCGTAGCCTTTCTTTTCAATCCAAGGACCTTCAATCTATCAATCACCTCGTTAAATTCCCTCCCTGTGAAAGGAACAATAGCCAGTGAATTCAAATCTGTCATTTCAGAAACATCATCCAAGTGTTCTTGCTTTTTCATTGAAGAAAAAACCCCTCATGTGTTTGTTTATCTGTCTCTTCACCTTTCATGTTCTTATATCCACTAGAATCTGCCTTCTCAGTCATTACATTGTCGTCACTTGATTTATTTGCAGGTTTAACCCACTCCTTACCCTTACCAACCCCTACTTCATTCCTTCGTACTACATCAATATCACCATTAGTCTGCAGTGAATTTTCCAAATTATCCTCCATTACTTCCCCTTTACTATTCACCTTACTATTCAATTTAATGCTAAACAATTCATCTTCATTAAGTATCTGCTCCTCCTTTTCCTTCCATATTTTACCTTCAAATCTCCTCTGCAAGGCATCCACACTCCCACTTTGAGATTACAATCTTGTACATATATAAGATGATGATGTGTGAGTGCCACTTAAGCCAAAAGATCTAAGCAATAGCTAGCTCCAAATAAAAACCCCTTAATTATATGATATGCTTAAACTATGTAGTACATTTTAAACTTAAGTTGCTTTTGGATTGTGTCAGTCCAAACCTACTTGTGGGCACACTCATATCAGCTCACAAAGCAAATTTAGGACTTCTTAAGAGCAATTTCGTAAAGCCTATAGTAGAGTTAGTTTTAAGCTCAAAGACTTTAAATAAAGTTATTACTTAAAATATAGAAATATAAACTATTTTTTAATGCTGATGACAGGTGGTTGGATCCTTCTTATAATTTGAAGATTGATAATCAAACAATATTGCACCAATCAAAAGCTTATGATGCCAGTTTCTCCTTCATAAATTATTTTAGGAAAAAAAAAAATCCTTTAACCCTAGTTGGAATTTGTACCATTTTTAAAAGCTTTTCACTAGGAATATTGTATAAGATGAAAGTTATGAATACCAATTCCACTTTGGTAAACAATTTTTGGGGCAAATTTGTCTTTTAATCCATCAAAATGTTGAAATCTTAATTGAAAATTTTGGAAGCTTAATTGGTTTTTAACTAAATAATTTTTTATGTTCATTCTTCTCACAATCCCAGCTCTTATAAATTGCTTTTTAGCCTTAATTTTTGTGATTTTAAAATTTAACAATGGATGTGAAAAATATTTAATTTTTGTCATTTTAAAATTTAACAATGGATGTGAAAAATATTTAATTTAAACTCTCTAGAATTTCTAACCATTTTTTTGATTTTCAACTTAGTCGTGAATAAAACTATTTTTATTGATTGATTTTTCCTTAAAAAAGAAAACTCAAGTATTCAAAAATTTCAGAATCCTAAATCCTAAATTGCTTGGACATTTATATGTGTTCTTACTTCCTCGAATTTCCTGCCCAGCTAAACAAATCGTGAAAAGAAGACGCTTCAAAATTGAATGACATCTTGGTGTGGAACTAGAAACATTAAAAAGAAAAAATAAATAAAAAAATAAAAGGGGCACCGGTAGTAATAGTATTCTGTTTCTGGCTTTGCTCTTTCAAATCTCGCTTCTCCCTCGTCTTCCAAACCCTAGATTACACTGATATGATAGGCTCTTGTTGTTGATTTCCATGTAAGATTTTCGAATTGTGGTTGTTCTCCTCTGCAATGGTAGGAAAGATGGACGCCACTTCGCGGGAAAAGCTCGCGAGACTAGTGAAATCGGTCAAGTGTGCCATGGATATACCGTCCAAGCTCGATTACTTGCGGCAACTGAAGCTAGAGTTGCCTCAGGAAGACCCCGTTTTGCTCACCGAGTTTCTTCCTTATCTCTCCGCGTTTCAGTCCGACCAGTTCAGTCCAGTTCGCAAATTTGTCACTGAGTAAGCTTCCGTACACCCAATGGGCACGATTTTCTTTTTCCTTCTTCTTTTCTCTCCTGAATACACCAATGTATATGCTCTTCTTTTCTTGAATATTTGGCATGAGAAAGAGAAGGCAGCCCAGATAATTTAAAGATAGAAATTATTCAGGGAGGAACGATCATTCTTGCTTATACATTATTCTGAAATTTTAATCTTTTCATCGGAGAGGATAGCCCTCATGGATTTTCATTGTTGCCTTGCCCATTCCTTTTGCAAAGGAATCTCATTATGTGTACAGACTACAGAGTGATGGGCGACCTTTATTGCACTCTTGAGCTTGGCTGTTGTACTTTGTTATTGTCCCTTTTCATTGCCCATTTCAAGGAAAATTTCTTACCATCCATTATACTTTAATTCTTTTTCGTCCTTTTTTTATATACAAATCTTTTTCCTCTTTTCTGATGTTTGGTTTCCTTGTGTTGTACGTATTTTGTAGTTTTTGCTCCAATTTCCCGCTCTTATTTTCTTTTTCGTCCGTAAATTGGTTGATGGACGCCAATATACGTGTGTTGCTTTATACATATATATATATATATATATATATATAACACTTTCCGGTCTTTTTGGCGCTAAGATGGTCATTGAACTTAATTCAACATTTACCGGTGGACTATTGGCTGTGTGGCGTGCCTGTTGACTTAGAGTGTTAGACTCAAAGGTATCCCTCTTTTCTTGAACTGCAGAATGCTTGGTGAAATTGGGTCCAAAAACACAGAGTTCTTGCCTGAGATTATACCTGTGCTCCTTGATGTTTTGGATGATGATACACCTGCTGTTGTTCGTCAAGCTATATCGTGTGGAATCAATTTATTTCATTCAACTCTTGAGAAAATTGCAATACAGGTGTTATATTCTTAATGCTGAATCTTCTAATTCCTATCTTCTAGTTCATTTCATTTTTGTTGGTTTTTCTAATTGTACTTCTTGATTTGATGACATAAGCCCCTTGCATGCTTAGCCAAATTCAGCATTATTACTTATATTCTAATATAATAGAATTAAATATGTATTTGATTGGTGAATTACTAAATTTTGTTCTACAATGTGTGCGTGTGGATGCATTTGATATTACATGGTTTTGCTAGACATTGTTATGACTGGAAGGTAACTGCTTAATTCAACGTTTAAAATCTTAATTATTAAATATCTAGCCATACATGTTACTCTATTTCTATTAACAGTCAACATTTAGCTTATGCAGTGAACAGAGCACGTAAAAGCTTAATAAAACCTTAACTAGTGTTTTACCAAAGAAAAAAATTGACTAGAGACCAGTGAGATCAGGTTGTAGTTATAAGTAAAGAAATGTGAAGATGGGGGAGTAGGGGAGGGGGGTAATAGCAATATATAGGTTCTCATTTATTTATCCTTAAAGCCATTTAGTACAGCTGACTTTTTACATTTCATTTGTCTTTTTGAATTTGTTTATCTCTTGTCTTAACTCTTTCTCATCTTTGAATTTATTCTATTTCTATATTACTTTTTAACTTTTGAACATCCCATTTTTATTTCACAATGTTCTAGGGTCTATACTCCAGTGATCTGGACAGTGCGCTTGAATCTGCTTGGGCATGGATGGTAAAGTTCAAAGACAAAGTATACTCACTCGCTTTTCAAGTAAGTAACAACATTTTAAACCCTAAGTAGTCACTTTTTTGTATATGGTCTGATACTTGTGATCTGTAACATCTTTAAAAGCATGGTATTGGTGGTACGAAGTTGCTGGCACTGAAGTTTGTTGGAGTAGTTATTCTTCTATACACACCAGATCCAAATGGTTCCTCAGAGCCCCCTACTCATCAAGGTATTACATTTGGGGTTTGCTCATCCTCATCACACTTGAATAAGAAGGTTGGGCCAATTTAATTATTATTATTTTCATGTCAGCTCTCAAATAGGTTGCATTTCTCTTTTCTGTAGGAAGGCTTTTGGAGTTTAACATATCATGGATTCGCAAGGGTCATCCCATACTCAATTTTAAAGATTTGTCAATTGATGCTAGTCGTAGTTTGGGTCTCCTTCTTGATCAACTCAGATTTCCAACAGTGAATTCTCTCAGTAACTCAGTGACTGTTGTGCTAATTAACAGGTATTTAAGCTTTTCTTGTTTGACCCTTGCTTTGCAATTATAGAAGCATGCCATTCGCCTAGTGGAGGGAAAAAGCATCTGTATGTGTTTCTAGAACATTTAGTACTCCTTATATTGAGAAATCATAGCTACTGGCTTTTGTTTGAAAGCAACATGTGCCCCTACTTTTATAGATGCTTTTAGATTGTAGACATTACTAATCCTGCCTCTTCATTTTACAATGTTCAGCAGTTAGTTTAACTCAAGACTCATTCTTTGGCAAACATTTTCAATATTATTACTAGAAAGTTATTCATATCTGTTGATGCTGTTTGTAAACATATGTTTTTCTCTATAATGTTTGATTGTTGGCTTGCTTTCCACTTACCTTTGGTCTATTCCCACCAGCCTTTCAGCAATTGCGAAAGATAGGCCTACTTTCTATGGCCGCATTTTGCCAGTTTTGCTTGGTTTGGAACCATCAAGGTCTGTTGTTAATGGGATCTGTGTAACAGCAGTACATCATGCTCTGAAAAAGGCCTTTCTCACCTGCTTGAAATGTACACATCCAAGTGCTGCTCCGGTATTTAATTTATACTAACATGCCTCAATATCCTGATTGTGTGATCTTATCATATAGTATTCTTGTTATAGATTAGCCTGCTTTTAGTTCTTATCTGCTTAATGGAATGTGCAATCTAAGTTATTTTTTTGTTGACCTTTTGTTGAGCGTTACGTCATTATCCACAAATGCATACAATTTTGTACCATTTAACTCTTGCATTGTATTCTATGACATCTATAGCATAAGTTTAGCCTTATAGATTAGATACGGGGGAAAACAGAGCATGCAAAAAATACTTTGTTCTGGATCTATCTGATGTACTCCTCCGATCTTTAATATAAGACATATTTGGGGAGTTGACCCTGATCTTAAATATAAGATATATTTGTCAGTCTTTTCCTAATTTACCCACATTGATACTCTTTCAACAACAATTAAGGAGAAGAGGGAATGAGGGAATTAAGGGAGATGAGTAGGGTGTTCTAGATAAAAAATGTCATATTAACTAATTTAACTAATTTCCTTAATCTAATCAAATTAGGTAATTATATCTTATATTAAGTATCAAGGCCTGGAGGAGTAACATTTTACAAAAGATGATTTAACGCAATATAGAGAAATATATTAGTCTCAGTTATGGATGAAGCTCTCTTGAAGTGCTGAAGTTACATGGAAGAGTGTAATAATAAAATAAGTTGCTTAAATGGTTGTAAGCTGCATTGGAGGGTTTTTTTTGGATGGATGATGATGCTTAATTAGTATGATGTGCTGTAGAACCTGATTCTTCAGTCCACGACTTCTTTTCTTGGTTGGTTAGTAAGCCATCCTTGATGAAGACTGGTTTTGCCATTTGCCTGCTTTTGTCTCATCTCTTTGATCTCGTTATGGAAATAAGCTTCAGACTATGGTTGGAAATTAAACTTGTAAAGTGATAATGGACAAGTCCAATTTTAAGACAAGTTATGAGTTGTATAATTAGTTTTATGATATATAAATGTAATGTGAACTGAAAAGTTAGTTAATGTCAGTTAGTTAGAGCTAGCCGTTAAAATTAGTTAGTTAGTTAGTTTTAGCTTGGCTTGGTCATTAAGTCACTCTAGCCTATAAATAAGGCATAATCCCATTGTATTTGATAGCTTTTGACATGTAATGGATTCTTAGAGAATTATTTCAGAAACTCTTCTCTCTTTCTCTCTCTATTCTTCTCTCTTATTCCCTCTCTTCTTCTTCTTCAACCCTCTAATTTCTTCTTCTCTACCCTAATTCCCAATTCCTAAAGACATTCAAATTACAACCATCTATCATTTTCCTCGTCTTGAGTTTGATAGTCTATGAAAACATACAGGAAAAAAACCAACACAAATATCATCTGCATATTTCATGTTATACATTATTATGGCTTTATGGAAAACTATTATTTTTTTTTTTGGCAGTGGAGAGAACGTTTGACAAGTGCCTTGGAGGAAATGCAGTCTGAAGGGATGGCAGATCAGGTGTTCCATCGAGTTTCTGAGATTAATGGATGTATAAAAAAAGAGAAAGATGATGATCTAGATATTAAGGTATCTGGAATATGATGACTTATTCTGATCAAATTCCATGTAATGATTCTCCTTGATACTAATAAGGCCTCTGTTGCTTCTTGGTACATCATGATCATTTTACAATTTACAGGAAGAAACACCAGCTCTACCTTCATTTGATTCAGTGGACAATAATCTGGGGAGGAAACGATTAGGATCGCAGGATGGAGTTGATTTAGCTGAAGATGAAGATGTTCCTGAAAAACGTGCCAAAACAACGTCCATTGTCTCAGAACCTAAGAAAGAGTTAGATGTAAGTACAACAGTGTGTCGAGACAACAATGCTTCAACTGAACCACCTTCATCAAAAAGAGAAGTGGATAATGGGCCTGTTCAGCAACTTGTTGCAATGTTTGGTGCTTTGGTTGCTCAGGGTGAAAAAGCTGTTGCATCGTTGGAGATTCTTATCTCAAGCATCTCCTCAGACTTGCTAGCTGAGGTGGTGATGTCTAATATGTGTAACCTACCTCCAAATCATCCAAGTGCTGAAGGAGATGATGAACCACTGCATGACATCAGTATAATTGGTTCTGATGGCAAGGCTAAATATCCACAATCATTTGTAGACAGTGTCATGTCGCTTTCTAGTTCACTCCCATCAATAACTTCACTTCTTGATGCTAATCAATCAATATCAAATGAGGTAGTATTATAATTTCTTTTTATATTTGATATTTTTATTTTGGCTATTTTGTCTTTTGTGGGCTCTCAAGTGGGGTGGGAATCCTCCTCTAAATGAAGCTATTGAGATAGAAGAATCAACCCACTCAGATACCTTATAGAGTTTTCCTATAATTCTCAATGAAGGGACTTAGGCATTCTATACTACATTGGTTTCCATCAATTGGCCAAATTTGGAGAGCCGATGTCCCTGTGGCTACCCTTTGCAACACTCCACTTGGCTTCCTTGCTAGTCAAAACTCTCCACTGGTAGCCTTTTTTCAAGAGTTACCAACGACCAACTTTGATACCAAACGAGGGGAACCATAATGAGATGGAACCCTTCTCCAAAAGCTAGCTACTGAGTTGGAAGAACCCACTTGAGTATCTAATAGAGCATCCCTTACTATTGAATGCTGGACTTATGATTCCCTTACTAATTTAGTTTCCTTCGTCCTCTCTTTTAATTCACTTCCATTGTCTTGCATATGTGTCCCCTCCCTCTCTTTCTGAGAAGAAAACATGTAGATTATGATTTTAATGCAAAAATATTTCAGAAATCTCAAGGGGAAGAAGAAAATTCTGCAACTGGAGTGGATGATAATGTTGTGCGTTCTGGATTGAATCCTTTATCTGAAAATGTGATACTTCCCTCTGATTTTCTATCTTCTGATGCCAAAATACCTGGAATGGGGAGTGTGAGCATAGCTGCCCCTTCCGACATCCATGATGATGGCAATTTAGAAAGTGGAATACCTGGCCTGGACTCTTTTGGTCGTAGTGACACCTTGTCAGAAACTGTAGCTCCTTTGACTTCCTCTGATCTAGAAGAACCCAGTCAAGAACAAGTTACGAGTTTTGGTCAAAGATCACCCCTGAACATTGTTCCATCAATATCAACAGATAGGTCTGAGGAGATAAGCCCAAAAGCAGCTGTTACAGATGTAAATAGTGCGGTGTCCTCAGCAGCAACTTCAGACAGGTCATCGTCTCGGTTGGTTCTGCCAAAGATGATTGCACCTGTTGTTGACCTTGCAGATGAACAGATGGATAATTTGCAAAAGTTGGCTTTTATTCGTATCATTGATGCTTACAAGCAAATAACAATTGCTGGAGGATCAAAAGTTCGATTTTCAATACTTGCTCATCTAGGGGTTGAGGTGATGATTTCAACTTCTGCAACATGTCATATTTGTTTTTTTCAGTTTCTTTATAGACAAATATATGATTGGATTCTTGCAAATTTAAGATCTATGGACTTTTTATAAGCGTAAATAATTTGATTCAATTCTTTCAGTCTATTTTCTGCATTGGTTTAATACTTAATACTTTTAAATATATGATTAATCGTGATCAATAATTTTCTCTAATGGAATCTAAAGGCTGTCTTACCATCCCCTTTAATTGTATTCTCTTTTCTCTCTAATAAAACTTCTTATATTATTAAAACAATATATATGATTCATATTCATAATATCCTCAAAAGGCTTACTGTCCAGCCTCTGCCAAGTAGGTATTGCTCGTAAGTTATAGAAAAGAGCAATTTTAATGTTCCCTCAGTAAAGGTATTAGTGGTTTATGCAGTCACAGAACTAGTATAAATGTATTTTGAGGGGTCGGCCTTTAACAAATGGTCTCTTTTTGCAATATTTTTCCTTGGCTTTTTGATGGAATATAGGATAATGGTTAATTGGGTTTAATTTAGATATCTTGGGTTATCCATGTGATTATTAAATAAAAATATTCATTAATAAATATCCATGAGATTAATAAATATCTTTTTTTAATAATCTCATGGATAACCCTAGATATCTTAATTGAACTCTAATTAACCATTATTCCACATTTCATCACTTTTTTATCCTTCTTTTCTTAGACGTATCTACCATAATGCATTCTTGAAAACTCTAGTTAGAAGTTTTTTAAATGTTTTCAAGTTCTTAATTTCATTGCTGTTAAGGTGTACATAACATTATGTTAATTCTTCTTGCTTATGTTCACATTCAATCTTTCTTCTTTCTATTCATAAATACTTTAATCACCGTATAGCTTAGGCCTTCCTAAAGTCCTAAATTACTATATTGTTTAATATTATATCTTTTGCTTATGTTCTTGCTTATGTACATTTTCTTTTTCTCCCTGCAGCTTCCCTTGGACCTAGACCCATGGAAACTATTGCAAAACCATGTCTTGGTTGACTACACAAGTCTTGAGGTTTGTTTACATCTCAAGTTTTGGATACTATTTACATATCAACTTCCTGCATTTGCTTCATGGTTATAGTTTGTTTGAGCTGATGATAGTTGCTGAATGTCTCAGGGACACGAGTTGACTTTGCGTGTCCTCTACAGGTTATTTGGTGAGGCTGAAGAGGAGCCTGATTTCTTTTCTTCTACAACAGCTGCTTCTGCATATGAAACATTCCTCCTAACAGTGGTCTCTGCTTGTTCTTCTAATTTTGCATTTTTTTTTTCACAGCAAGTGTTGAAATTTTATCCGTATATTTTTTTCCCATGTAGGCAGAAGCACTAAGAGATTCTTTTCCACCTTCCGATAAATCCTTCAGTAGATTGATTGGTGAAGCTCCTTATTTGCCAAAGTCAGTTTTAAAAGTTTTAGAGAACATGTGTTCTCCTGGAAATTCAGATAAAGTTGAAAAGGAGTCACAGAGCGGGGATAGAGTTACCCAAGGTCTCAGTGCTGTATGGAGTCTGATTCTGCTGAGGCCTCCTATTCGAGATACCTGCTTGAAGATCGCTCTTCAGGTTTATTTTATACTTTTCTATTATAATTTTTTGTGGTGCTTTCCCCCATGTCTAGTTGTAACTACTAGTTATAGCTCCTCTGCACCCTACTTAATAACATCATCTATTCTTGATAATGTGTGTTTGGCCTCAATATCACATCTCTGGTTTGATTTTGATTTTTCTACGTTTCAAATGAAAGAGTGCAGTGCATCAATTGGAGGAAGTGCGGATGAAGGCAATACGTTTGGTAGTACTTCTGGCTTAACTGCCCATTTGACCATTTAATTACTTGAAAACAATCTGTCTTATGATTGGGATGATTCTTGTAGGTGGCAAATAAGCTTTATCCTTTAACATCCATTTCTCATCAAATAGAAGATTTTGCAAAGGAAATGCTGTTATCAGTGGTGAGTGGTGATGCATCTGAAACTGCTGATGGTGAAGGGTCTATTGCTGAAACACCAAAGGTACTGGCATGTATTTATTTTTTGGCTAATGGCTAGAATCCATTAAAAGCACGGTTTTACTTTACCTTTCCTTTCGAGAGTTGAACTTGAACTGGGCAGGAGTCTAATATATATATTTTTTATAGGGACCTGATAATGAAAAGTCTTCCAATGAACCATCATCGGTGAGTGGCAACAGTAAGGATATCTGCTCTGATAATCACCAGTCATGTACATCTGAAAGTGTCTCACTGATTTCTGTCTCTGAGGCTCAGAGATGCATGTCGTTGTATTTTGCTTTGTGCACCAAGGTGATAATTTGTTATAGCAGTGCCTCAACTTTTGTTTAGTTATAACGTTTTTTTATATCTGATAAGAAGTTGATTTGTTGATTTTTTTTATCCAGAAACATTCTCTCTTGCGGCAAATATTTGTCATCTATAAAAGCACATCAAAGGCGGTCAAGCAGGTTTCACTCACTTTTTAGCTTATTGGGACGGGATTCTTTTAAATATTATCAATCATTTCTATTTAACCATCAGGTTTATCTCTAACTTCACTTTGCAGGCAGTCCATCGTCATATCCCTATACTAGTTCGTACTATGGGCTCATCTCCAGATCTCCTTGAAATTATTTCAGATCCCCCTCATGGAAGTGAGAACCTCCTTATGCAGGTTTACCCTTTTACCATTCAACGATTTTTAAAAATATGCATATTCATTAAGATTTTATTGAAAATTTTTATTTGTATATTGATAATGTCAGGTGTTGCGCACACTTACTGATGGGACAGTCCCTTCAAAGGATTTAATAGTCACTGTAAAAAGATTACATGATTCAAAAGTTAAGGTATGTCAAAATGTTGTTTGAGTTTAGTTGCACATCTCAGTGAAATTGGCTAACCAGTGATATACTATTGACAGGATGCGGAGGTTCTTATTCCTGTATTGCCATATCTGCCAAAAGACGAGGTTCTCCCTATTTCTCTTCTCAATCCAGTGGCAAACCAGTCATGAAATTCTAGTTTCATTTCTTAGTCGGGCTCTCCTTTCATTTGATGGCTAACATCTTTTCCCCCCGATAGGTTATGCTGGTGTTTCCTCACATTGTAAATCTTCCTCTGGATAAGTTCCAAGTTGCTCTTGCTCGCATGTTACAGGTATGTTACATATAATTTGTTTGAGTATATGACTAAATTACACAAAAAGCAAACCAGGAAAGAACCTTCAAACCAGCATCCAACTGGTAAAAATTGTTGGAAGGGGACGACCAGCAGAACACCCAGTGTTAATTGTTTCAGCAACCGCAAGGAAAAAGAGAACAGAAGATGAAGAGATGAGAAAGAAAACAAGACAAATAATAAATAGCAAAAAGAAAGAGAAGACAGATGAAGTAGAAGATTGATTAAGATTTATAAAAGAGTAAGAAATTACAGATAAAAAAAGCAGAGAAATAAGTTATGGAGGTTATCTGGAATGAAAAATAAGACAGAAAGAACTCATTCTACGTCTCTTTGGAACAAAGAAAATGATAGATGAGTAATGGGGATACACCTCGGGAGATGGAGAAAAAGTTGCTCTTAAATGCTGAAAAAGAAGAGAGCACAGAAGAAAGGTTGCGTGGGAAAATGAAAACAGCCAGAGAGGGAGGTGTTGCATAGGAAAATGAAAATGTTTAGAGAGGGAGGAGATTTTATCTTGAAAGTGGAGAAATGTGTTGGCAAAAATAAATGAGAGAGAAACTGAAGAGTAAATGGGAGAGAGGGGAAAAAGATTAATGGAGCCAATTTTTCCCTGATTGATGGAGATATTGGAGGAGTCATAAGAGGTGGAAGAAAGAGAACGTGGTGTTATTCACATTGTAAATGTGGTTATAGCATATGACATCTCACCTTCCATATCAATTATTTTTATTCTTATTTTAAATGTTTCTTAATATATTTAAAACATGTACAAATCAGTATTCACATTAAATTTTATTATTATAAATGAATACTATAGATGAAGATTTATTTTATTGAATTTACCCCGTTTTCCTTTGACAGCAATCATCAAATTCTGGTCCTGTGCTTACTCCAGCCGAAGTATTAATAGCTATTCATGGAATTGATCCTGAAAGGGATGGAATTCCCTTAAAGAAGGCATGTTTATATTTAAAATCTTGGTTGGTTTAATGCATCAGGCGTTTTCAAGATAAATTATGCTAAACCCTAATATTATGTATATGCAGGTCACAGATGCATGCAATGCTTGCTTTGAGCAGCGGCAGATTTTCACTCAAGAAGTTCTCGCCAAAGTTCTGAATCAATTGGTGTGTTATTTTGAAATTTTTGGATATATGTTAAATGCGTAATCAATTTAGTTGATCTCTCATTTGACACAACCTTCACCCAGGTTGAGCAAATCCCTCTTCCGTTATTGTTCATGCGGACAGTATTGCAAGCAATTGGTGCTTTTCCAACACTGGTAAGAAGCTCACTTATTCAAGGCTAAGTAATAATATGCAGTTGCTGCATATGCAAGTGAACGAGGATTACATATGTGTCTGTCTTATGTTTTACACCATTCGGGAAGGAAGGAATTAAAGTTTCAACAAGACATCAACAATTGATTTTTAGGGGGCTATATTAACTCTTTGAAGCCCTGTGTGAATCAAACCTAGACTTGTCTGTCTTCTGAATTCTTCTAGATGATTCCATCAAGTGATTTTTTTTTTTTTTTTTCAATATTATACATCTAGAATTTTACTTATATAAATTCTTATAGGTGGACTTTATTGTGGGTATTCTCTCTCGTCTTGTGGGAAAGCAGGTGATTATATTTATATATCAGTCTCTGTTTTTGATTTGGTAATTCATGGAGTTATTCAGCGCATATGCATGACTCAATGAACTGTTGCAGATATGGAAATACCCAAAGTTGTGGGTGGGATTCTTGAAGTGTGCACAATTGACTCAGTCATATAGTGTTTTCCTTCAGGTATGATTGTCTTTTCAGTTTTCTGGAACTTGTCATTTGAAATTGATATTCAATTCAATACACGTCATTTTAGAACAATTCTGTCTTGTTGGTTGCGTATACTTAGAGAGGAAAGCTTCAACTGGTAGTTCTGTGGTAGTGTGTATGAGTAATTGTCAGGTTGCCGAAATGAAACCTATGGAAGTGACTATCAAATAAAGTTACAGCACGTTTCTGTAGCAAATGTTAAAAAATAAGGAAGATATGCTCAAGAATATTATAGTGCTTTACGCCAAAATATGAAAGCCTGATTTGTCACAAATTATGTTGGAGTGACACCACTCACTCCACTGCCCGCTCCATTCTTCCTCTATACAACATTTTTCCTGCACAAGTGTTGTGGAATTTGATCTTGAAAGTGGGAGAAAAGAGAGAGACTGAGAAAACAGGAGGGCTTTGAGAGTAAGAGAATAATCTGGAAAAATATGAATCTCATTGCATAGCAAATCAGGTCTGTAGGCTACACTTGTTTATAGATAGAAATCTGAATAAATTAATATCCTTCACTAGCCGTCTTCAAAAAGGGTTGCATTTAACTTGTCTTCCTTCTTTTTGAATTCCTGCATCAACTGTATCTCAAGCTATGCTACTTTCTCCACTATAAATACATTTAACACTAACACTAGCCTACCTTAATAGATATCAATGCTTTTCAAAGCATTCTTGCTTTGTCTTTTGTTTTTAACTCCCATTTTTCTGATTCTGGGATGTCTCAGGATCACAAACACATGCGTTTTGAGTCTTTGTAGGCTGCTTTTTAGTTTATTTTATAGTGGTGTATGGTTGTATGCAGCTACCTCCAGCACAACTGGAAAATGCTTTAAACAGATCTGCAGCACTCAAGGCACCATTGGTGGCTCATGCTAGTCAGCCAGATATCCAGTCTTCACTGCCCAGGTTTATGAGTTCACTGGCCTCTAGAATGATATGGATTTCTTTTCTTATTACCATTCTATCTCTTAGTGGGGATGATTCATTAGAAAACTTGTGTGAAAATGGAACCCTTACCCATCATTGGGACGAGTAGATTTAAGGATGTTTTAGATGGTCCACGTTAAGTTTTTTATGATTCATACCTGTTGTTTTCCTTCTTTTTTAAAAAAAATTTAAATGTAGTAAAAAGAAGAATTAAAATAGCATTTCAACCATAAATTTTGACCCCAAAAAAAAAGTGATTTAATTGAAAGATTAAAAATTAAAGATAAAAATTTCAAATCTGGACTGTCTGGTAATCTTGTCAAACTAAAAAGGATGAGCACAATGCACATCCCTCCTTAAAGTACTGAGGATCTCTATTAAAATTTTAACATTTACATTTCTTACAAACTTGAGATCTCATCTTTGCTGCTAAAACAGTTTCTTCACAAGTTGAAATTTTAAATTTATCCCCTGAAATTTGTTCTTTAGGTCCGTGTTGGTTGTTCTGGGAATTGCATCGGATCCTCAGGTTCCAAGTCAGCCACAAACTAGTCAAACACAGATAAGTGAGACTGTAAACTCCGACAAGGATACAGCAACAGAGAAATCCAAAGAATCTTCCACAGCTAGCTGACTTGTCAAGTAATCATGTTGTTTGATTGAACTCTACTGAGAAAGATTCTTCATGTTCACCACATGAATGTACATGTAGCTGCCAGGATTAATTCTACTGAATTTGACATGTGAACAACACTTTCAGAATAAATCATGACCATTAGATGTATATATATACATGCGGTCTGCACAAGAATTTCTCGCCGGCAAGTCAAATTGGAGACTTCATTCAAATGGGTATATGGATTATCCTGAAGATTCTCAGCTAAAAGAGTATGAAAAAAAGGAACTTATGAATCTATCAGATGCAGAGATAGTTGGACCATGCACCATGAGCTCTAACCTCGTCCAGGTGTATATTTACATTAGGGATCAACAAGCTCAAGTGTTTGGCGTCCACAGCAATTTTGGAGGTAGAAATGTATCTTGCACTGTGTTGTATCATATTTTCCTCAGATATTCAATTCTGGTTTTGCCTTGAATAATAACAACTTGAACTATTGATGTATATATATATTTCTACATTAATTTTTTTTCGAACCTATTGGTATCCTGGTTCACCATAGGAATGATTATGGTGTGTTAAAGTCTCCACCTCCTCCATATTTACCAGGGTTCTTGGACCTGGACCGGACCGGCCGGTCCGGCCCGGAACCCGTCAAACCGGTCAGGGTCCCAATTTAAAATTTTTTTTTTTTTTTAACTTTTTCCTTTAGAATTTCATACTATAAGCCTAAAATCTTCAATTATTCACTGGTTTGATCCCGGATTAGCTTCGGTTTGGTCTCGGTTTGACCCACTGACCCTTAACCCAGTACCCTGACCAGTTCAATACCCGGTCCGGGTTTTAATACCTTGATATTTACATTTGGTTGAAGAAAGGTTTCCCATTTCTATTGAATCCTGGAATCCCTAAAATTAAGTGTTTTAAACAACTATTACTAAACCTAAATTTAAAATACAAATCCATTTGAAAGATTTTTGACTTCCTACAAGTTTAAAGAGTATTCATGGGTAATTTGTCCTCTCTGCCTGAGAAGATTTTATTAAAAAGTTTATTACTTGGGACTTCGATCGTTTATTTCTGAATAAGGTGGGTGATTACTTGTAATTGAATTTATTTTGAAGTGCAATAATTGGCTTTAGGATTTTCATCAAGGGGAAAAAAGGATGTGAACAAACAATAATGGTCATTTTTTAACAAGAGTTAAAATACATCAAGAAATTTAAAAGTGGAATGGCTGTGATCGACAAACGTTGAAACAGTTTGATTTTTAAAATTTATAATTTTCAACAAAAAAGCGATATGTACCATTTAAAAGAGTAAATGATAATAATAATTATTAAATGGTGCATTAATAAAAGGGTTGTTAATTATTATTAAATGACAAATAATTATGTAGTAGGGAGTTGAAAGGTGTAACAAAGGGTGAGGGGAGAGGAAATGAATGGATGGTGTGGTAACCTCTATACCTCATTAATCAATACTTTAAAGAAAAAAACTCATTGTGCCCTAACCTCATTATTAATTACAAAGGAGTCCCAAATCACCTCATTACCGTTACCTTAAACAAATTATAATCAACCAACGGTGTCAAGCAACAATACACAGATAGAAGATGAGTAGATACTCAATATAAAATATACAATACATAAATAATAAGCTATATTATTAATAGTAATCCTCCTTCTTCAAAATATAAATATTGCCCGATCCTTAATATAAGAATATAAGATCTTACTCAAGATCTCGTTGAACAAAATCTTACATTAAGAAGGGAAGTAGTAGTATACATGCTCCCTTCTAATTAATGCTTAATATACTTTTTAAAGAAAGGGTCCTTTGATTTATTTTTTGTTTGAAAGAATCAATTAATCATCAATCATCAACTTTATCATACTTAAAAACTTGTAGTATCAAGTTCATAAGAAAATGGGTTGGTTAGGTACATTAATCAATAAATACAATTTATTATTGATTATTTCATAATTTTATTTTTTATATTTCTTCATAATTCATTAATTAAGTAATTATATTTCTTTTCAGCAGCATATCCCTTAATTTTAGGAAATATAATTTATTTTTATTTTTGACTACATTATTTTCTTTATGTGATTTTTCTTTAGGTAGGGGGAGGGTTACAAAATAGTCTTCCAATTTTACTATCATTGAATTATATCCATCCTACACAAGGCGCGGTGAGAGCAAATGCTTGTTTAAAAAGAAAATTAGTGTGATCTCAAATTCTCAAACAAATTTATAGAATATCTATAAGAAAAAAAGACAGAAAAAGAACTTTAAAATTGCAAAATTATAAATTATGTTTGTTAAAAAGACTTGATAAAGGAATGACGAAACTTGATAAACAATTCACAACTTCTTTTTTTTTTATAAATACCTGATTTAGAATTTTATAATTTTAAAATTCTTTTTCTGATATATATATATATATATATATATTTTGCCATCGGAATATTTATATAATGATATAACTAGTGTGGGATAATTTTTTTTAAAAAAAAATTCATTACAGTCAATAATGATTGCCCATGTCGGGTTCTCTAACTACAAGAAAAGTGTATTTAAATTAAACCTTTTTTTTTTTTAATTTGGTATTTCTTCGCTGAATTTCTTTCCCTTGGAAGGCGAAAGCGGGACCGATCTGACTATCATGTGTCTCTACCTGCCTCAAGTCCAAGCCGCATACTAATCCGAATAAATTTTTGTAAGGAACCGTTTGCATGGTTTCTGGGAAGCATATTTAGTAGCCGTTTTGGTAACTTCATTTGATGAGTCTTGCCTGAGTCTTTCCCTGGTATGTTGCTATTTATCCTTTACCGTTTAGCTTTTACGGTTTTTTCTGTGTTCTTTGATTTGTTCTTGTTTTTCTTGCAGGACTGTGACATTTCTTGTTAACCAAAGTGACTGTTCTCTGTTGGCGAAAAGAAACAAAGTTAGTCTCTGATAGCGACGATCAAGAAAAAGAAAAAGAGGAAGAAGAAAGCTATACAGTCTACTCTCTACACAAGGTGGCTTATTTGGTAAGGTATTTTAAAATACAAAAGATTTGTTTGTTTTCGTTATCAATCATCTGAATTCTGAAGTGTATCTAAGATATTATTCTGTGATATTTTCGTTCCATGAAGTTGTTCGCTTCCATTTCCCACTCTTTGCTGAAAAACGAAGGCTTCGTACGAAGTGAAAGCTTCACAGTATTTGGGAAGGCATGGCTGTCGACTACTACAAGATTCTTCAGGTAGACCGAAGCGCGAACGGCGATGATCTCAAGAAGGCCTTTCGGAAGCTTTCCTTGATTTGGCACCCTGATAAGAACCCTAACAACAAGAAAGCGGCTGAAGCTAAATTCAAGCAAATATCTGAGGCTTATGATGTATGATGCCTGTATTTAGATTCCTTTCTATTCGCTGTCACGCATTTTACATTCAGCGTAATGGGACTTGGGGTTTTACAAAATGCTGAAGAATTTAAAAGTGGATTTAACTGAGAGATTTTATTTGGGCTTGTGCGTTTGACCAGTGATTTGAATTTGAACAGGTTTTGAGTGATCCACAAAAGAGAGCAGTGTATGATCATCAGTCCGGTTCCGACGATGGCGGGTTTTCCGACCGGTTTGGTGGAATGGGCGAAACGGGAGGGCATGCTGGCACATCCACTTTTCAACGGGGTGGAGGTGAAGGTGGCTCAGGGAATATCCCTAGGAAAGCTGCAGCTATAAAGCATACACTGGAATGTAGTTTGGAGGATTTGTATAAAGGAACTACAAAAAAGATGAAGATTTCGAGAGATGTTGAAGATGTCACTGGGTGAGCGTTCTACTTCAACTTATTAGGCACCACTTTTGCTTACCTCTTTTTTGAAGAAAACCCTCATTACGCAAGTTGAATTTACTTGCATGAATGTGCTGCTAGTGTGTGAAATTGGATTTCTTACTAGAAAAAAGGTGCTAGGCTTCTTACTGGCAAACTGTTCTGAGATGGATTGAGATCTTTGACATGGATGCATTTTTATCCTCTAAGCTGGTTAAGAATTGTGGTTGTATGCCTATGCTTCTCCCCAAACAACTATCTTTATTGCCAGGATCTGAATCTTTTATCATCTTTTCTGTCTAATTAGCAAGAGTGGAGATTATACATTTAGTTACATTGTGTTTTTAATTGCTTGGTTATGTGCTTCCAAGCTTGGTCTGGTAGACCCCACTGCCAGGCAAATAAATAATGCCATTCTGTGTTGGGTGAATATGCAAATGCTTCTGCGGATACTTGCTTAACTATTTGAATTTTTTCCTCCTTTTTCTTGCCTGAATGAAACAGAGAATTTTGTCATATGGTTCAGTATTGACTTTACACAATTCAGGTAGCACGGTGACTAGTAATTAGTTAACTAGGTTATGAATTATTAGCTTGTTAATTATCTGTAAATACATATACGAAATTTCAAAGTCATTGCTATGCTTGTGAAAAGATTCGGTTTTTGAATTTGGTATGTTGGCAGTTGACCAGCAGGCTTCACAGGGAAAAGGCAAGATTGACTATGGAACTAGAGTCTCTATGAAATTATTTTTTGATTAGGATTACCAAATCTAGCCTGTTTTCTTCTTGTGTAGGAGGCTGACCTCAGTAGAGGAAATTCTTACAGTTGAGATCAAGCCAGGTTGGAAGAAAGGAACAAAAGTAACTTTCCTAGAGAGGGGAAATGTACAGAGAGGAGTTATACCTGCAGACATTGTCTTCATCATTGATGAGAAGCCTCATAGTGTCTTCGAGAGGCACTACGATAATCTTTTTATCACCCAGACGATATCTCTCTTCGAAGCCCTGACAGGTTACGAGGCACGGGTGACAACCCTCGACGGCCGGGATCTTACTATTCCCATCAACTCAATCATCAGTCCCTCATATGTACATGTTGTTGAAGGAGAGGGCATGCCTCTTTGCGAAGAACCCTCCAAAAAGGGTAAATTGAGAATCAAGTTCAATATCAAGTTCCCCTCTACACTCTCATCTGAGAAGAAAATTGGCCTTGAGAAACTTTTGACATAACCATGTAAGATTATTGCATTTTCTTTGCTTTCTGTTTTCAGTTTTGAAATGGGAATTCCATGTTTTGTTTAGTCTTTTTAATATATAGAACAAACGATATATTCGGATTTTGATCTTATAAAATGGGAATTCGTTGCAATCTCTCTCTCTGTCTCTCTCTCACACACACACACACAAAGAGATGTTTGTACAGAAACAAGGAAAAAAGTGGATCTCATGTATAATTTTATTCTCGTGTGTTATTTTTTCTTGGGCTGCAGGACTGAGAAAGATCAGATATATATCCGCGAGTCATTTTGATGTTACGAAACTATTGGCGCAGAGTCAAATTTTTTGGTAGCTGCATATTAGGACCTTTCTGCCAACTTATCTGTGACTTTGTTTCCTTGTATATAGATAATCACTGATCTATATGATCATATAGCTTTTGAGCAAGCCATGTGCACATTACATTACACTGCAAACGTGGAAATCACTTAAATGGCTTGAAACAGAGAGATGACATCTTTTGAATTTTGATTTGAGATTCAATGATTAGAAGTTATTGAATGAAAATTGGTCTATATTACTTTTCATGATGCACCATCACACTTATGAGTTTGGGACAATGCACCGTCTTTAGTTGCTTTTATCAGGACCAGGTGCCTCTTTTGGAGACAGGTTTCTTGACTTATTGTTGCTAAACCAAAGGTTGCAGATGTTTTGGCGATAATTGTAGTATACGATTCTCGATTAAAAATATTTGTATGGACAGCCTTTTTTAGTTTGATATGATTCATAATTTAAATTGTTTAAAAAAAATTATAAAATAAAATTTCAAGCTTTTTTGTTTGTTTGAAGTCTTTCAAAATAATGTTAAAATTTAAGATTTTTCTGATGTAACTTTTTAATTTTGAGGTCTTAAGAGTGGTGGTTGGTTTGATAATTTCTAAAATCATGTCAACCCGAGATTAATCATAAAATATTATATCTATAATTTTTAAATGACGACACCAAATCAAAACAAAGTATTGGTGATTGTAATGATATAGTAATGGCATCAAAAGATGATATTTGAAAGAGAAGATTTTGTTTCTTATTCTTTCCTATAAATTACTACTATAAATATTTGCAAGTAATAGTTACACAGCTATATCCATAAATATGATGAATTTGAATTTTACCGCTTTGTAATAGTTACAGTTATATCCATAATTGAAGATAACCCTCTTTACATGCCAATCTGGTCCTATTTATAAGTCATTTTTAACTAAATCTCACATACCAAAAAGAGATAGTTAACTCACTGATGATATAGGCTAAATTTTCAATTTTATCCTAATTTATAAAGGGGTACTTTTCAATTCTTTCTTTTCTATCAATCTTTAAATTATTTTTTTACTGGTACAATAAATAAAGACAAAATTATCACAATTTTATTTATTACACTGAAACTGAACTTATAATAAATAGGAACAAAATTTTTGATAAAAAATGACTTATAAACAGTAGGAAAGAGAGTGGTGACTTCATATATTTACTCACGAAACTGGAGTGACCTCAGTTAAGGAAAACTGACTAAAAATCAACGCTAGCTCTGACGACCCCAAAAGAGGCTGAAGCTGAATTCAAGGAAATACCTGAGGCTTATATTCAGCGTAATGATCCTGTATTTAGAATCCTTGCTTTTCGCTGTCTCGCATTTTACATTCAGCGTAATGGGACTTGGGTTCTTACAAAATGCTGAAGAATTTAAGTGGATTTAACTGAGAGATTTTGTCTGGACTTGTGCGTTTGACCGGTGATTTGAATTTCAACAGGTTTTGAGTGATCCACAAAAGCGATCAGTGTACCATCCTCAGTCCGGTGAGGACAGGTTGAATGGGCCACCCGTCGATGGCAGGTTTTCCGGTGAACCAGCGGCGTTTCGGTCCAACCCGAGAAGTGCCGATGATATATATTCAGGGTTACATGGGTTTCCCGGCCGGTTTGGTGCTGGCGCATCCACTTTCCAATGGGGTGGGTTTGGCGATGATTTTTATGCTTCATTTAGGAGTCGAGGTGAAGGTGGCTCAGGGAATTTGCCAAGGAAAGCTGCAGCTATAGAGCGACCACTGCCATGTAGTTTGGAGAATTTGTATAAAGGAACTACAGAGAAAATGAAGAATCCGAGAACTGTTAAAGATCCCATCACTGGGTAAGCTTTCTACACTTCAACTTATGAGCACTTTTGCTTACTTCTTTTATGAAGAAAAAACTTCATTCCGCAAGTTCAATTTACTTGCTAGTGGGTGAAATTGGATTTCTAAATAGAAAAGTAACAGGTTATCACAAAAAAAATGGTTAACAAGGCTTGTTATTTGCTGATCGGCTGGCTTGATTATAGCAGTTTAATATATTGATGTGAAAGTAAACTTTGCCATTTATATTGATTATAACTGTTCTGAGATGGATTGAGATCTGACATGTATGCATTTTTATCCTCTAAGCTCGTTAGCAATTGTGGTTGTATACCTTGATTGCTAGTGTCTGCATCTTTTATCATCTTTACTGTCTAATTAGCTAGAGTGGAGATTATATATTTAGTTGCATTGTTTTCTGAATCGCTTGGCCATGTGCATCCAAGCTTGGACTGGTGGCCCCCACTGCCAGGCAAACAAAAGAATGCCCATTTGTGTTGCTTCCAGTAAGGAAGGACATCTTTGTATGGAAAGGCTTGGATACTTGCTTGACTATTTGAATTTGTTCCTCCTTTTTTCTTGCCTGAATTTTTGTGCCTCCTGAAACAAAGGATTTTACCATATAAGTAGTTCAGTATTGACTTTACACAATTCAGCCAGCAATGCAATGAATTATATGTTGACGGTTGACCAACAGGCTTCACAGGGAAATGGCAAGATTGGCTATGGAACGTTTTTTTGGACCATCTGCTATGGAACTAGAGTCTATGAAATTATTTTTTGATTATGATTACAAATCTTCCCTGTTTTCTTCTTGTGCAGGAGGTCGACCTTTGTGGAGGAAATTCTTGAAGTTGAGATCAAGCCAGGTTGGAAGAAATGAACAAAAGTAACATTCCCAAAGAAGGGAAATGAAGTGGGAGGACTTACACCTGCAGACCTTGTCTACATCATTGAAGAGGAACCTCATAGTGTATTCAAGAGGGACAACGATGATCTAATTGTCACCCAAACGATATCTCTTGTTGATGCCCTGACAAGTTATGAGGGACTGCTCAAAACCCTGGATGACCGGAGTCTTATTATTCGCATAAACTCAATCATTCGTCCCTCATATGTACATGTTGTTGAAGGAGAGGGCATGCCTCTTCCCAAAGAACCCTCTACAAAGGGTAAATTGAGAATCAAGTTCAATATCGAGTTCCCCTCCACAATCTCATCAGAGCAGAAAATTGGCCTTGAGAAACTTTTGACATCACCATGTAAGATTATTGTGTTTTCTTTGCTGTCTGTTTTGAAATGGGAATTCCATGCTTTGTTAAGTCTGTTAATATTCAGAACAAACGATGCATTAGGATTTTTAAGTGTCTAACTGTATTGTGCAAGGTTATTAAACCTGTACCGATGACTGAACCGATTGAGGTACTAAGTTAAAGATTAGTGGGTTAGATCGGACTCAAACTGAAACTAATTCGGACTAAACCGGTGAAGAAGTGAACATCTCAGGATTATTTATATGAACTTCTAAATAAAATAAAATATAAAACGAATTAGTGTATTTTTCTGTAATTTTAAAAAGGTTGAACCGGTCAAACTAACCGGTTGACTGGTTCCCGACTCAAACCGACCGGTTTGATCCGGTTCTGATGGCAATGGTATTGTGTCTAATTTATTATTTAGTTGCAATCACACACGCTTACATGTTTGTAAAGAAACAAGAAAAAGAAAGTGGATCTCATTTTTTTCTGGATCTCGAGTGTTTTTTTTTTTTTGGAACTGCGGGACTGAGAAAGATCAGATATATCCGCTGATCGTTTTGGTCTTATGAAAGTTTTGGCAGAGTCAAATTTTTTGGTAGCGGCAAATTAGGACCTTTCAGCCAACTTATCTGTGACTTTGTTTCATGATCTTGGTCATTGTATTCAGACAGTCATAGCTTTTGAGCAAGCCATGCGCATTTTACACAGCAAACGTGGAAATCACTTAAATGACTTGAAACAGAGAGATGCCATCTTTTGAATTTTGGTTTGAGATTTAATTATTAGAAGTCCATATTTCCTGTGATAATAACAAGATTCAGGTGCAATTCTACCCATAAACATTTTTTCAGAAGAGCTACCAGCATAGTAAACATTTTCCTAATGCAAAAATATCTATGAATATTAAAAAATAGACCGATAATGTCAATTCCGTTAATTTAGGTTAATGGCGTTATTTTTTTTTTCATGTGGGGCTCACCTATTTCTTAACAAAAAACTAAAACCATCAAGCAAAGTTAACAGAATTAACATTATTAATTTATTTTTTAATGTTTATAGGTATTTTTACACCCGAAAAACATTTACTAGCTAATAGCTCTTTCAAAACATGTTTACGAGTAAAATTGAATCTTCTAGCAATGCACCATCTTTAGTTGCTTTTATCCGGACCAGGTGTCCCTTTATTGATGTGTCCGTACAGCATTTCTTTTCGAGACAAAATTCTTATTGCTTTTTTTTTTTTTTTTTGCCAGAAAAAATTCTTATTGCTATTTCAAAGGTTGCAGCAGATATGCCCATCAGGAAACCATGCTTCATGGTCCCCTAAAACATGTTTTTACGAAAATTGTAGTTTTGGATCCTCAATTAAAATTATTTGTATAGACAGACTCTTTATTTGGATATGATTCATAATTTAAACTGCTTGAAAATAATTATAAAATAAAATCTCAAGCTTTTTTGTTTTTGAAGTTTTTGAATATAATGATAAAATTTAAAATTTTTTTAATGTAACTTGTTAATTTTGAGGTCTTAAGTTGGAACTTTGTGTGTTTTATATAGGGAAGGGTGGTGGTTGGTTTGATAACCTGTAAAATCACTGGCCAAAAAAAAAAAAAAAAAAGATAACCTGTAAAATCATGTCAACCCGACATTAATCAATAAAATATTATATCTTTAATTTTTAAATGAGGACACCAAATCAAAATAAACTATTGATGATTGTATTGATCTAGTAATGGCATCGATACATAATAGTTGAAAGAAGATTTTGTCTTCTTATAAATTATAAATATTTGCAATTAATTTGAGTTTTACTGGTTTTAATATTATATAATTACATTTCAATATTGTTGACCTAATTGAAGATAACCCTCTGTGATCTCTCGCTGAAGATAACCCTCTTACCATAATTTTATATCTTTATTCACCAAACAGGAATGACCTCAACTAAGGAAAATTGAATTGACTTGGGTCTAGTGTTGTTAATGAATTTAATTTATTGAGTTTGAGGGCTTTACAACAAATTTGTCATGAGATGATTATTTTTAAAAAAAAAAGTATTTATATTTATATATTTATGTTTCAAAACATAAAAAAAAATGATATAACATTGTCATTGTGTATAAAATTTACATCTATTATTATGATTATTATATTTTTAACTGCATCATATATATGCAAAAAGAAGAGATGATTTTGAGGGGGTAATGTTGTTATTTAACAATATTCAAAAATTTCTAATTAGGCTTCTTAATCTGATAAAAAATTTGTCAAAAATGAAGGCTTAAATTTGGATTTTAGTGTTTCAGTTGGATTTATTTTATACAGGATTCCCCTTTAATTAATTTGAAAATGCAAATAAAAAATCAATGTTATCTGACCCGAATCAGACTGGCCGAACCGGCCTAGAAACCGGCGACCCGGGCACTAAACAGGACCGGGTCAAATTTTTTTAATTTTTTTTAAATCTTTTTTTAATTTTATTTTTCCTTTAGAATTTCATACTATAAGCCTATTTCATTTTTCACTGGTTTGGTCCCGGTTTAGCTCCGGCTTGACTCTAGTCTGATCCACTGACTCTTGACTCAGTACCTTGACCGGTTCACTGACCGGTCCGGGTTTAATTACCTTATAAAAAATAGAAGGTATATTTTGCATGAAAATAAAAATATAAGCAGTATTAGATATTATTAAGGACCAAATTTGAAACCCCAAACAAAATGTGTGGGTAAATGTATAATTTAATGAAAAGATTGATGGAATTACATACCACCCTCCTCTTGGTCATTCTCTGTTGCTTTTCCTTGAACCGTTTTCCATATGCTTCCGTTGTCCTGTGTCCCCCACGATCTCTTGGATCCGCACTCATGGTCTCCTTGCTGCAACCTCTTACCACTTTGAATCCCTCCTCCACATTCAATTTGTGCTAGTATTCTCATTTTTTAATCGATTTTCTTAGATCTCTTCTTCGTTTTATGGAAATGGCTTCTAGTCCTCGCACCGTGGAGGAGATCTTCAAGGATTATAGTGCTCGAAGAGCAGGGGTTGTTCGTGCTTTAACTTATGGTACTCTATTTCGTTCTTTGTTTCTTTATTTCATTTCTTCAGTTTTATTTTCTCTGTGGTCAGTCTTGAATTTGTTTCTCTTGTGTTTCCGTTTCTCAGATGTTGATGAATTTTATGGGCTCTGTGATCCAGGTAACGCGTAACCTTGGATCTGTATACCTTTTTAGTTTACGTAAATATTCTGAAGTTTTCTATTTTTTTTCCGTCACATCTTTTATTTCCTAATTTAGTTATCATGTTGCTTGTTTCTTTGTGAATTATGCATGCTTGGATTTATGGTAGAATTGATTTCCGCCCATGGAAGATTTGAGGAAATCAACTTTTTTATTAAGGAAATGTCAAACGCTTGGCGTGCCTGTTGTCCTGGGCACTCTTGAAAATGTTCAAGTTTGACTAGGCTTTGGTTTGCTCTATGACATTATAGTTCTAATTAGTGGGCTATGTACAAGTTCCTTTTTTGAATACCCTGACTGAATCGCAGCATGAGATTTGACAGAATTGTTTGAACTATAATATCCTTGAGTTTCTTCTCAATTCAGTGGAGAATGTTGTGAATAGAAAAAGAATTGCAGTTTCTTTGTAACATATTGAAGCCCTGCCATAATGCTCATTTAGATTTCTTGGCTTTATGTATGCTTAACGATGTGTGCCCCATTAAAATTCAAATTTTATGTTCGTTTAAGATAAGGAGAACTTGTGCCTTTATGGACATCCAAATGAAACCTGGGAAGTAACTCTGCCAGCAGAGGAAGTTCCACCTGAGATTCCTGAGCCAGCTCTTGGAATCAATTTTGCTAGAGATGGCATGCAACGCAGGGACTGGCTTTCTCTGGTTGCTGTCCACAGCGATTCATGGCTGCTTTCTGTGGCTTTTTATCTTGGAGCCCGTCTTAACCGCAATGAAAGGTACAACCTAACCCAATGGAGTTGTATGTGTATGGTGACAATTCCAGTGGATTGTGGACATGCTCGAACACTCTATAGCATGTTGGAAACACGGGGCTATTGTCATGGTTGTTGCTCAGCATGAATTAATTAATCATGATTGATATCTCAGTAAATCTCTTAAAGTTGGGGCTGCAAAAGGTCTCTTAACATAATTTTATTTTGCCTGCAACATCACATAGGGGTTCCCATGCAAGTTTAACTATTTGACTGCTCAGTTAAGTGACGCGAGCAGAAATGGTGCCAAAGTGACTGGGCAACTCCTCTAAGATTTATAATTTATTGTATAATCTTTAGCTGTTTTCACTTTGCAATACATAAATGAAACAGATATTGGCTGAAATTGTATGGGATGATTGAATTGAGAATGTTACTGAGGGGAAGAATAGCAAATTCTGTTGTACAAGGGCGAAATATGTCTCACTCTTCCATTTTTTCCAGATTTTTAATTCTTAGGATTAAGTGTTGTACAGAGGGGTTTGGAGCCACTTAAAGTACCTGAGAGAAGGATATGCAGTTTAATTTGACTTACTATTTGTATTTCAGAGTATGTACTGTTCTGTTTCTCAGGTCCTTTTTATCTTTTTGGCCATAGATCACCTTGCGCCTTACTCAGGAACTAATGCTATTGGAAGGGAGGTCAATAGATGCGATATATTTGTTGTAACATTATAACATCTAACCACAACATATCGTATGGCTCTTTCTGTTGATAGTTACGCTAGTTCTTTATGGCAGGAAACGGTTATTCAGCTTGATCAATGATCTTCCCACTGTTTTTGAAGTTGTGACTGAGAGGAAACAGTTAAAGGACAAGCCCACTGTGGACAGTAGTAGCAAGCCTCGGGGTGGCACCAAGGTTAGTTGGATCAATACTCAGGCTCATGTATAGCATCCTTGGGGCTAGCCATTTGCTTTTGCATGATAATATCAGGACCATGATTCCTGAACTTGTTTAATGTGTGTTCCGTTTTTGAGCTTTACTGTGTTGTTTACAAAAAGTGTGGTAGCTGTTTAAATATTTGCTGTCGGGTTTTTAAATAGTAGTAATATAGAATCACTCCCCTTGGTCCTTAAAATAAGACATGTTTGAGGAGTTGATCTTGGTTCTAAATATAAAACATAGTTTTCATATTTGTCAATCTTTTAAAAAATACATGTCATATTAACTAACTTCCTTAATCTAATCAAATTAGGTAAATATGTCTTATTTTAAAGCTCGGAAGGAATATGATATTTGAAAGAACGTGTTGGAGGACTCGCAGATTCCTGAGTTGGAGAAAATATACATGTTTTATTGAAGAAGCTGATAGCAAACACTTAAAAAATTGCTTTTAACTTTGTTTTTTTTTCCCCCTTTCTTTGATGCAAGCTTCTCCCTTGGATTTTCAGAGAACAAGTGACGGGCAAGTGAAAAGCAACCCAAAGCTTTCCGATGAAGGTTATGAGGAGGAAGAAGATGAGCATAGCGAAACCCTTTGCGGTAGCTGTGGTGGAAATTATAATGCAGATGAATTTTGGATTGGCTGCGATATCTGCGAGAAATGGTTCCACGGGAAATGTGTGAAAATTACTCCTGCAAAGGCTGAGAGCATAAAGCAATACAAATGCCCATCATGTAGCATGAGGCGAGGTAGGCTCTAGTTGACCAAAGGCAAAAAAATTGAGGGGTAAAATGTTGTTATTAGAGGCTGACAATATTGTATTACTGCTATATTTCTTAATTACTAAAGGGCATGTAACAGGTATACTACTATGTTCAACGTGTAATTTCTGAGGGGATTAAGTTTGACTTTGGTGAGAATATTCAATAATGTATGTTCTTTATACCGTAGAATAGATTGTGATATATTCTAATTTTGGTGGACTTTTGATCCTTTGAACGCAAGATAGCACTTTCCAAATTAATTCTTATATATATATTGGCGTTCTTATCTACTCTTGGCCAAAATGCCCAGAAGCTTACTTTACAAGATTTCACTCTGAGGCTTTCCCATCTCCACCTAAAAAGAAATTAGCAATATAGCCAATAAAAGTCTGACATAGTTTGTAGATGGCTGATCTCTTAAATATGATGTCCTTGTATCAGTTGGGGAATACTGTCTAGATTCTACCCCAAAAAAAAAAAAATGAAATTAGCAGTATAAATTTTATGAAGACAAATATAAGAGATTCAATTTATATTCTTCTGTGGTCAATGTCATTCGTTGACTTTGTTGGGAAATCATGGTATGGGTATGGAGCACCCTCCTTGGGGCTGTTTGGTACGAGGAGGGGAAAATTTCTTTTGGTTTGGATTTAAAAAAAAAAAAAAGAGAATTGAGGTTAAAAGTTTTAAATTAATTTTTCTTCTTCTTTTATCTCATATATTCTTTATATTAAAATTTTCTAACCCCATTTTTCTAATTTTGTTTTTTTTAAAATCTATCTCATAAAAATTTTTCATCCCTTCTAAATCCCTCATGCCAAACAGTGTGCAAGAGCCTGATTTGTATAGAGGTTTCAAATTAGGAGCTCAACTTAGATGGTCATGACGCGGAATTTTTGAACTTTCAAATATAAATCTGAATAATTTATATTTAACTTTTAAGTTTAAATAAAATCTTTTAGCAGTGAAATTGGAATATTTCACTCCTATTAAAAAAAATTATAAACTACTCAAGAAATACAATACAAGAAAATGTGAATATAAAATTGAATTGAATGCGTCTGTTTAATTCATAATCAATCACTTGGTATCTGAAACCACATTTGAACTTGAACAAATTTGAATCCAGTTAAGTAAGGATTAAACAGATGGCAAAACTCTAATAATTAACAAGTATATAAACACAACAATATGCCCAAAGCTTAAATTCGAGACTATTTGTACCTGGCGCTTATATGTTGCATTTTGTTTATACAATCCAAACTAATTACGAGATAAATAAAGATATACTCCTAACGACATAGAAGAATTGTTGAACTTTAACTTTTGTTTATTCCTCAAATATTGGAAATATTTCTTTGACAAAGTGAGTCTTAATCATCACATTCATAACTCCCTGAAAACTATAGGGGTTTTAACTTGTTGGCAAACTGTTTAAACTTTAAAGATGTTGACTGGTTATTGCAGAGATGACAATTACAAAATTCAAATGATTAGGAAGTTGCTTAAAATTATCGATTTATAGTAATAAATTGCAATTTAAAACAAAAAGCCAACAGAATGTACCATAACGTGTCCTTCACTTCGATTGTCTCCTACCTGGATCTAAATCCTATGCTGTTGAAGGAAATACTGACAACAATGAAACGCAGCACTTAGAGAGAAACACCAAAATCCTAGGCATGGAAATCTAGTTTGACCAGCAAACTTTTAAGATTTTCTGTTCTATGCAAATATGACTTGTCGTGTATAGTCTAAAATTGTTAGATGTTTGTCACAGCAAGAAGAAAACAAATTTTTTCATATATATCAGTAAGAGATATGGATTAACAAATACTGCTAATTACTCCATCCTTCCGGTCCTAAATACAAGAATTAGATAAGAAATTTAGTTTGATTCTAAATATAAGATACCAATCCGCTTTGTTTAACAAACTTGTAATTTTTTTTTTTTTCAAAATATCCCTATTGATTGCACATATTATTAAGAAGATTTTCATCAAGGATTAATTCCAACACACATGACTAAAGATAATATTTTAAAGAAACCAACACAAGTTTATTACAAATAACTAATTTTATTAATATTTGCAAATTAGCTATCTAATAACTCTTATATTAAATATCAGAAGTAGTATTTTCTAGGGAAAATCACACTAAGGTTCCAATTAAGGAAAATAATATCAGAAAAGTCTCATAAGTTGACAAATGAAATAACCACCATTGACAAATTATGAGACTTTTTTTATATTATTTACCTTAGTTGGGACCTTAGTGTGATTTTCCCTATTTTCTATCTTTTTTCTTTCAATTGTTTTTTTTTTAAATTTTGTTGACTCTTATATGGGGATATTGACTAGAGTCCTCGACAAGGTGATACCACAGGGAGTGGGTCGCTTATGAAATCTGAGACCCAATCTAGGATGACTATAGATTTTACCATGTAACGATCATCTCAAGGCTCTCTCTAGCTAAACAAACCTCATTACGACTTCAATCTATAAACCCAGACGAAACCACATTATTCATAAAGAACCTCAAGGAACATGTCAGATTCATTCTGATACACAGGATCCTTGATAAAAGGCAAGTGTATAGCATACTTGAAATCTCTGAAGGAGATAAGAGAGAATTTATATAAAGATAAACCTTTCAAAAGATAAAAATCTAGAAGGAAGTCATAGGAAAACACTCTTCTATTGATAGAAACTTTGATATAAACTTCGATGATCCTTTATCCTAATCTAAGGATTTTTATAGGTGGAGGATGCTGACCTACTTACTTCAGTCTTTTGACATCTTTGGTTTGGTTTGATCCCCAAGGGATGGGGTCTTTTTTAGGAGTTTAGACAACTGGCTTATATGTTTAGTCACATTTGGAATAAAGTCTCGAAGATAATTTACGATTTCCAAGAATTGCTTGATTTGCTTTACCGACAAGTTGTCATTTGGGAAATTAAGCAATTCTTGTGTAATGTGAAGGCCTAGTTGGTAAAAACCATCGTAAAATATCATTCCAAGAAATTCAATCTGGGCTTGGGCTATATGTCCTTTCTTGGATATGAGTATGATTCCATATTGGGCTATTATGTTAGTAAACTGGGCTAGTAGCTTTCTGTGAGTTTCCTTGTCTTCAGATAAGAGCAAGATATCATCAATGTAAATTAATGCACTTTGAAGGATTGGTTCAAATATCCTGATCATAGCCTTTTGGAAAAGGAAAGGGGCCACCTTTAATCCAAATGACATTACTTTCCACTGATACTAGGCATCTACTATGCAAAATGCAATTTTGTATCTGTCATCAGGGTGGATACCCAACTGCCAGAATCCAACCTTAAGATCAAACTTTGAGAAGATCTTTGCCCTGCTTAACCTAGAGGTTAAGGTATCTCTCTTAGGAAGTGGAAACTTGTCATCCTGTAAAAACATGTTAAGAGGCTTATAATCAATCACCAATCTCTTTTTCCCTCTAACAAGCTCTGATCTTTTCTCCACATAAAATGCTTGGCATGCCCAATTAGATTCTGTAGGCTCAATTAATCCTTGTGCTAATAGAGAAACACATTCCTGTCTAGCGAGAAGAAGATCTTTAAGGTTCATGCCAGAATGGGTTGTTTTGGTAGGATTAATGTCTTCATTCTTTTTAAAAGGGAGTTTGATGGAGAATTCTTCATTTTTCCATGGTGAGGATGATGCTTGAATTGAGCATGGCTATCAGCACATAACTTGAGCAATTGATCTTGAATATCTGAATAGCCAGGTGGAGCTTGGTTAACCTTTAGGATGTTGGGAGTTGGAACATAAGGACTGAAGTATTTTTTGAATTTGAGACCTTTAGGAGTAATATAAAGATGTTTAGTTCTATAAAAGGCATTAAACCCAAAGAGAATATCTCTTTCAGGAAGATAACTTTCTAGAACTCTAATCCATACAATATATCTTAGAAAGAACCTCATTCCAATTTTCTTTTTTGAAACAAGGTCTATGTTGAAGATCTTTCTATTGATACTGGTGAAGGAATGGTTAAATGGGGCCCAGGTTTCTTTGCGAAGGATATGGGGTTTTAAGATAGTGGCACATGATCCTATATCTATATGGGCCATGGCTACTGTGGGCTTGTCATATTTGGTGGGAAGAATCTTGGCTGTGATATTGGGCCTGGGAGTTTTTTCAATTTGGGCTATGCCTAGGGACCCTAATGATCCTAAGACTTTGGAAGGCTTTTTAGTGGTTGGGTTGAGAAAGCAAATAGGCCTATGAGGTAGTAAGTACTGTAATCCTTATTAGAGGAGGAGGATTCTTCTAAAGAAGACTCACTTGAGCTAGAGTCAGGGCTGGTGTCATAAATAAGTAAGGCATACCAAGTATCTTTGTCTCGTTCAGATTGTTGTTCAAAAACGAACTCGATATCTTTGTCTTCTCCAATGGGCAATGCATTTCAAAAAGATTGTAGCATTTTTACTTCTCTCTTTTTCTTATTTGGATAGGCTTTGGCAAAATGACCTCTTTTTCCACGAAGGAAACATGCATACAATTTTTTGGATCTAGAGGACCTTCTTTTGAAGTATTTGTATTTTTGCCTTGAGCTTTGTTTTGGTCTCCTCTTCTTTTTATGATTTCTATACCCTCTGAGGGGTCATACTTATAATAATAGGACTTCTTTTTGTTCAAACAATGGCAAGCATGCTTATCTTTGCATTTGATCTTTAAATGAGATTTGCTACAAGCAAGCTTAAGCTTAGAAGTTCCTCTCATCATGGACTTGAAGAATTTCTATTGTTCACACAACTTGTCAAGAGTTGATAAGGCAAGCTGGTATATTTCTCCAAGTGAGAGTTAAGAGACTTCTTTTTTAAGAGAGATGATCATTCGATAAAGTTCTTTTAGAAGAGAGGCAACAAACACATGACTCAGATTAGGGTCTTAGGCTCCTCCTAATCGATAATACTTTTCTAACATTCTGGTGAAATGGTTCTGCAGATCTCTGTGGTTGAGGGAACAACACTTCATTTCAAATTGCTCCTGATAGTGTCTTCGTTAAATAACATTAACATCTCTTAAGAACTCTGTATGAATGGCTCCAATTAAGGAATGTTGCTAGGCTGTTTACTCTTATAACCTGAAGTCTTTGATACTATGGAATGTTGCTAGGCTGTTTACTCTTACAGCCTGAAGTCTTTGATACTTACTAAGCTTTATACACCATTCATGTAAATTTCCAGTCGTCCTGAAAATAAACTCTATCAGGACTTGTTTAAGAGTGGCTGAGGATCGAGTCATCTGTAAGTCAATCCATGCTCCAAATCATGAAGCTTATCTCACCACTTAGATGGAGGAATATCATCAAATGTAAACCATGGTTCATTAGAAGGTTTGCCTTCTAAGTTTCTTGTTGCTGAAGGCCTTGATTCTCCTGTTTGTTCTTCATCAAAGGATGGATCTTCAGCAACAGTGTGTTGTTGTTGTGAGGTATCTCTTGTATCAACCATAGCAATGATTGATAGGTCTGCATAATACTATTTCTCACTAAAAACTTCTTCAATCGTGGATTCCTCTAAAGTTTTTGTTGTCATGGAGATAGAATCTTTTGAAATGGATTCTTCTTCAGTGGTATTTCCTTCCTGAGAAGGAGTTGATTCCAATATGAGGATTGGGAATTCAAAATCATCATCTAAGAATCCAATAGCCCTTAATAGACTTGCAGCTACACGTTTTCCTCTATCAGTAGAGGATGTCGAAGGTATTGAAGTCTTTGGTAGAGAGGTGGGTGGAGTACGAATTTTTAGTGAGGTTTGGGTCAGTCTAATATCGATGAAGGCTGGTCCTGTATAAGGTGCTGGTCTAGAGGTTTGTGAAGAGTAACTTTCAAATCTGATGCCAGAAGTGGTTACTACTTTCTTTTTGGATGGCTTTTTAGGATTAGTTTCTCTTAACTGTTTGGCCAAAGGATAATTGGATCTGAAAATGGATTCATGTCAAGTTTTGTATGAGGTGGTTTAAACACAAGATGGGTAGGTGGTAAAGAAGAGTATGGAGAGAAAGGGTCTATTATGGGTTGCAGTGGAGGTGGCTGATGTTTGTGGATGTCAGCTTCAATCTATCGTAGTTCTTTTTTCATTATAAAAAGCTCTTGTGGCTTTCTCTAGAACTCTAGACCATAATATTTATGGTCTATGTATCTTATTAGATCTTTATCTAATTGCTGCGCCTGAGCAGAGAGCCTGTTGTGCAGGCTTTTAATTTCTTCTGTCATTGCATCCATTCGGGTGGACAAGTGTTCAGTCTTTCCTGTAAGATCATTAAGTTTCTTATCTATGTGATGCAAGATCTTGTTCTGGTTGACTACATTCTTCGTTTGCCAATTTAGCACTTCCTCAACTAGAGTAACTGGTTTATAGATTACTTGTGAAACGATCTCCGTAGCTGGGATGTAGGGTCTTGTGGTTACCCTTGTATTTTCATTGGTCCTAGTTTGGAGAGGTGGAAAATTCTCCTCATAGAAGCCTGGTTGTACCATGGCAACACATGGAATGATCGGGGCTACCTTCAAGGATTATTGGAGTTGTGGGGATAACAACCTGGAATTCTTCTTTAGGAAAAATGCTTGCTATTAGATCATCATGACCTAGTTCTTTAAGGAGATCCTAAAAGGTCGTCAGAAGGAACTAATGCACCAATCATACTTACGAAGGGTCAAACTCATACTTGAACAAAGACTTAAGGAGGTCTAGAGACCTAAGATTCACTAATTTTTCCAAATTTAAGTACTTCTTTAAGTTTTTTAATTCATACAATTTAAACACACACTACGCCTACAAGCATGCATGTCAATGTCAAGCTCGAACCCAAGACCTCATCTAAACATAATAGGTGACATTGCTTTTGGGACAACTTCATGTTGACATAAACTTCTTTTAAATTTGAGGGACATACTGTTAGATATTTTATTATTTAAGATTATATATTTCATTATTATTTAATATAGATTATATCTATATATTATCTTATCATTCTTTTTGAATAAAATATCTCATGATTGTGGCCCGCACGTGATTTCGATAGAGATTTGGTTTAGGGTTTCCTACCTTGCTAGCAAGCTATTACAAGCCTTGATGGAAGGTTATAAATAGTAGGCTAGGTCTTAGAGTAGTAACATGGAAAACTCACTTACTTGCACCACTACTAGATATAGATTTTACTACTCTGAAGGATGACCGTTTTTGAAAAAAGGAAGTAAAAAATAAAGGCGGTGACATTTTTATAATTATGTGCACTAGTTTTGACAGATTAGGCATCCCAATTCCAAAAACGGATGCCAAAGGTCCACCTTTGACATCCCAATTCTAAAAACGGACTCCAAACCTTTGGTGTCCCTAATTTATTCCCTAATATTACCCTAATTTAAATTAGGGATGCCATATTTTCTAAGGCGTCCCTAATTTAATTAGGGACGCTAAAGGTGGCATCCCATATTCTTTAATATTCTCCCATATTCGAACTCAAATACATATATTGCCAAAAATATTCCATTACCATATGCCGCCCTCCTTGCTTTTCTCTTCCTCTTCCTCTCTCTCACCCCCCGTGACATTTCTCAGTTTCTCTGAGAGGAGTTGTAAAGAGAGACCTACACTCCATAGATTCAAATTGCTTCTTCCGGTTCTTCCTTTGGTGTTCTCGCCATCCTCCCTGCTCTTATCCTCAATCTTGTCATGCCCTTTGGTGCCCCTACTTGTGACGGTAATCTCTCTTTCATCACTTCTCAAATCTAACATACCAGCCTCTGTTTACATTCTCTTTGCATTTGGATCTGACTCTCCTGTCTGTTTATTATTATTATATAATTTCCTTTCCTTTTTCACAATTAGATCTAGTACGGTGCATGTGCAAATGAAGAGAATGGATTTTTGAATTTAGAAGTTTGAATTCAAAAAAGAGAGATGCCACTATACATGTTCACAATCACTATAGACATCACTGTTCACAATCACTGTCTGTGCTACTGTTCACGCTTCTCTTTCTAAAAGAGATTGGTTGGTTATTATGAGTTTGTTTTGTGTGAATTTTTTGATTAAAAAAGGATGCATTTCTGGTGTCCAATAGAAAAAAAAAAAGCCACCTTTTTTTGAAAAAAAAAAAGAACTTTTGGAGTCCATTTTTTCAAAAACAAACGCCATAAGTGTGCCACTTACGGAATCCATTTTTGAAAAAAGGGACTTCGTAAGTGGCAAACTTATGGCATCCATTTTTTCAAAAACAGACGTCGTAAATGCCTTTATGGAGTCTGTTTTTTAACAGACGTCGTTTCCAAACTTTCTACGTCCCTTACATACACATCCCCCTGAAAACAGATGTCGAAAGAGGCTAAAAATGGACATTAAGAGTGTTATTTGTAATAGTGTTGCCCCTTAAGGGTTTCCTAACGGATAATGGTTATTCTCATCAAACCATCATTGCACCTCATCTAGCCGTTAGAAGAATCTTGAGTTATTTTCTTTTGATATATTTTCCCCCTTTTTAATTCCCAGGTTGTGAGATATAGCATGCAGAGTTGCTATGGTTAGAGGTACTACTGATGAAATCTTCCACTGTTACTCTTTATTTTAGAGTTTATATATTCTATATTTAGTAATTATTTCTGTATTTATTCCAACACATACAACTCTAAATATTGATCATCTCTACAGCATTTTACATCCAAAGTAAGTAATTTTAATTTGATCCTGAAGTAGTAATATTTTTGTATTTTCATAGCATTGGAAGAACAAAAGACAGCGGGGAGAATCATGGTTAAGAAATTCATAGTGGGCATCGCCAACCCTGGACAGGTTACTTAGCTTCTGTGTCTCCAACCAAACATCATGTGTTTTTGTCTTTTCTTTGTCATTCTCTCTCTATAATGCTCGAACGTTTGATATAATTAATGCCTTCAAGTTCAACGTTGATCCCTCCAATACAATTAGCATCAGACTAATTGAAGCTATGGCTTCCAATAACAATCTCTCTTCATCTTCTGATGCCTCTGCAAAAGAACGCCTTCGTTGGACTCAACAACTTCATGATCTCTTCGTTGAAGCTGTCAACAGACTTGGTGGCCCTGATCGTACGTATATATTCATACACACACACACACACACCCCTTGTTAATAATTATTCCAGCTTAATTAATTTTGTTATTATTTTGTGATTCTGGGTTTAATTTGCAGGAGCAACACCAAAGAGTATAGTGAAGGAGATGACGAGTATGGGGGTATCTGGAATCACCATTTATCACGTCAAAAGCCACCTGCAGGTTCTATACACACACACACACCATAATTAATCTAAAAGAAAGCCCAATTAAAATTAGTAATTAATAACTAATTACAAGCTTCGTTTTGGATATTTCTTCAGAAGTACAGGATCAACAAGTTAATTCCCGAGTCTGCTACTAGTAAGTTCTTAAACTTGTTGTCCAAACAATTCAAGCTGTAGAAATTGAACTGCCTCCACTTCAGATCAAAATTTTTAATTTTTAATTGAATTATTAATTATTGGCCTTTAACTTTTGTTGAGAAGGAAGCAAGCTTGAGAGAAGAAGCATATCGGACATACTGCCTAATTTCAGCACTTTAACGTCGGTCAACGGTTTATGATCTTTTAAAATTTTATGTGCTATTGTGTCAATTATTGGTAATAACTTATTTATATAATTTTAATATTAATATTGATTATTAATTATTTCTTGTTCATGTTAAAATATATATAAGCAGCGCGCTGCAGCTCAAGGAGGCTCTACACTTGCAAATGGAAGTACAAAAACGCTTGAGCGACCAACTAGAGGTACACAAATTTTCATACCAAATAAATATGCACAATAATTCAAATTTTTATATGCAATAATTTAATTTAATTTTTAAGAAGTTTATATATGCAATACTTTAATTTAATTTTTGCAGCATGATATGGTTTTATTAAATTTTAGAAGAAAAGAAATTGAATGGAATATAATTAGCTTTTAGCAGTCATGTTTTTCTTGAATTAAAAAAAGGTTTTGAATCAACAACCAAAAAAATTTTTGAATCTAAGAGAATTAATTGTTAATCCAAAATATTTCGTATTAAAAAAAGCCCAAACTTTGATCTATAATTTTTTTCATATCGCTTCAATGCCAAAAAGATGAAGAAGACAAACTTATTAAATTAATAACAACATAAAAATACAATTACTCCTTTCAGTACTTAATATAAGACATATTTACTTAATTTGATTATATTAAAGAATGTATTGAAATTAGTTGATATGATATGTATTTTTTAAAACACCATAATCATCTTCCTTATAGTTAAATTAATTGATATGACATGTATTGTTTAAAACACCCTAATCATATTCCTTAACTAATTCCCTCATTCTTCACCTCCTTTAATTTACTATTGTTGAAAGAGCATCAATAGAAGTAAAAGGAAAAGATTAATAAATATAAAAATTATGTCTTACATTTAGAATCAAGATTAACCCTCTAAATATGTCTTATATTAAGGATCAGAGAGAGTATTTATTTAAACGAAAGAGGCAAAATTCACTTTTATAGAGCCTATGCTTAGAAGGATTTTCGTAGTTCTTAGATATTGAGTGAAGGATACTACTCTTCCTATTGTACAAATTAAACTACAAACTTGATCTTATATTATGGTTTAAATTGAAAGTATTTCATATTAAGAATAGATGGCAATATATTATAATATAGAAAAATTACTATGAGGCCCCAAAAAACGATCTAATTACCAAAAATGTCTTAAAGATAAGTTAGCAATATAAACATGATGTTGTCATTTCCTACACTGAAACTTATCATTCCATGCTCTTCAGTTATTATCCAGGTTTTGAAACCCGGACCGGACCTGCCCGAGAACCGGCGAACCGGCAGGGAAACCGGTCCAGTTCGGGGTCCAGTCTGGGTCAGCAATTTTTATTTTTATTTTTTTGTAAAATTGATTTTTTAAATTTTTTTTTTCAGAATTTCATATTAATAAGTTTAAAATATTTAATTTCTCACCGATTTAGCTCTAGTTTGACTCCGATTTGACCCAGTATCCTGATGACCTGTTCAATGATCGGTCCGGGTTTCAAAATCTTGGTTATTATAGAACTTTTTAGTGATTAAATATCTTTCATGGTCCTTATAGTAAGTCCCCTGTATATATAATCAAGAACATGGATTGAGAAAAAAAATTATATTTAAGAACCCAAATCTTAATAATTTTTAGATAGAGATCTTGTGAATTATAATTTAAAAAAAAAAAAAAAGTTTACAACTAATCTTTACAAGACTTACTATCAAAATTTAAATAAGTTATCGGTTTAGAAACTTGATCTTTCAGTACAACTTACTCGCAGTTTTTAGGATAAGAATCTCTGAATATATTTTTATTGATACATCAACTGAAGAAACCAAGGTTTGAATAACCCACAGTAGATGATATTTCCTAACTGAAATTATATATGCTTATGTGTTGTCTGGAATGAAACTGAAAGGTTCAAAGGAGCTTGAAGTTAAAAATGGAAGCTCAAGGGAAGTACTTGGAGAGACTTGGCCAAACTTATCAAAACTCAACCATCTCCACAAAACCTACTGGCAATAATAAGCTTCTTGTTAATAATAATACTGCACCTACGACGACTTCAATGTCTTGTCTTTCTGAGGAATCCGATGATATTCAACCTTCTCATTATGGTTCCAAACACAGTAAGTCCAACGTTGTCACTCACAAAAAGCAAAGAATCGTCGTCCAAGATGATGCTATTAGGGTTAATAATTTCCCAAGTTTGGATCAGCTTTCTTCTTCTTCTTCTTCTTCATCATCATCTTCGCCGTCATCATCACCTACTCCAGAATTCTGCAACCAAAACTGGGACCTACTTCCTTGGAATCAGCTTGCAGCTTCATTTCCATGTGAATCATCCTTGGTTCCAAGCTACTTGTTGTGAGAGTTTAAATTTGTGAATAATCATATTATCGTTCGTTAAATAAATAAAATAAAGGAGGGATATACGTATGTAATACACACACATATATTCATATGACGTGACTGTAATGTTTGCATATATATTTGGGAAGTGATTGCTTGAAGGACCTAGCAGAAGAAGGAATAAAACTACATATGTAATCTTCTATAATGCTTTTTTATGCATATATATGTGAATAAAAGTTTGAGCTTGATGTAGGACTATTCCTTATATATATATATATATATATATATATATATAGCAAAAAAGACTTAAAAGCAATACCTTTTGTGTATATAAACATATCAAATCCTTCTCATCAATAAAATTTTAACATATGAATTTTTCACTGATTTTTCCTATTGAGACTTGTTGGTATACGTAGTGTGGAAGCTTGATATATATACATATTCTAATAAACTCATGCACATGTATATGTAGCAAAATTTTCCTAATTCTCTATGTTCTTTTATTTCTTTCACCAACTTTTTTCCTAAATCATATTATATATTATATTTAATTTTAAAAATACAATTTGCCCCAATTCAATTATACTTTTTGACAATAATGAATCAAAACGTGATTTTGCAGGGTGTGTTTCTTGATTAGACAGCGCATGGAAGGATACCCTAATTATGATATATTTTCTAAAATGAATGATGTTGTTGAGGTAGATGATTTGATTAGTGTATCATATCAGTCCACACAGTGTCATTAAAAACGTGATAATTAGATTATTAGGTTTTCCAATTAATTAACACCCAGCGTACGTATATTCCCAGAGTTTCGAATGTTCTAATATTACATAATTAATATATAGAACCCATGGGACACATGGCTGGCTAATTTTTTAATATTTTAGATAGATATAATTACATACTCCTCATGTTTTTAATGTATGACCTAATTGGGGAGTTGTGTTGTCCGGTCTTAAATGTAAAACATATTTCACATGTTTATCAAATTTTTTCTAAATTAATCCTATTGATATTCTTTCAACAATAATCAAGTAAGAAAGGGAGGGAGGGAATTAAAGAAAATAATTATGGTATTTTAGAAAGAACTTATAATATTAACTAACTTAACTAATATTGTTAATCTACTTAAATTAATCAATTAGATCTTACATTAATAATCAGATGAGTAATTTATTGGTTTTGATCATGTCGTACATGATTTTGATGTTATCATTCAATATATCTATTATATTTATTTACAAAACAAAAGAACTTATGCCCCATGGCCGTCAAGCAATCTATTTTAATTACTTGTATATATATTAAGGTGTTAGGTGCGGCAAAATTGGGGGAGAGGTGTCTCTATTGATCACTCTATTCATTTTTTTTATATTTATTGTATCCACTATTAGATCAAATTTTAATGGTTGAGAATTATTCTATTTATCATGGTAGATTTTTATTAAATTTAATTTATAATAGTATTTTTATATAGTATTAAATCCAAGGTTTTGAAACCTGGACCAGTCACTGAATTGGTCGGGGTACTAAGTCAAGGGTCAGTAGGTCAGACCGGAGTCAAACCGGAGCTAACCCGGGGCCAAACCGTGAGAAGTTGAAGATTTTAGGGTTATTAATATGAAATTATAGGAAAAATAAAAAAAATACCAAATCGATTTACCGGCTGGTTTCCGGTCCAAACCAGCGGTCCGGTCTAGGTTTAAAGACCTGGATTAAATCCCAACTATTAAAACTTGATCTAATGATGGATACACTAAATGTATAAAAAAGGGAGAGAATAATCAATGGAGACACCTTTCTCCTATCTAAACTTAATTTGATGTAAGAAAAAGTAAGAAGCTCCCATATCGGATAAAATTAAACTTAATAAGAAATATATAAATGAAAATACTCATGCATCAATACACATAAATTCAGACTTTAGAGCGAGTATGCTATATTATGTGCATCTTTGGAACAGCGACTGAAGTTTTTAAAAGTAGCTTTTCAATCGTGATTTATGATATACGAAATAAATATATGAGATGACTTTTATCTTGATTTATGTGAATAAGCACTTTTAGAGATCCCAAACAAGCACAATCATTGTGGCATCACTTATCAAACCTTGATCTTATGACGGCAAAAAGGGGAAAAAAAAACCTTGATCTTTTTTTTTTTTGCCAACAAAAACCTTGATCTTTATTATCTTCATCATGTAATAATTCCTCTAGCCGTCCTTGATACAAGAATTATTTGGGTTGAATTTATTCTTAAATATAATATTTTAATCTATTTTGTCTCTTATATTTAATATTTTTTCTCAAAATAATTTACCTAATAATGTAAAAACTGATATATATATATATATATATAATATTATATAGAAGTATTTTAAATTGATCATATAAAATTTGTTTAAATTAATCATTTCATTTCATTTCCTTCTACTCACATTGATTAACTGACTCTCTTAAATTAAAGACGAGAGACGGTAGTCAAAAGCTTATTATAACACCTTTTTTTTTTTTGACCTGGATTATAACACCTTTTGGGACTTATAAGTGAGCTACCCTTCAAGTATTTCATTACTCTTTTTTTACATTTATTCACATGCTTGCTTATAACATAGTTCATTCTTCATATGTACATTAGATTTGTCCCATAGTACGTAAAAGAGCTTTTTTTTAATTGATTTTTTCCGAAGCAGGCAATTAATAAATACTAAGTTAAATACTAATATCCATACAATTACTTTTTTTTTGGTAGAATCCAGGCTGTATCCCCTAAATGATAGCTAGAGACTAATCCTCCCTATCATCGAAGTGGGTTTTGCCTGTTCCAACAAAGTCTTTTCTATGCGCACAGCTTGGTTCGAACCCATGACATCATGTTTAAATGACTTAACTATCTATCAATTGTTCCAGGCTATTGTTGGTTATCCATACAATTTCTATTTGCCAAAAGAAGTGTGTAATTTTTGTTTAAATTTGCCTTCGCCCCATAATAAATTTAATTATATTATTGGTGAACCAACAACCTTTTTGCTAACTTTTGAACAAAGAAAAGGAGTGAGATCTTTAAGTTTGAAGCCTTTTATACATTTATAAAATGATGAATATATAGGATGTATTTGGAGAAAGAGAAAAGGTGATAATGAGGAATATTAATTAAGATGAGGTATATATAAATAAAATTAAACCGTTCACACTCTAGCTTTGTGTCACTCACTAGATGTGTACGAATATCATAGTTCTCTGACCCGGACCGGACCGGCCGAACTGGCCTGGAAACCGGTGACCTAGGCACTAAACCGGTCCGGTCCGGGTCAACTTTTTTATTTTTTTAAATTTTTTTTATTTTTTTAAAAAAAATTTTCCTTTAGAATTTCATACTATAAGCCTAAAATATTCTATTTCTCACTGGTTTGGTCCCGGTTTAGCTCCGGTTTGACTCCGGTCTGACCCACTGACCCTTGACCCAGTACCCCGATCGGTTCACTGACGGGTCCGGGTTTAATTACCTTGAGGAATATAATGTAAAATGATTCGATTTTTCTTGACAAAGTGACATATATATATATATATATATATATATATATATATTCATATCATTGGAGTTGTTGGAGGACCACATGATGAGTTGTTTAATATAACTTTATGGTCCACCATGTGTTTTATATTTTAGTTACTAGAAAACAAATAGAAAAATGAAAAAGTGGTATGAGCCATGTATGATATAGAAAAAAGCACATATTGTATATTTGGACCTTATTGTTTGCACTTTTTGTATAAAGTAACACCTCAAAGCCTGCCTATGGCTATATATTCAGCTTTAATTTTTGTACATCTTTGAAAGCCATTTGTACAATTGTCCATAAATCTTAGTCACATGCTCTATATTTTCCTTAAAAATCACATGCAACCATAAAGCTTTATTCAAGGTACCCTGTGGGAAAGTACTATTCATTTCCTACATGCTCTATATGCTCTGTATTAAAGCTTTATTCATCCCTACTATTCATTTCCTTCCCTTAATTAATTAACCAAAATTAATGGAAAAGAAAATCACTTTTCTATGATGCTACTATTTATGTTTCATCCATTAATTTATTGTTTATAATTAAAAAGGAATATATATGAGATACTTTTTTTACACATATAGTTGAAGGCATACATATATTTTTCATAAAATTAAAGAGGACCACAACATAGAAGTTTTGTCTAGCTAGCTGCTGGATATATAGAAATACAAGAGGCAATTTCATTATTATTAATGGGATATATGGATAATGGATGGAGGTGATATATATGATTATTAGAATTATTACAATTACTTAATTAATTATTATTGCAATTCATCAAAGACTGAACTTGAGATTTGCCACAAATTCCTTTGGTCCTAATGAAGACTCTGTATTGGTCAAAAGTCATAGGTGGATAGAGAGGCGGCCTTTCCTTTGTAACAAGCTCCTTGGCTGGTTCAATCACTGCATCACTCTTAGGGTTATAGAAGAAAGCCAGTGAGACTCTATCACTCTTTGAGTTCACCACCACCTTGTGCTCCACACTCTTGTATATCTCATTGCTCACAATCTACACACAAATAGGTACACATCCATATATATTACATTTAGAAAACATGACCAATAACCTTTTTATAAATATTGGTAAATTTTTTAGACCGGTTCCTAGTATAATAGGTCTAAAATATACTTTCTAGACCGGTTGTCTCTTAAACTGATCTAGAAAATAATTTAACTAATTCAAAAATTGATGTTTTATCAAAATTGGGTCCTGAACCGGTTTAGAAATTTTTTTTACTAGTTTTTTTTTTAAAAAAAAATTATAGTAGTGGTAAGAGGGAGATTGATATACCTGAAGTTGGTCGCCAAGGTTGATAATGAAGGCATTAGGGAGAGGTTTAACAGAGATCCAATGGTTGTCTTTGCGAACTTGGAGGCCGGAGACATGGTCATCAGGAAGCAAAATAGTGAGAGCACCTGGGTCAGAATGAGGTGAGATACCAAGTGTTAGATCAGGCTGTGGACACTTTGGGTAAAAATTCACCCTCAAGCAACCACCAATTCCTTCTTCTCCTCCAAATGCTTTCAGAAGATAATCCTCTTGTAACCCTAAATTCTTTGACATTATCTTCATTATTCTTCCTCCTAGCTTCACCACTTCCTCTCCATATTCATCAACTACTTCCCTACACCACCAAAAGGAGACAAAAAACATACATTGATTTAGATCATATAAATATTATATTATCAATTGATATTCCACATAATTAACATGCATATACAGAGTTTATTCAATTCATAAAAAAGAAATGAAAGAGTACTAATTAAAGATGATGATGATGATGATAGTTTTTAATTGGTTGTCTTTTTTTGACAAATAGCTTATCTATATATATAGTTTTGTATTCTTTAGTTGGACAATATTTTTACACTTTCTTCATAGCCACATATAAATGTGATGCATAGACCACCACAAGAATTTACTCAGTATAAAACATGCGGTTTGAAAATCTGACACGTACTGGTAACATTTAAATTATTACACAGAATTTGACCACATCAATATTTTTACGTACAGAATATGTATTAGTAAGTGGAAGCAAATATATATTTATATATAGATTTGTTAATTGCGGCATTATTTAATTCTCCTTAATTAATCCTATTGGTTATTTGACCTACTGTTGTTCTCAAGCTGATGTTTCGTGTTTATAATTAATTGGTTTTTACCACGTTTTGCATGGCTTTATATTTTTTTTATTACTTGGCACCACGCCATTGGTAGGTGGACTTTCAGGATTCCAAAGTTGAATCTTCCAGGCTCCAGCTAACAAAAGGGAGTTCGGTTCTCTATTGTCAGTATCACATAAAGCACAATTAATATATCTTATGAATTAATCATCCAAAAAAAATAATCTTATGAATTAATTAAAATAGTGATTTTGCAATAGATCTTATATTTTTGAATTAATATAAATATATTGAATTTTTTAATTTTTAAATATTAAATTATTATTTTTATTAAAATCATGTCGCAAAGAAAAATAAAGAAATAAATGAAATCTAAAGCATTAAAGTATTACAAAAACCACACTTAATTAATGCTGCTACTTTTTGGAATTAGATGATCCATTTTGGCGAGAAAGCACTTGGTTAGTTTCTGTTTTTTTTTTTAAAAAAAAAAGTGAAAACAAAAATACGGAAAATCTTTGGAATATCATATTTCTATCAATGAAGGGTAGGTCGTTCTCATGTAAGACACGGTCTTATATTGTACACAGGCCTTCCAATTTGACGTCCTAAAATCTTTTGAAATTTCCACCCTTGTAACTAATCTTCCCTACCCATGTTTTAACCTAAAATCTTACTCTAATTAATAAGTATTATCTATACACACATTTAAGAACAACTTTTGAGTAAAGTTGAATCTATTGAAAATGAATGAATAAATAAACAAAATTACCCATAACTTATTCATATACATATATAGTAAGTACGTTATACTAAAATATTGGCCAAAACAAAAAACATATCACTAGCTAATAATTTGACTTCTTTTTCTTTCTTTTTAATAAGCATGGAAGTGATGTGGTTTAAAGTAGCATTTCTAACAATCAACTATATTTTTTCAAAAGGTTTTACCTATACCATATGCATTCAATAAATGAAAGGACGAAGTGGACTCTTTATAGTGTCTCAATACTTCGCTTATTTTGACGAATTTATTGTATTAATGATCTCTCACCTATCTTTGAATGTTAGATAGAATGTGTCTAGAAAAAAAATTTTCTTCATCAAAAAATTAAAATAAAAAACAAATGATGAGGAAAGGAAAAAGAAAGTCAAGACACCAATTAAGACCCTGTTTAAGTTTCGTTCGAGAATCACGATCATGCAAACCGAGATAAAATTCTTCTTACATATACTTACCTCATATACCGTAAATCATATTGTAAAAGCAACTTAAATATAACTGCTAACCCAAATAGATACTAACTAGATGTGATGCAAAGTTGAGAAATATTTGTGGGTAGTAAATAAAAGAAACAAAGCTTACCATTAAGATCACTAAGAGAAGTAATCCCAACAAATAAATTTTTACCTCGAAGGAAGAAAATGTGCCCCACATGTGAAGTGGATATGTATATAAAGATAAAATATGATAAGATTTACTTTAATGAAAAATTAAACTGTAAAGTGAATCTTGTAGTAAGAATCGGGAGTATATCTTATAATTTAGATTTTAATGTGATCACTTTAAGTAAGAAAAGAAATATAAATGACGAGGTTTCACGAATATGGGTTAACGTCAGAGATAAACTTATTATCATATGTATTTATAAGTTTCTTCATTTTAACAATATTTAGGTATAAATTTGTCTTGTTGGTTATACGTAAAACAGTACCTGAGAGATGGTGGAATAACAGGCCACTTAGACTTGTTGCGAAGAGAAGCAGGCATGAAATGGAGGAAGAAGTAGTCACTCCAATCCAAAACAGCACCCTTTTGGACTCCCAACCGACTGCCGTAGCCTTCGTAAGTCGCCGGAGAATTGGCAAACTCCTCCTTTGCCTCTGCCGTCTGGTTGAAGAACTCACGCCAGACGGCCTTGGCACTCCTCATGAGATCATGCCTGACGCCGTGGTTGACCACCTGAAAGAAGCCCCACTCCCGGCACGCCTCCCCCACACGCCTAACCGTCTCCTCCGGGTCCCCACCGAGGTCAATGACGGGAATGTTAACATCATCATGTGAAAAGGAAGCATTGTGACGGTGCAGGAAGGTGGCGGCGGCGGCGGTGGAGGCAGCGGGTGTCTGGGAGATGTAACGTTTAGGAATTGTGGTTAAGCCACTGTCGGCTAAGGCCTGGACTCGGATAACCTGCTCCGGCCATGCTTGGCAGTCCATCATCATTTGTGGAAGAGCAAGAGAATATGAAATAGAGATAGAGAGATATGAGTAGTGGTATTAGCTAGAAGTGATGAGGAGGAGAAGAAAGAGAGGGGTTTTTATAAGGAGAATAGAGGAGGCTTGTTTTGTTTTTGGAACAGATATTTTCGGCGGCGTGAGAAAATTGAGTTGCTCGTGTGTGCCGAATCACTAATCACCAAGCCCATATCACAAAAGTGTCAATCACTTCTATTTCTTTGGTGGTTAGTCGACTTAGAAAGCCTTTTTTATTATACCGGCCGTTACTTTGATTGATATATTTAACGTGGTTTGTGATATAAAAATCTGCGTAAAAAATAGACTTTCTACCCCGATTAATTGTGACATTAATTAATCGGTGTAGTATAAGTGACACCTTAGCTTCAACAGATATAGTATGATCATTAATTCCATTTGCAAGCAAAATAAACTTTTTAAATGTGGGATTTCCATATATGTTGCTTGTTGGAAAATAGTTTCTTCCACCTTTAGTAGATCAGGCCAAATTCGATAGAACTTGGGTCAAAATACAAATAATAGAAAAGTTTGGTTAATAACTTTGATATTCCCTAATTATTCTAATTTGTATTGTTAAACCAATGTAAAACCTATGTTGAGGAAATGATAGATACACCGATTAAGAAAAGACACATAGAATTGCATAAGAATTCAGGGTTGTAAAACATGATATACAAAAACTATCTGTCTATTCTCTTCTTATCAAACTTAATTATTATCCTCTTCTTCCATTTATATACGGTGATTTTGTCGTGTAACGTAATCGGAGTTTGTATCGATGCTCCTGTTTTATGTGGGTATTTCAACGAATCAGTCAGATTTGAGATATGCTTGAACTTCTAACATCACAAAATACTCATTAATAATAAAAAAAATAACTATTATATTTACAAAAATTAATAGGTATTTCATTGCTCAAGTGTTGCAATGAAAAAGAATTCATTTTTCATACCCCTAATCAGTTGTGACTTAAATTAAATTGTAAATGAAAAATAAAATTCTTCTTTGGATAAATTTTTAACAAAAATTAAATTAAAATGAGACATCAACTAAATATTTATGAAGCTACTTTTTATTTAAATACATCGTATATAGTCACTTATGTATAATTACAAATTTTTGCACTTGTAAACTAATAGTTCTCTATATACATTTTGATTTTTTTTTTTGTAATTGTCACTTTTGCTTTTATAGCTGGAAGTATAAGAGAAACTCTAGCTCTAATTTTGCAATATATGTCTACTTTTCTTCCTTAAAACGATTCTGATATGAATTTTTAAGGGCATCTTGTGTTAAAAGAGACATAACAACAATGGTATAAGGGTGTAGCTCATCTTTACACTAGTACGAAAATGACTTTTAAGACCGGTTTAAAATAACTTTTTAGACCGATTTAGGATGAAATCTTGATACAGCCGGCCTTAAAAATTTGATACTTTTTAGACCGGTTAAGCAACTGGTCTTAAAAACAATGTTTTAAGACCTGTTGTAATATAAACCGGTCTTAAAAGTACATTATTTTAAGACCGGTTGCCATAACCACCAGTCTTAAAATACATCATTTTAAGAGCTACGATAATACTTTTAAAACCGGTTGTCCTTAAACTCGGTCTTAAAAGTTTCAGTTTTAAGATTGGTTGTTTTGACAACCGGTCTTAAAATAAAACTTTTAAGACTGGTTGAATATAAAATCGGTCTTAAAATTATATTTAAGACTGATTATTTATACAACCGGTCTTAAAAAGTTGCTTTATAATTTTTTTCTCTGTTGTCTTTGATTATATTTTTATACTAGAACACATATCCTGAAGCTACTTCAAAAGCCATACTTATTAAGTGCAAAGTTGAGATTTAACTTACAAGTCCTGATATTCAATTTATACATGCCATATATATATGGAATTTGTTATACAATCAACAACTAACTTGTAACAAAATAAATGTTGCCATGATGTGTGTTCATTTTCCTTCCACTTACCATTTCCTTTTTCTTTAGCTTTCTCATTGGGAACTTGTAACATAACATAGGCTAATGGATGTCTCAACCAAGTTCACATGGATAAATGCATGATGTCACATAATCACAAAATGTAACATAACATAGGCTAATGAATGTCTCAACCAAGTTCATATGGAAAAATGCATGATGTCACATAATTACAAAAACAACAAACATGTCAATTCATGCAACCAACAAGTTTTGCAGAAAAGCCGAGGGAAGAAAAATTTCTCAGTATATACAGAAAATTCCTCAGTTTTACAAAAACTCACTATTGTTGTAAAAGCTCATAAATGAATTTCGCACAACGATTGCGGATGAAATCAATATCTACGTTCGGAAAGAGGTCAGGAAGATCAAACATCTGTAACACCAAATCCAGACAAAACATTAACTTACTAACTTAAAAAAGAATAAAAGTAATACAACATTTTTGAAATATACATTTACCTCTTGAGTAAATTCTATCATGCCTAGAGTGATAATGTTATGAATGTGTCTCAAAACATACAACCCACATAAGTTGAACCTCGGTGGTTACCTATAACTCTTAAAAATAACATGATATCATTAAAACAAGTATAAAAGCATGCCTTATTGAATACATTTTTAAAACAAACCATTATGTACCTACCTTTGGCATGATCCATATAGGGTCTTTTAAGTCATGAACATGCTTACCATGACCAACGTGTAGGAATGTCCTCATAGCCCTATCATCATCAAAATCAGAAAGGTTAATTATTTTACACAAATTTTATGAATTGCCAACAATAGGCAATGCAAGAAAACTTACGAGTTCATGGTTTTCTTCAATTCATTCTCTGGTTTGAGGTGGAGGGAGCACAAGAGGATGACTGTATAACTCTTCTTGCATAGAAGAACCAATTGCCAATGATCCATGAAAAAAAAGGATGACTATATATTAAGCAAATATAAAACATTATATATATTATGAAATATATATTTGTTTCTTACCCATACACATATGGAGTCAAGAAACACTCAATTGGGGTTTCACTAAGCCTCTCCGATAAGTATGTATGTCTGATAACAGCAGTGGTCCCTTTGTCATGGAGTTGAACTGAGCATAGGAATCCAAATTTATCGCTTTTGCCAGAGGAAACCAACCTACAATTCATGTACCTACAATAATTCAAGTACACAAATCAAAGTTTAATTAATGGCATAATTTGTAAAATATTTACTTCCGATTGAAGAAGATACTTACATTAAAAATAGTTGGACAATCGAAACCGTAAGCTGTTGTCGAAGAGCTACCGGAGATATTAAATCATCCCTTTTAAGATAGCATTGCACCCCTGACTTGCCAACAGCTGAATCAGTAGGTCAATCTCTTGTGTGAAATGACGTATCATATGCCATCAGAATCACTTGCTGCATGACATCTAATGGAGGCTGTGAAGCTTCTTGAGTGGAGGGAGGTGCAGGTGGCGAGGCTGTGATCATGCCTTCCTCAGTTCGATCAGAAACAAGGTTTTTTGGCCACAAGATGAAAGACTTGAGGACATCGCTCACAATCTTGAAGTCATCAGCGGGGATAGGGAGAAGTGCATCTACAACGATTACCTCTTCAACTGCCACTATGACTTGATCATCTTTTATTTTTTGATGGTAGACAGTTAATCCCAAGTTGTGTACGCTCCCCGGTGCAACTAGTTGTCTCAGAGGATCCTCCACAAACAGGTCACAAGGCTCACCAATTTCTTTTTCAAGACCCTCTGATGACTGATCAATACAACTCCCTTTAGTGCTCTATTTAGGATTTAAGGAATGTGCCTGGGGAGCACTGGTATCTTGTCTTGTGCTCCCATAATAATCCATTCCTCTTTCATCTTGCTAAACGTTTCTTCAAATCGTGCATCAAATGATATTTCTGCCTCTACCTTTGCTTTCACCCTCACAGTGGCCAACATATGCTTCATCTCCTCCCTAGTCACCGCACTTGAGGAATGGCGGGGGCTGCTCTAAAGTAATCCCTAATGCCTACCCCTCCTCCAACCCCCCTGACATGGCCGAGATACTCATGTTTTCCCATAACTATAATCAGGATGTCATTCCTCTCATCCGACCTAAACGATCCCTCGGCTTGTTTTTTTTAAGCTCCTCTTATAAGACACAGATGACAAATATTAGTAATAAAATTTGTTTACTAAATAATTAATAACAACAACAATACTTACAATTTTTTCATCAATTATATGACTGCTCTTCTTTTGGTGAGGTAACAACTACTTCTCTTTGCGACATATCGGAGATGGTGGAGAAAGAAGAACAGAAGGATTAGATTGAGCTGCTTCTTCCAATCTCTTTTGTTTGGCCGCCAATAAGTCTTTTTCAACCTTCACATAACCCCCACTAGACATTGTATGGGGGCAACCATTCTTTCTACCACTATCTTAGGCCTTTTGCCTTTTTTCCTGTGAATAAGAAATCAAAATTATGGTTACAATCAATAAAGACAATTCACAATTCATAAGTAAATCAAATGCAATATAAGTCAATTCACCAATGCTTCTGGAGTAGTCCGAAGCCGTCTAAATTCTTGCCAAGTATGTTTGTCAATATAAGAATACTTGTCGCACGGATTAGGACAAGGCTGACCTTCTTTCACCTCAATATGCACGTAATTGTTGGCTAGACTTGTCTTAAACTTCCTCCAGCGTTCATCACAATACGTCATTGTCTTTTTATACAAGATTTCACTCTTAAGAATGTCTTAAGTGAGCTGGATAGTTTCTTAAATATGTTGCTTCACACGTTTATCCACATTTCTCCACTCCTCTATCAAGATGCTAGGCTTGTTACGTGCTAGGAGGCCGACAAAACTCCTATACCGGCTTGCATTAGGCCTGATTGATTTTCAATATCTATCAAAATCAATCGGAATCTTTTCCCAGGTATTCCGATTGAGGGGAATATCTCTCAATCGGGTGCCTCTTCTACTCTCACTTTGTTCCTGGCTCGGAGCATTGCTAGACTCACTCTGATTAACATTAGTTGGATTCGGAGCACTCTCACTAGGACGCCCCATTATCCTCACTTTAATGATACTATTTAAGGACAGCGATGGTTTAAGGAAAATTTGTAGAGACTGTGATGGTTTAAAAACAATAAATAATTGGGATCCTCATGCTATCCCAATAAGACTCTACAACACTTAATAGCATAACAAGGCACACTCTACAAAGGCATCGTTTAAAAACAATTCCCAAGTTATGCAGACATGAACAAATAATTAATTACAATGCACAAGTTGATAATCAATATACAGCACTTCCTTTTTCAAATATTCAACACTTTAGCAATAAAAAACTACTATTAAAGTGACAATTCATAGACAAGTCGATAATTAATTGTAATGCACAAATTGATAATCAATATACAACACTTCCTTTTTCAAACATACAGCACTTCTAACTGTATACTTTAGCAATGACAAAACTCTATGTGAATCTCCCAATTAGAGATCATGGCAATTTAGTCCACCAGCAATGACAAAACCAAGTGGAACTTAAAGTTAAATTAGAGATCATGGCAATTCAGTCCACCAGCAATTCAATCCCCCAATTGCATGTGAAGGAAACAAGCCAACAACAATAATGCAACTCTTAATTAATTAAAAGAAATTGATTACAAATCTTGTCTGATTGAGTCATAAATACCTGGAGTTTGAGCTTGAGGAACAAAACTAGGGGAGGCAAGCAACGGCAACGAGGGAATGCAATCCACAGTACCCCTGCGTCAACCAGCGGTGTTGGTAAAGAATGGAGGAGAGACGTGGGAAGGAGGAGTTTAATGAAAAAACCCAGGGGAGGCAAGAAAATGAGGTTGAGAAAGAAACCAATCGGAGGGAACAAACGCCAAGCCTTATGGTAATGTATTCAACCGTACATCTGCGTCAAAGGCAAAAAAGGTTAAGGATGGAGGAAAGAAGTGGAAAGGAGGAGCTAAGGGAGGGGTTTGAAAGATGTGCTTGAGCATCAGATTTCAAAGTTGAAATTAGGTGCGAGCTAAAATTTATGTCAGTTTTAAGACCGGTTGTTCTACAAAACCGGTCTTAAAAGTAATATTTTAGACCGGTTTTTACAAAATAACTGGTCTTAAAAAAATGAAACTTTTTAAGATCGGTTTTTCTTTACAACCGGTCTTAAAAATAATAAAAATATTATTTGTTTAAATTGCTTTTAATTCAAATAATAATTAGGCATGTTATATTTAGAACCGGTCTAGAAAATACATTACATATATTTATATTTTTTAATTTTTTATATTTTAAGACCTGTTTTTTTTAACCGATCTAAAAAGTATTTTTTAGACCTTATTTCAATATAACCGGTCTTAAAAGTTTATAATAATTACAAAAATGTCTTCGATCATATTTTTAAGACCTTATCTGATATAACGGGTCTAAATGTGCCGGTCTAAAAACCCTTTTTGTAGTAGTGTTAATAGGTATAACATTTCTTCCACTATGTATAACATGTCTTCACCTTCAACTGTGTGCAAATATTTTTCATTTTACTCATAGTTAAATAAATTTTGTACTCAACTAAAAAAACCTTCCATTAGCTAAAAGTAGGTTGGTTATATTTGGGTCTTTAAACAAATTTTATGTATTTTTGGGTAATAAATTTTATAATGGGGATTTTTCAAAAATTTTCCCTAAATTTAATAAAAAATGAGAAGTGGTTATGAGAAAGAAAAATATTAAATATGGAGGGGTTGTGGCCGACTAAAAGAAGATGACGATTGAAGTGAAAAAGAAAGGAGGGCCGTTTGATTTGGAAATGCCAGAAAGGGACGGCTCACGGCTCAGACAGAAATGACACAATGATGTCCCTCGTTATTCATGCCTTACTAGGTACATGGACGAGACTGTACTCCCATTTTCCCAAATCATTTTAATTATTTTCACCCAAGAAAACATCTTTTATTTTATGCTTCTAGAATATATAATAAATATAATTTATTTTAAAAATGAAAAAAAATTCTGAACTTCCAAAAAATATTACAATTATTCCATATGTATGTGTTTGTAAACTCTTTTAAGAATAAAATATGACAAAAAATATTCCAGGATCATATTTACAAATTACAATTAAAGATTGAGATACTAAATTTAGAGAAATACTTACATACTCCAAGAGTGCCACCTCATCTATACTATGATTAATTAAAATACAACAACTCATCCTATTTTAATTCTTCATAACATATAAGTCATATGCAGAAATTCAAATTTTATGATTTTAAAAAATATAAAATTTTTAATTTAGAAAAACAAAAAATGGAATTTTCTCCCATGATCCCTAAAATTATAAAATTTAAATTTTTACAGATGACTCATCTGTAATATAAGATTAAAATAAAATTAGTTGTTGTATTTTAATTAGTCAGACTATAGATGAAGTAGCGCTGCTAGAGTATGTAAATATTTCTTTTAAATCTGGTTGTTTTGCTATGTCTTTCTTTAATTAAATGATAACAAAAAGATCAGATTTAGACATGGTGATATGGACAATATACTACTAATTAACTATGATCTTTACTTTAATTTCTTGCATTTTATTATCTAGACTGTGCGGACTACTGCCATTCTGGCACTATTTTAACCACATATCCTTGCTTTCTTTCTTATATTCATATCTTATCTTTCATTTTCATACTGTTTTAGTACTATATTGTACATATCATGACTAAATCTGATATTTTTGGGCATTTAAAATTTAATAGTTGAATCTAATTCTGGTATGAGCTGAGTTCTAATCCAGGTTATCTAACCTGAACCGGACCAGAAACTGGCGACCCGGGCACTAAACCAATCCTGTTTGGTGACCCGGTTCGGGTCAATTTTTTTTTTTAAATCTTTTCTTTTTAACTTTTTCTTTAGAATTTCATACTATAAGCCTAAAATATTCCATTTCTCACCGGTTTAGCTCCGATCTGATCCACTGACCCTTGACTCAATATCCTGACCGGTTCACAAACCGGTCCGAATTTAATTACCTTGATTCTAATAGTATACATATACCTTTTCTTTATTAGATCCTTACCATCTACAATCTTTTGCTGTAAGATAATTTTATATGGCGGCCGATTTGGCTTTATTTAACTTGTGAATAATATTGTGATTTACAATATTTGAATTATATTGAAGTGTCTGTTTTGTTAATATATATATATATATATATATATATATATAGCATGTGACACTTTTTACGTTTTTTTTTTAAAAATTTACGATACTCGGCTAGTTTGATTTTAAGTAAGCAAAAGCCAAACTAACATCTACCACTTGCGTAATTATTTTAATAAGGACTTGAACTAAGAGCTTTCTACCCCTTTCAGATCCTATGAAATTAATTATACAACTAAATATGTTGTTCACATTGCATGTTTAATTTGTGTATATTTAAAGTTTGCAAATTATTTATATATGTGGCACAAAGTGTAAACAAGGGGAATGCATGACCTTTTTTTTTATTTTATGGATAGTATAGCAATTAAAATAATATTAATTAGTGGCAGGTTGCCAACAACAATACATATATTAGTTGCATGCATTATTTGGATGAACAATTAATATCACTCTTGTCCTATTTATAAGTCCATTTTGACCAAAAACTTTGGTCCTATTTATAAGTCCATTTTTAGGGTAGTAAATGCATTTTGTACTTTTTTACCCCTATTAAATACAATAAACAAAAGGAATTTATTCATGACTTTTGGAACCAATCATAGATAAGAGCGAAATTGAAAATTTAGCCCATAATTAATGAGTTAACTAACTCTCCTTGGTATACGAGAATTAGTTAAAAGGGACTTATAAATAGGATCAGAGTGGTATGTCAATTTAAGTTACAATTAGGGGAGCTAATGAAAATAGTTAGTTTGATTGTTTGAGAGGTTGACTTTATTGGAATAGAATTTATTTAGCTTTGCATTAAAATATTTTTTAAAAATTGCAAGAACTGAATGACTTTTTTAAATTAATATCGCAACAAAAATGTGTGAAATCACAAATAAAGTTCGCTACTTCGTCCTTATTTTTTTATTCATCCATTTTCTTTAATTTCTCTACTACATATGAGATCATCAATTTATGATTTTGAAAGACTGGATTATGATTTTTCACAATAAATGAAAGAAAAGAAAAGAAAAAGACTTGAGACTTTTGAGGTCCAAATTAACTCAAGAGATCAAACTCCAACATCAAAGAGAGACCATCTAGTTGATGAATAATTAATTAATTTAAGTAAAGTCAAGTGGGTTGCTATTGTAGGTGAGCTGGTGAATGCAGTTACATGCATGAATCCATCCTTATCGCCCCTTTTTTTGAAATAGCTAAATTACAATAATTATTAGCTGATTTTTGACATAAATATTCAGTTTTGTCATTTATTTATTATTGTGCAGAATGTTATTTTTATTAAAAATGTGAACTTTAAAAAGTTATTAAATTTTAAGATATAGTTAATGAGATTTAAAGTTTCTTTCTTTTCTTTTTTTCCGTAATGAAACATGTTGATTAGCTTCTATCCTTTTCTCCATCATCACTATTGATTAAAATTTTAATTGTTCAGGATTAATATTCTTAATTTTATACAATTATTATTATTACAAATTTTTCTGCAACACTCTTGATTTTTTTTTTTGGTCCTTTTTACAAGAGAATCGACGAGTTTTTGTGCTATTTAAAACTTTTTGTTTTCTTTAGAAATATGTGTTCACACTTCACACCCATATATTTTGACGATGATAGATTACATTTACATTAAGAAATGGGAAGACTTAATCAAAAAATAAAAGTATTAAATTAAAACGTAATTTTATTAACTGCGCGTTTATTTCGTTTGTCTAGTATAGCTCTAATTATTTTCTAAAATGTCCACTTTTTTTTTTTTTTTTGCCAGAATCTAGTCCACTTCTCTAAATTAGATTTGAAAAAACTCGATGGGGTGATTTTTTGATTTTTTGTTTCTTCAAAAAAAAAAAACTGCTTGTTTATACAAAATAATTGTTTTCTTAGAAAAATATAGCTTTTTTTTTTCCAGTAGAAAAATAAAGTTTTTAATCCTTAATTTTCAGCAAATATTTATTCAGTGCATTGATTTTCCACTAAAAGCACTTCAGTTCTCATATTTTATTGATTTAAAGATCATCATAGATATTGAGTTGTTCTGAATCAAAATTTATGGACTGAAATAATTAAGAAAAAGTTTAAAGAATGAAAAATTATGATTTTTACATTCAAAAAAAATATGTAATTGTGGATTCGATTGCATAAAATTTGCACCACTTATGTCTTGTAAATATTCTATTCCTTTATATAAATCACACACACATCTAGCATAAAATTGATGGGAAAAAAGGGAATAGAAATAGTTTGTCATAGAACGGTGTTTGTTCTTATCTGTAAGGGTCATTGTTTAAACTTTAAAGCACCCATCACAACAGCAAAATAGGGAAACAAAAATATTCCCACACAGAAAATGCTAAAATATTAATTATAAAAAATTCTCAATGATAATTGAGCATTAAAACCTTTCTTCACGCTGTGTAACTTGTCAATACCAATTCCTCAATTGTTATTAGATTCTTCCCATCCAGGTAATTTTCTCAATCTAAATCGTTGGATTAAGATCTCAACGGTCTAGATTTTTTTAATATAAAAATATTATTATTATTATTATTATTATTATTATTATATTTTTATAATATATTAAATATGGACCGTTAAGATCTTAATACAATGGTCCAGATTGAGAAGAGGACTGTAAATAAATGAGAAGGAAGAGGACCGTAGCCCCGATTCTTTAAATGATTACATCCTTTTCTTAAGAATTTATATAATTCTCCCTGTTAACAGTGGGATCGATTGTGAGACTCATTGGGCCTCACACGTGGCACTAATTGGATATGAACAAATAAAAATGTTTCCCACGTGACAACAAAGCTCAATGGATAATGCTTCCATGTCGGCAAATATTGGTCCCTATTCTTCTTTTCTTCTTCTTTTTTATATATGCGTTAATTAAATAATAATGTTTATTTTATAATATCTTATACAATGACTAAAGAACACAGAAAATTACATTTAATTTAATTCAAAAAGATAGTGTCTATCTTATGTCTGTAGTTTAAATGTTTGTGCATGTTATGACTTTTCACATTCACAATTATTTTTCTCTATCATTTTCTCAAAAAAAAAAATTCTAGGTACGTATCATACAGGGTACTACTCTTATGGTGAAATAATAAATACTTGTACTAGTGAAAAGTCTATATTTAAAAGTTTTAAGGAAAAAGATAGAAAAATATCATCAAAATTGATAAAAAAATAATAATAATTACATTGAATTTCAATAATTCTAAAGGAACTGATTTAGAATTTTGAATTGTTGCAAAATTTCATAAATTACCTAACAACCACTAGTTTTTTTTTTAATAAAAAACCTTCAACCTCTAGCCGGCTACTAGTGACTGACGGCGGCAGCGGCCGTCGCCAAAGCATCGGTGACCTTGCCAGCGACAGGCCACCACTTTGTTTCTTTTTTTTGAATTTTTCAATCAAAAGTTGTTAATATAGATACTTGAATCATTAATAGCAATATTGAAGTTGTAAACAATGACCTAATATATATATATATAATTTTTAATTTCTTAGGCAAAAGTTATCAATATTAATATTTTGAGTTACTAATAGCGATACTAAAGTTATAAATGAGGTGTTTGTTGAATATTTTCAAATAACTTTTCACCGGAGCTCCGATAGTTAATTTTTTTTTTTAATTTCTTATTCTAAAGTTGTTAATGTAAACACTTGAGTTATTAATAGCGATACTAAAGTTGTAAACGAGGTATTTGTTGAATATTTCCTAATAACTTTCACCGGAGCCACGGCGGCTAATAATTTTTTTATAAATTTCTTAGGATAAAGTTGTTAATATCAATACTTGAGTAGTTAATAACGATACTAAAATTGTAAACGGGTTATTTGTTGAATATTCAACAAGTATCTATATTAACAACTTTAACCTGAAAAATTCAAAAAAAAAATATTAGTAGTCGGAGCTCCGGTGAAAGTTATTAGGAAATATTCAACAAATGCCATATTTACAACTTTAGTATCACTATTAACATCTCAAGTATCTACATTAACAATTTTAGCCTGAGAAATTGAAAAATAAAAAATAAAAAATACTAGCAGCTATAGTTACGGTGCAAGTTATTAGGATATATTTAACAAATATCCTGTTTACAAATTTAATATCACTATTAACAACTTAGGTATCCAGATAAACAACATTTTCCTGAAAAATTCAAAAAAAATATATTAGGCTGCCGTTTACAACTTTAGTATCATTATTAACAACTCAAGTATCTATACTGACAACTTTTAGTTGAGAAATTCAAACAAAAATATATTAGGTCGTCGAAGCTCCAGTCGCTATTGCTGGAGCTTCGGCGACTGGTCACCGGCAAGATCACCAGAGCTCTGGTTATAGCCGCCGCCACTGCGGGTCACCAACATTGGAGTTTGGGTGGTCAGCAAGGGTTTGAGGGTTTTTTATTTAAAAAAATTTAGGGTAGTTAGATAATTTGTCGAATTTTGCAATATTTCAAAATTTCAAATTGGTCCCTTTAGAATTATTAGAATTCAACATACTTATTTGCCTTTTACCAATTTTGATGATATTTTTCTATCTTTTTTCCAAAATTTTATTGGCCAGAAAGATTTAATATGATTTTGTACACAAAATATCAATATTTGAATTCATATCCAACCCTTCTTATTAATAAAATTTTGCAAACAAAGACTTTTTATCGACTTTTTTTTTAATAATTAATCACACGTATTCTCTATTGAAAGTGTTCATGTTCAAGACACTGTCTGATACTTCTTCTAATAGGGATTCAAATGTTGATTTATTATTGTGAGGAATTAGCCAGTCAGCCTTCTGCTGGACGCAACCCGATTGGTGAAAAATTCAGAAAGTTACGTGAAGACAATGAACTCCTCCACTAACGCTCCATTATAATTTTTCATGAGTGCTCATAGTGGTCCACTATTGTTGTGAATGTGTTGTCAGTTGTGCGTGGGATGTAAAGGCACTGCTTCTTAGACAACCAATGTTAGATAAGCATTGAAACTTTGTAAGGCAGAGAAATATATTGTACTGTGTTTTCTTTTGTTATTCACGTTAAGGGGAAAACAGGGATGCAGAAGTTGTAAATGTTACCCCATCACATCCCTAAAATAAGGCATTCACATTGTGGTAGTATTTATATGTGGGTCTCAGCTCATGTGTTTGTGTTGGGGACTTGGGAATTTTTCTCACGTTTTAATTTGCGTTTGAAAAGGAATAGGAAATTCTGTCTAGTGGTAGACCCAGAAAAATAAACTTTTGGGGCCAAAACTGAGGGAAATTAAAATTGTTGAAAAGTTCTTTTCTTTTCTTTTTTCTTTTAGCATTCGGTGTCCGGCGCTTTTTTTAAATCCCGGATTCAAGACTGTGTCGGACTCTTCTTTGGGTGTTCACCTCTCCCTCTGGCAGTGACTCCATCCACCGGTCTCAAACACGAGATCTTGTGGAAGGGATCCAAGTGCCGAACCACTTGAGCCAACTGCCTTCGGTTGTTGAAAAGTTCCCCATTGTAAAATTTACTGCTACAAGCTCACTTGAAAATTGTTTAAGGCCCACGTGCAATCTATCTCTAGCGAGCGTAACTCTTCTTCAACTGTGTACAACATATTTTGAAGTATGTGTCCATGTCTTCTGTTTTTATACATAATTGAAAAAGAGTTGCTTCTACTGGTGATGTTTGTATTCGTTTGGGATAACTTATTTTTGGGCAATAAGTACTTATAATTCGTGATTTACGGTATACGAGGTAAGTATGTGAGAGAAGTTTTGTCTCGACTTATGTAATAAGTGCTTATTTCTCAGAAATAAGTTATTCCAAACACTCACAAATTGTACTTACTTAAGTACTCCCTCCCATCATTAATAAAAGATCTAATTGAATTTTTTTAAAGAGATTAAGAAAGCTAAATAAATTACTTAATCATAACATATATATTTTATGTATATTTAGATTATATATCAGTTTATAAGTCAGCTGATAATTTAGTTTGAAAAAAAACAACAAATATAAATATTTTAATATAATTTATTTAGCTTCGTTAATCTGTTCAAAAAAGTCAATTGAGTATTCTATTAAGGATTGGAGAAAGTACCATAGTCTTTAAATACCTTTGGATGATAAAATTTGTAATGAGAAACTTCTCAACAATTTTCCCAAGATGTATGCATAAATAAAAATATTAATTATCTTTTCCTATTAAGTTTATTAAAAATACATACCAAATAAAATATACAATTACAATAACATAAAAATAAAAATAAAATTATCTCAAAAGAAGTAATATTTATTTATGCTTCTTCTTTTTTTTGCCAATGTTATTTATGCTAATATTAACTTGTATGGTATGAATATAATTTTTTGGGGCACCAATGAAAACTTTTACAGGTGAGTAGACGTGATAATAAATTTTTTTAGCGTCATCACGACATGTGGTTCCCACAATTTAATGGGGCCACCCTGACTCTGTTTCTTAAGGTGTGTTGTTATTAGCTTTTGGAGAATAGCTTCTGGAAAAAAAATGGAGAATAGTTTTTGGAGAATAGATTATGGGAAAAAAGTGATTTTGATAAAATGAGAGTGTTTGGATGATTTTAGCAGAATAGCTTTTTTCATGGTCAAATGACTAAAAAGGACATTAACTTTTATGATAATTAATGTAAAGAATAAGATTATATTTTATGTATTATTTAAGGGTTAAAGTCCAAATTTAACAGCCAAGTTTTTCCTGAGGGGCATCTGGTACAAATAAATTTTAGAAGATGAACAAATAACAATGAACAATTAAAACCCCTAACGGCATTAAAAATGATGCATCTTAATCCATTATTTAACATTAAATTTCATAATTAATACCAAAAATAAAATAAATTTGTCTATATGTAATGTTAATTAACTTAACTAATTTTTCTAATATAATTAAATTAGATAAATAGATCTTATATTAAAGATAAGAGAGAGTATTAAAATTTTAAAATCTTTTAAAAAAAAAAAGTGACAGACAAGATGAGAAAAAACTGTGAAATTTTTTTGAAAAAAAAAACAGAAGAGAGAGAGTGTCTGTGATGTGGGACCCACAATGAAAAAGGACCAATAAGAATTAGGCTGTGGGGCTCACATAGCATGAAAAGCCAAAAAAATCAGCTTATGGACAAAACCATGGTTTCAGGCTGAAATCATGGTTTTGGTCAGAAAACAGGATTGTGCATTTTTTTGGAGTGTTCGGTGAATTTTTTCCAAAACCTTAGTCTTGGGTAAATAATCGCTTTTCAGTGCCTATCCGAACACACTCTAAGTTAGAAGATATTTTAGACTTTCGGACGGTAATATATAAAAGAATTTGTCTGAATTAATAATAATTTGTAGATGGATGCTTATGCATCAATAATCTCCCATTAATTCATGAAATTACTTAGCTTAGATTAAAAGGAAATCAAACTTTTTATTCCTAAATTTTTGTTCAGTTATATCATCGATTTTGTTCCTATTATGTGATCATTATATAAATCATATCATTAGCATATATCACAGTTCACAACCATATAAAAGTAACCCTTTAGGGTTAGAAAATAACATGTAGCAAAAAGCACTAGTTTTATTTTTTATTTTTTTGGTAAAAAAAATAGCACTAGTTTTATAATCATATAAAAGTTCTAAAATTGAGCATCTTTACTACCAAAGCATAATATTTTCATTTTCTCTATACTTTTTTTAAAATTTTAATGACTAATTGTATATGATCATGAGACTATAAAGATGCAGTTGATAATAAACAAACCATAGGAATCAAATTATTCTTGAAGGAAAATTTAGGGACCAGAAATTTATTTTTCTTAATAATCAAAATATTGGATTAGTTTTGCCTCAAAATTATACATTGAGTGTTTCATAACCTTTAATTTTGGTCTAAATTTATATGAGAAAATTATAATAAATTTTCTATCAAAGGAGTACAAAAATTAGTGGTATAGACTTTTTGGCGGAGATTATTGGCAAGACAATTGTGGGACCTCTAAAAAGTAGTTGGATGCTGGATATATCCAGGTTCATTTTCTCCTGTCGACATGCATATCCACATACAGGTTCAACTTCTGATCATCTTCCATTTTTCAATTAGTTAATTCTATATGAAAAATTATTGTATTTCAAAATGCCTGTTTTTTAGTGGCCACAGAAACACTAACTCTTTTATGGCCGTAATAAAAACCTATTTATTTATTTGGGGAATTGTGGCGCCATCGATTTCATTATGCATGATATGGACAAAAATTAATTTCCAAAATAATAGGGTAGTAGATAAGGATAAAAGGAACCAAAAATCTTTTAAAAAAATGCAAGCTATATTGGTTGAGGTGGTACGCGACCTCACTCTCAAAAAAAGAATAATACAAGTTCGAATTCTGAAAAGCATATTGATTGAAAGAAACAAAAATCTTTTATCCTTTAAACCTCAAAAGGGATTATACCTTGACTAAATAAAAAGAAAAAAACAACAAAAACCAAAAGTCTAACTAAGAATAAGATTAAAATGTGTTCTATTCATTAAGGATGTGAGAATATAATGAATAAAGGTTGGTATGTTTGAAAATGAGTTGGTTGATCATTACCCCCACAAAGTCATGAGTTCAAGTCGATTTAAGAATCTTATAGATGAGAAATATATAACAAGTATATGTGTAAGTGCTCTTTAAATTAACCATAGAATATATATATATATATATATATATATATATATATAAGCTTTTTAGTACAAAAAGAATTGGAGAATATATATATATATATATATATAATAAATATAAGATTATACTACTCCTACAACAACAAACAACGTCTTATCCCATTAAGTGGGATCAGTTATATGGATTGTATGATATCATTATGTTTTGTCGAAAACCAAATCTTTGAATAGATTATTAACCAAAAGATCACGCTCTATAACCTCATTGAATGTTTGATTCAGTCTACCTTGGCCTCTTTTTAGAGAACTCCATACTATTTCATCAACCCTCTTCACTGACACACTCAATGATTTTATTTGAACATGTTCAAATCATCTCAAATGATTTTCTACCATTTTCTCCTCAATAGATGCCACTTTAACTCGTTCGCGTAGATTATCATTATAAATCTTATTTTTTCTTGTATAACCACATATTCATCGCAACATCCTTATCTTAGCTACCTCCATTTTATGTTCACATTGTCTATTTAAAGCCTAACATTCACTACCATGTAGCATTCTAGTATTTTAGTAGTATGATAAAACTTCCTTTTTACCTTATTAGGGACTTTCCAATTACAAATAATTCTAGTAGCTTTTCTTCATTTATACAATCTAGCTTGATTCTATGTTTAACTCCTCCTATGTTTTATAGCCAATCCCAAGCCTTGGTGAAAGAAAAGGGTTATATTAGGCCACCGACAGCCATGGTAAAACTCTGTAGAATCGTTTATGAATATAGATCAATGAATAAATACAAGATTATATCCTAGAATTTGTGAGGGATGAAATGATAAATAGCGGGTTTTAGTCAATACTTTTAATTGAAAAATTATCTCAAAAAATTAAAAATTATATAGTTAATTAACAAAATTAAATTACTCTTTTTTTTTTTTGAATCTACACACAAACACACAACAAGTTCGTGACTTGAAAAGCTTATTATCAAATGATTCCACCATGACATAAGGAAAATGTTCAGGAGTTTATTATCTTAAAATGAGCGTATTATATATACTACCTCCGGTCCTAATTATAAGATAAAGTTGATTTTTTTGGAGAAATTAAGGAAGTCAATTAAATTATTTTAGAGTGTTTATATTTTTAGTATCCTTAGATTATATATTAGTTTATTAGTCAAATTAATTAGTTTGGAGAAAAAAATATAAATATAAATACTCTAAAGTAATTTAATTGATTTCCTTAATTTCTCCAAAAAAATTAATTTTATCTTATAATTAGGACCGGAGGGAGTATTGTAGATTAAAGGGTGCGTTATATATGAGTGATGAATGAAATAAATTCAGTGGGGAATGTTCCTATGGAAATGGGATGTTTGAAATGCGATTAAGCCTAGTCTTCTGATAAAAACGTCATCCATCAGCAACGCTCTGTTAGTTTAAAAGGGGAAAAAACTAGAAAAATAATTCTAAAATCTTAAAAAATAAATGTAATTACAAAAAGTATTCTCACAATAAGTCAACGCAATATTTAATGACAAATTCTAATATAGAAAATAATAACAATTTCAACCAACTCACTTGTTATTAAGATTTTTATGATTACATCTTCCTTGGCGCCTCATAATTATCTTCCATAAAAGAATTAAAAACTTAAAAGGCGAATGTGATCATCATGTCGTCCGATTTTTATAGAAATTGAATATATATTCCCCATACATACCCATGTGCAAGATTCGTGTAAATTGGTCCCAATTCCCAATAATGACTCAACGTGTGGCCACAACTCCATAAAATGTTGGTGGAAGGGGTCCGTATGCCATGCTTATCTTTTACTGCATGCCGTGTCCCTCCAAAAGATGAGCACGGCATGCTAATCCTCCCAATTTTGAGATGGGAATCATTTTTTATTTTTTTTATATTCTTATTTATTAAGATTAAATTGTATGCTGCACTCTAAAATATTTTTGTCATCTATTGTTTTAAATTAATTAATTTTTAGTTCTATATTTAGAAATAGTTTTCCTGCAACATTAGTATCATGAAATATTTTTTCAGTAGCACCTAATATCTAAAATAGGTCAGGCCCCTAATAGGGGCCTACGGCCTAGCCTACATAAAGCCCAGCCTAGCCTATTTAGCAAATAGGCCATGCTCAAGCTCAGGTATATTGCTAGGCCTATTTAGATAAACAGGCCAGGCCTATTTTCATAAGGCCTAGCCTACAAGCCTACAGGCCTGGCCTATTTAGCTTTTTTTTTAATGTATACTATTACATAAGTATATATAATATAATCTAAATAATTTTATAAATTTATCAACTTAACCTTAATTCTAAGTTTCATATCATATCGTCATTACACTCAACCATTACTTTCGCATAAATCATTCACCCTTGCATTTTTTCTCTTTGATCGCTCGAGATGGCAACACTAACTCACTCACTTATCTCTAATTTGCACCCTCCACTAAAGCATAATAATTTTTGAGTTTATTTTAATGTCAAATGAAATATTATAATTAAATAAGAGGAGTTTGTCCCAATTTACGTGGGAAAGGTAAAAGAGGTAGAATATAGTTTTGTATGTTATTTGTTATGCTTAGTCAATTTTAGAAAATATATCTCATTAGTCAACAGACGATTAGTTTTTTTTATTCCTATTTGCTCGGACAATTGTTATCACTAGACGTTCTTTTCTTTTCCTTACTAAGCCCTAATATTACTATGAGAATGGATATTAGGCTTTTAAGATATAATGTAGGATTGTATATAACTGTGAAGGGTTATATATGAATTTGGAGGCATAGGCTTTAAAGGCTATTTAAAAGCCTATATTATTTAAGTAGGCCTTTAAACAGGCTTCAGGCCTTGTCAGGCCTTTTGAAGGCTCAGGCTCAGGCCTAAAAAAAAGCCTACATACAGGCTCAGGCCCAGGCTCAGGCTTTGAATCTCTGTTGCAGGCCCAGGCCTATTTAAACAAAGCCTAGCCTAACCTAACCTATCTCCACCCCTAGTGGAAGGGGTCCGTATGCCATGCTTATCTTTTACTGCATGCCGTGTCCCTCCAAAAGATGAGCACGGCATGCTAATCCTCCCAATTTTGAGATGGGAATCATTTTTTATTTTTTTTATATTCTTATTTATTAAGATTAAATTGTATGCTGCACTCTAAAATATTTTTGTCATCTATTGTTTTAAATTAATTAATTTTTAGTTCTATATTTAGAAATAGTTTTCCTGCAACATTAGTATCATGAAATATTTTTTCAGTAGCACCTAATATCTAAAATATTTTTTTAACACCAAGTATCTTAAGCTAATTAATTTTTAGTACATAAAGTTTTTTTTCCAAAAAATATTAAAAAAAACCTTTTATAAGGGGATGGGTATTCTCTGCTCATATGAGATGAGCCGGGAATGTGGATTCTGGAGGAAGGAGACTATATGACTCACAGGAACCCAAAAGTTTTAAGTTTGTTTCCTTAGCATGGTCATGTTAGTATTATTATTTTTTTCTCCTATCTCTAATATAGGAGTTAATAAATAAATTTAGGTAGATTAAGGAGTTGAAATGCATTAGTGAGTGTTTGGAATAGCTTATTTCTAGGAAATAAGCACTTATTACGTAAGTCGAGACAAAACTCATTTCACATACTTACCTCGTATACCGTGAATCACGATTTATAAGCACTTATTGCCCAAAAATAAGTTATCCCAAACGAGCACCATAGTTGTACAACAATATCATATTATATATAATCAATAAAGGTTGATCCAGTTGGTAAAGGGATTGATTCATAACCATAGTTGTGAGTTCAAATCTTATCAATATGAAAACTTTATAGTGTGCAATCTATAAATATATTTATAAGGGTCGGGAGGCATGCCTTGATCTTGATGAGTGTTTGAAACCCAACTTACCTAAACTTTTATGTATAAAAAAATTAGATTATATATAAGAAAAATGACAAATCCATAAGATAAAATAGATTATATTGAAATATTATATTTTGAATCAAAACAAAACTTCCGACTAATTCTTATATTAGATATTGAAGGCCGTACATTTGTTACCTCCCAAAATTCTTATTACCTCTCTATGGAATTTGCAAATTGTTCAAATGACGTTGTAAGAGTTATCATTGCATATTTATGTCATCATTCATCATTGTACGATTCTTGAGTATTTTAACCATGAAAAATCACGTGATCTATATATATAGCTAGGTTTATTATCTGCTGAGTCACATACACCATTTATATAGAGAGATATCAATAATTTCTGTGGATGTTAGAAAGTATGAAAACTCTTTTCCCATTTTCTTCATCCTTTAAAAGCTTAGAGCATGTTCGTATTCTTCAAACCACAGCCTTGCCTTGCCCTACTCTATGTAAACATCTGTCCCTTTACCCACAGCAAGTAATACAAAAATGATGCTGGAGAATGCACGGGATGAGTAAGTGCTCGTATACTTTGAACTTGTGATCAAGAGAAACTAAATCTACACCATATACATGTGTGTATCAAGAAATTAATATAGACTATGTGCTCATTTGGAATAGTTTATTTTTGGGTAATAAGTGCTTATAAATTATGATTCACGGTATACGAGGTAAGTATGTGAGAGAAGTTTTATCTCGGCTTGCATAATAAACACTTATATTCAAAAAATAAGTATTCCCAAACATGCACTATATGATAACCAAAAACTAATTAACAGACTACACTATATATAACGATATAAACAAAATCAATATCATCATATTAAATTCTTATCTCGTATTTCTTTAACCCTTTGGGCCACCCACAAGTAATTTTTCTAAATCCTATTATCAGGTATCCAAACAACTAATTAATTCAGATCGATGTTTCCTCTCTTATATTTTAGTTATGAAATATTTTTTGAGACAAAATTTTAAGTTTCTGGCCGCAGCTTCTTCTTCTTGTTTTTTTTTTTTTTTTTTTTTTTGAGTGGGGGGTTGGGATTCTCTAACTACTATTTGTGCCTGTTTGAATTAACAATGAATAATTGTTCTGTTAAATTATAAATGACCATATATATGTGTATTTATATATTTGTCTGCAGCGCCTTATATAAATAGGTGTTTAATAATTAGCTAATTACTTGATAGTGCGTAGAAGAACTCAACTTAATTTGACGGCTACTAACCCAAATTAAATGCCCTGAACATCACAAATATAAATTTCAAATAAAACTTTATTGTTTAATATCAAATATAAGGTTAATTAAAGTCAATAGTGTTATTTATTAGTACAAGAAAGAAGTCAACACACATGTCGGTTTACACTTGTGATGAGCAAGTCCTACAAGTAACTTAATGACAGATATAACTCAATTTCATTTTCCACATTTTAAAGATCAAAGTTTACATTATCTATATATCTGCTTTTGACTGTTAATTCGAAAAGCAAATAATTCAAGAATAAATAATATTTTCTCAAGTGCTGCAAGGATTAATTATAATATCCCGATTGTTTAAAAAACAACTCTTTTTTATCACCCAAATAAATTAAAAGCAGGGAAGGAAATTTATTTAATTGCATTTCAATTACTTGATGGATTTGCATATTCTAATCAAATAGTTAACGTTGACGTCTTATAAATCCTATAGATCAATACTTTGAAAGAAGATGTACATCAAGCATGGATTGGTTTATTTGGTTAAAAAATGGATAAACTTGTACAAAAAATGGATACAAGTTTATTAGTTACATTTGGGATTAAAGATATATATAATGTTAATAAAATTCAATCAGGTAAATCTTTTGGGATATATAGACCCAACTTCCCTTTTGGTAAAGAGCTAAGTGTGTGTTTGAGATCACTTAAATTTAGAAAATAAGTTCTTATTACGCAAGCTGAGATAAAACTCATCTCACATACTTACCTCGTATACCGTGAATCACTATTTATAAGCACTTATTGCCCAAAAATAAGCTATTCCAAACGAGCACTAATTCTATTTAATTTTAATTTATCAGGAAAAGTACTATTTTTTTCTTGTAATTACCTTCTTTCATATCAATCCAATTTTTTTATATATTACAATTTATAAGTATTAGTACAAAAAATTATATACAATTTAATACTCTTATAAGTTTCTAGTAGCTAGTATTGAATCCTACTAATAACATTTTTATATATATTGTAACAAAGGATGTACTAGTTGGAAGTGGGATATAGATTGGAGTCAAGATGTCTCGATCTTTATCTCAAAATATCTCATCCCTCGGGGGAACTTAAGTTTTAGAGGGGTAGAGTTTTCTTCAAATTTGACTCAACCTCTCAAATTAAATTAAATGTTTATAATGAAATAGGTTGGAAACTTGTAGAAATGTTTATTACTTCTAAATATTAGTTGTCACATGGATGATCCTTGAAATAAAGATAATTTAATAAGGTTGCTGTCACATAATCTAGAAGTCATAGTTTCAAACTCTAAAAACATACTCTTTAATTGTGGGGTAAAGCTATGAAAAAAGGGAAAAGAGTGTCTCCAATAACTTCTTTCTTTATTTCATCTCTACCAAATTTCTTAACCATTTGATTGGCTTTTAATGATTGAGACTTCTTCTGTAAAAATATTATTATTATTTAATATTACAATAATATTTTTACTATGGTATAAAATCTTCACTATTAACCAATTGAATGATGGAGAAATTTAGTGCAAATGAAGTGGAAAGAGGGGTTAGTGGTAACACGCTTTTCTAAAAAAATTGCATATAAAATGTTACTCCTAAATCCTAACTTCACATTAAAAAATTGGTTTAAATAATTAAAAAAATGTAAGTTATTTTAAAATCTATTAATATAGTATCTTACCTTCCTCTGATCTTATGTATATATCACTTCTATCATCTTTCATATAGGGCAAAAAAAATTCTTAAATCTCATGAACTCTAACTTAAAGTTTAACAATTTTTTAACTCTTCCCCTATTTAGTATACAATATACCTCATGAATATAAAATTAATATAATAATAAATAAAGAGTATAATTATACATTTATATAAAAAATTTTATAATGCGACTTATAAATAAGAACAAAATAAATAAATATTCTCTCTCTACCCTATAAATGAAACTAGAGAGAAAATACATGAATATATCATCCTAAAAAATTCTCTAATATATAGAATTGAAGGAGTATTACTCCCTCCTATCCTTAGGGCTTGTTTGGTCTGAGGGGAGGGGAGGGAAAGTAGGCGGAGAGAAAAAATTTTTGAGTTAAATTTAAAAAAAATTAGAGAAGTGGGGTTAAAAATTTTTAATTAATTTTTTTTACTCTTTTACCTTATATATTCTCTTTATTAAAATTTTATTACCCCACTTCTTCAATCTCTTAAAACTCAACTCATAAATATTTTTCCTCCCCTTCCTTTCCCTCCAAATCCCTCACACCAAACAGACCCTTAATGTAAGATTTAATTAAATCATTTGAATATAATAATAATGTTAGTTGAGTAAGTTAATATGATATTTTTTTCTAAAACTACCCTAATAATATTTTTTAATATATAATAAGTTGTACATACGATTAGACGCAAGCACTCACTTTAAAGAAATCACTTTCGACCTCTCTAAATTACATAGGAGTAATTATTATTAAAGGAATATCAATAAAAATAATTTTAAAAAAAAGATTAATAAATATATTAAATTTTATTTTATATTTAGAACTAAGATCAACTTCTCAATTAGATTTTACGTGTACACTAGATGAATATTCTAGTTAATGAAGGGTCGGCGTGAAGAAGACAAAACAATTGGTTTAAGTAGAGTGAGTATTTGTTTGCTTTCTCCAGAGGAGGGAATTTGAAAACGCATACATAAACAATAAAGTTGATAGAAACAAGAACCAAATTGATCAATATAAATTAAATTTCATGAACAGGTCGATATTGATTAAATTTAAAAATATTTATAACCAATGTTTATTTTTGTTCAGAACCAATGTTTATAACTAATAAATTCGTTGCTTTGCTTATAATCAATGTTGTTAATATCTAGTCATGAATTCTATGAATAATAGCATTGTTGCAAGGATGGATATATCAAGTTCAGAAAATGAGAATGTCACTCCTTCTCCTAATACCGAGCCTCACACTTCCAATTCGAACACGAATCCTTCTTCTACTCCCAATACCATAATTCGTGGTAAAATTGATCCAGCATGGGCACATGTTGCCTTCAAAAAAGAGGGGACACAGAATATATACACATGTCTCTTTTGTGGTAATAGCTATAGAGGAGGAGGCATAAACATGATGAAGCAACATCTTGCTGGTGTGTCTGGACAAATTGCTTCTTGCAAAAAGGTTACTTCTGATGTGCGTTATAGGATTGCAGAGTCTTTGAAAGAAACTTCCAAGAAAAAGTCAATTGAAGTTGAAGATATAATAGAAGAGGAAGTTGAAGTAGAGGAGGTTGATAGTGGAAGTGGAGCTAAGAAGAGGAAAGCTGGGACCATGGATAAATATTTCCCTCCTAGGACAACTCCTGGAGCTCAGCCAACCATCAAAAGTGCCTTAGCATCAAAAGAAGCACAACGCAGGGTGAAAATGCTTCTTGCTGAATGGGCTATTGTCAACTGCATTCCATTTAAAGCATTAGAGTGCCCTTTATTTCAAAGAGAAGTGGATGGAATGTGCTCTATAGGGCCTGGGTTTAAAGCCCCTAGTGCTTATGATTTTAAAACCAACTTGTTGAGAGAATGGAAAAAGGAATGCCAGTTACTCATTGACGGTCATAGGGCTAAATGGAAGAATAACGGCTGCACACTTATGGCAGATGGATGGACTGATGTGAGACAACGGACTTTGATAAACTTCTTAGTTTATTCTACCCACGGAATGGTGTTTGTTAAGTCTGTTGATGCATCAGACTTAGTCAAAGATGCTAAAACTCTTTTCTCGCTGTTTTCTGAAGTGATTGAGTGGGTTGGTTCGAAGAATATTGTCCATATGGTGACTGACAATGCTGCCAACTATGTGGCATATGGTAGATTAATCAAGGAGAAATATAAAAATATTTATTGGACTCCTTGTGCTGCTCATTGTTTAAATCTTGTATTGAAAGACATTGCAAGCATGTCTCATGTGTCGGACATTGCAGCAAAGGCATCAAAGATAATGGTATTTGCTTACAATCACATGATATTCTTGTCATGGTTGAGGAAGAGGATGGGTTGGAAAGAAATTGTACGTCCTAGTGCTACAAGGTTTGCCACTACCTTCATTACATTGCACAGCATTTACATGCACAAACATGACTTGCAAGCCCTTGTTGTCGATAAGCACTTTATGGACCATAGGCTATTTAAGACTACTCCGGGGAAAATTTTTAGTGCAATCATATTAGATAGCCGATTTTGGAATGAGTGATACCAAATTGTGAAGATTGTAACTCCTCTGATCAAATTGTTGAGAATTGTTGACTCGGATGAGAAACCCTCACTTCCATATGTTTATGAAGGCATGCAAAGGGCAAAAAGTGAAATTAAGGAGATGTTCAAGAGAAACAAAGATCACTACAAGCCCTACACAAGTATCATTCAAGCGAGATAGGATAAACATTTGAAGACCAATCTCCATGTAGCTGCCTATTTATTGAACCCGGCATTCGTATATGGTCCAAACTTTGTTCACAAGGGAGGGTTAATGCAAGCTTTGATTGACGTGGTGGAGGCTAACTCAGATGAAAATGTTGATTGCTATAAGGTAATGAAGCAAGTGACATTATATCTTGATGGCAACGAATCTTTCAGCAGAGAGACATGTAAAAAGGGGACTGAAAAACTGGATCCTTGTAAGTAACTAAGTATTCATCTTTATTGTTTAATATTTAATTAACATATTAATTGATTGCAACTAATATTATGTATATGTTTTATTTTGTAGATGAATGGTGGATGTACTATGGCTATTCAGTTCCAGAATTGCAACGTGTTGCAACACGTATTCTTAGGCAAACATCTGCTTCTTCTGGTTGCGAGAGAAACTGGAGCTTATTTGAGCGCATCCATACAAAAAGGAGAAATAGATTGCAGCATCAAAGGCTGAATGATTTGGTTTACACTAACTATAACTTGCGATTAAAGCATAGGTAATTTTAGATATTATGAAAAATGTTTTTAATTAATATGGATTAAGTTTTAAATTTTAACTGAAATCATTTGTCATTGGAAAATTGAAGGAGTGTATTGAATAAAAAGAAGCCAAGTTATGATCCCATTGATTATGAGTCCATTGATGAGGTGGATTTTTGGGTGACGGAAGAAGATCCCATTCCAGAATTCAATGATGAAGATGCAGAAAATCTTGAAAGTGTTCTTAATAATGAAGGCGTTGCACTTTCATCAACTTTGGATAGGATTAATGAAGGTTTATATAATTATATGTCCTATTAATATCCTGTTACTAATTTATTATCCATCCATATAATTATTTGTTATATATAATCATTGATATTAATTATTGTTGTGCATTTCGATAGGTGATGAAGATAGGGACATTCCCGATCCCCCGGCTTTGAATGATGATGTCACTACTACTTACCCTTTTCCAAATCCAGTACCTATTGACACATCTCCAATAGATCAGTTTGATGAGTTGTAGAGTTTGTTGAGTGATGAATGATGATTTACTCATTTGGCTGTGGTTGATGGATGATGTTATTGACTATTTTTGTGACTATTTTGATGCTATTGGCTTGTTTGATGAATGATGATTGATATTGTTATGTTTTGATTATATTTTAATGTTAGTTATGGGTTTGCTTTGAAGAACTAACTAGGTATTTTAACTATTTTGATGTTGGTGATGACTTATGAGTTATGAATGTTGATTATTTTGTTATTGTCAATTAAATTATAATATTTTAATATGGCCGGTCCGACCACCGGTCCGACCCCGGTTGACCCATTAACCCTTAAACATGTGCCGTGACCGGTTAATTGACCTGTCCGGTTTTTCGTTCCTTGGAATTAACAATGAATAATTGTTCTGTTAAATTATAAATGACCATATATGTGTGTGTGTGTGTGTGTTTGTGTGTCTGCAGCGCCTTATATAAATAGGTGTTTAATAATTAGCTAATTACTTGATAGTGCGTAGAAGAACTCAACTTAATTTGACGGCTACTAACCCAAATTAAATGTCCTGAACATCACAAATATAAATTTCAAATAAAACTTTATTGTTTAATATTAAATATGAGGTTAATTAAAGTCAATAGTGTTATTTATTAGTACAAGAAACAAGTCAACACACATGTCGGTATACACTTGTGATGAGCAAGTCCTACAAGTAACTTAATGATAGATATAACTCAATTTAATTTTCCACATTTTAAAGATCAAAGTTTACATTATCTATATATCTGCTTTTGACTTTTAATTCGAAAAGCAAATAATTCAAGAATAAATAATATTTTCTCAAGTGCTGCAAGGATTAATTATAATATCCCGATTGCTTAAAAAACAACTCTTTTTTATCACCCAAATAAATTAAAAGCAGAGAAGGAAATTTATTTAATTGCATTTCAATTACTTGATGGATTTGCATATTCTAATCAAATAGTTAACGTTGACGTCTTATAAATCCTATAGATCAATACTTTGAAAGAAGATGTACATCAAGCATGGATTGGTTTATTTGGTTAAAAAATGGATAAAATTGTACAAAAAATGGATACAAGTTTATTAGTTACATTTGGGATTAAAGATATATATAATGTTAATAAAATTCAATCATGTAAATCTTTTGGGATATATATACCCAACTTCCCTTTTGGTAAAGAGCTAATTCTATTTAATTTTAATTTATCAGGAAAAGTACTATTTTTTTCTTGTAATTACCTTCTTTCATATCAATCCAATTTTTTTATATATTACAATTTATAAGTATTAGTACAAAAAATTATATACAATTTAATACTCTTATAAGTTTCTAGTAGCTAGTATTGAATCCTACTAATAATATTTTTATATATATTGTAGCAAAGGATGTACTAGTTGGAAGTGGGATATAGATTGGAGTCAATGTCTCGATCTTTATCTCAAAATATCTCATCCCTCGGGGGAACTTAAGTTTTAGAGGGGTAGAGTTTTCTTCAAATTTGACTCAACCTCTCAAATTAAATTAAATGTTTATAATGAAATAGGTTGGAAAAATGAATAAAAAATAGGTTGGAAACTTGTAGAAATGTTTATTACTTCTAAATATTAGTTGTCACATGGATGATCCTTAAAATAAAGGTAATTCAATAAGGTTGCTGTCACATAATCTAGAAGTTATAGTTTCAAACTCTAAAAACATACTCTTTAATTGTGGGGTAAAGCTATGAAAAAAGGGAAAAGAGTGTCTCCAATAACCTCTTTCTTTATTTCATCTCTACCAAATTTCTTAACCATTTGATTGGCTTTTAATGATTGAAACTTATTCTATAAAAATATTATTATCATTTAATATTTAATATTACAATAATATTTTTATTATGATATAAAATCTTCACTATTAACCAATCGAATGATGGAGAAATTTAGTGGTAATAAGCTTTTATTTAAAAAAAATTGCATATAAAATGTTACTCCTAAGTCCTAACCTCACATTAAAAAATTGGTTAAAATAATTAAAAAATGTAAGTTATTTTAAAATCTATTAATATAGTATCTTACCTTCCTCTGATCTTATGTATATATCACTTCTATCATCTTTCATATAGGGCAAAAAAAATTCTTAAATCTCATGAACTCTAACTTAAAGTTTAACAATTTTTTAACTCTTCCCCTATTTAGTATACAATATACCTCATGAATATAAAATTAATATAAGAATAAATAAAGAGTATAATTATACATTTATATAAAAAAATTTATAATGCGACTTATAAATAAGAACAAAATAAATAAATATTCTCTCTCTACCCTATAAATGAAACTAGAGAGAAAATACATGAATATATCATCCTAAAAAAATTCTCTAATATATAGAATTGAAGGAGTATTACTCCCTCCTATCCTTAGGGCTTGTTTGGTCTGAGGGGAGGGGAGGGAAAGTAGGCGGAGGGAAAATTTTTTTGAGTTAAATTTAAAAAAAATTAGAAAAGTGGGGTTAAAAATTTTTAATTAATTTTTTTTACTCTTTTACCTTATATATTCTCTTTATTAAAATTTTATTATCCCACTTCTTCAATCTTTTAAAACTCAACTCATAAATATTTTTCCTCCCCTCCCTTTCCCTCCAAATCCCTCACATCAAACAGATCCTTAGTGTAAGATTTAATTAAATCATTTGAATATAATAATAATGTTAGTTGAGTAAGTTAATATGATATTTTTTTAAAAACTATCCTAATAATTTTTCTTAATATATAATAAGTTATATATACGATTAGACGCAAGCACTCACTTTAAAGAAATCACTTTCAACCTCTCTAAATTACATAGGAGTAATTATTATTAAAGGAATATCAATAGAGATAATTAAAAAAAAAAGATTAGTAAATATAATAAATTTTATTTTATATTTAGGACTAACATCAACTTCTCTATTAGATTTTACGTATGCACTAGATGAGTATTCTAGTTAATGAAGGGTCGGCAACAAGAAGACAAAACAATTGGTTTAAGTAGAGTAAGTATTTGTTTGCTTTCTCCAGAGGAGGGAATTTGAAAACGCATACATAAACAATAAAGTTGATAGAAACAAGAACCAAATTGATCAATATAAATTAAATTTCATGAACATGTCGATATTGATTATTACATATTTTCCCACATGAAACACGTGGTTTTACAACTTGACACTACATAAAAACATTTTAAGAACCGTAGCCAAATTGGCTTGCTTTTAAAACACACACACATATACAACTGTTGAGATTGTGGTTGCCACCTAAGCATTACAAAACATAGTGACACACGCACACACGTTCATATTTGTATATTTAAAATAAAAATATAACTTATTGTACTTAAACCTAAATGGGAAAATTGGGTTTTGTTGGTTCGTGATTGAGAGTGGTTTAGTCAGAGTGAGTGCCTGCGCCTAACACAATGAGAGATAATGTTTTATGTTTTTCTTGGTACATGCTTTCCGTATACATTAAAACAAAACCCATTATTTGAGGCTTTTTTTGGACTCATTGTTAATTTACAATGACAGTCGTGTTGGTTTTCGCTTTCCAGATATGATTATTTAGTCAAGTAGATGATTAGTAGTTAATTAAGTGTAGTGTTAAAAATGCTATAACATTTATTAAAAAAGTCTTTTAGAGCCATTTATTTAATTTTATATGTTCACAAGTGAGTATATTGATGATGTTGCAGAAAAAAGGCTTTGGACATGAATAACACAAGCATGTTGGGTTTTTATAAGATATAGAGATATAATAAAGGGTTGAGAGTTAAAAATACCCATAAATTCTTTTTAAAAGTGCATCTACCACCATAAATTTTTTTTAGACGCAAAAGTAACCATGAATTTTCAAAAGCGAGGTCAAAGTGATATTTCCGTTAAAACTAACTAACGGCAGTTAACTCTAATGCAAAAGTACCAAAATACTCCTATCTAAAAAAAAGGTTATGGTGGTGGACAAACAAACTTTTGAAAAAATTGTATGGGTATTTTTACCCCTTAACATTTTTTTTAGATAGGGGTATTTTGATATTTTTGTACTGAAGTTAACGGTCGCTAGTTAGTTTTAACAAAAGTGTCACTTTTACCTTCTTTTTTGAAAGTTCATGATTATTTTTACATTAAAAAAGTTTATGGTGGTGGATGCACTTTTTAAAAAAAAATTTATGAATTTTTTTATACCTTAATCCTATAATAAATGAAAAATATCCTGTCCGCTTGGCCCTTCAGGAAATATACTTTATCTCAGGACAGAGGCAGATCCTCATTTTTTCTTTGTTCTCGTTTATTTATGAGAAGTGGAGATTGAGTAGTATACATGGAACACAAAAATTAAATAAATTTTGCTAAGACACCTTTACAATAGATTAAGAAAAAATTATAAAGTACTGTTCAAAAAGAAAATTATAAATTATAAAGTTGAGAAGGCATCATTACTCTGCTGATACGAGGGGGCATTGGGGGCGAGGGACTAAAAAGATGTGCGAGAGCATTTGGCCAAATTAAAAATAACAGATAATTAAATACATTGACATTATTGTTTTGTTATCATGCAAAACTAATGTAATTTAATTTTTTTAATTAATTAATATGATTATATGTACTTCCTCCGTCACTATTTACTTGTCCCAAACTCCCAATTGAGATTTTCATTTTGTCCTTAAATATGTGATGTTTCAAATTTTAAGGTATAATTATTACTTATTTTTAATAATACCCCGTTAGAATAATTATCACATAGCATTCATTGATTTTGATTTTATTTTATCCTTAATTTGCGTGTTTTTTCTTATGAGGATAAGTAATACTAAGGATTAAGAAAGTATACAACAATATGAAATAAATAATAATTTAAATATACAATTAATTGACAGTTAGTAATATATTGTTTGGTGATCCCAATAATTTTAAATCAAAATCAGATTTTTTTTTCTTTTGCCAACTAAATATATCAAAATCAAAATTGAAGCATGATTTGAATTACTTAGAAGAGAGGCTTTCTAGGACTAGCTATAAAAGAAAGGCCAAAAAAGAAAGAGGCTTATATGATGGTATAGTGAGTGTTTGGGTATTTTCCAAACCTAGGTTTGCATAAATCGAGACAAAACTCCTATCACACAATTACCTCGTAAATCGTAAAATTTATTCTCAAAAGCTAATCCAAACACACACTAAAAAAAGACAAAACATAAGTATATTTAAGTATGTTTATGTAAGTTCAGTTCACTAACTAAATCATAGTATATGAATTTCTTTAAATAATAAAAATTCACGTAAATAAATATTTAAAATTCTTTTGGATCATTATTGCTCAAAATTTTGTTAGGAGATTGTACCTAATGAATATAATTAAATGAATCTAAATTCTGTCCTAAAACATTAAAAATATTAGACCAATTCATATTGTTGACAATAATAAACATAAAAAATAAGTGTGACTAAAATAATCATAAGAATGATGCAAATTACAATGACGACTATATCTTGAGAAATCAAAGGCTCATAAAAAGTTAGATAAATTGAACAAAATGATTTTTTCTCATTTGATGTTGATAAAATCTTTTTTCATCGGATACAAAAATTACAACGCAAGAGCCCAAAAGAAAACTACAAAAAGATAAAAACCGCACCCATTTAACGAGGCTTTAAGTAATGGGTTTAACTTTGGTAAACCAAAAAACTTAATGGGCTTAACCCCTGACCCAAACATCACTAACGGGTCGACCCGTATGATGTCGTAGAGGAGCGTTAGATGCAAATTCAAAATTCACCCGCCTTTCTCCACAATCCTCTCCACGGCTATTTCCTCACCGTTTTGATCCTCCGCCCTCCGCCATCGTTCTCCGTTGTCGTCCTCTTCACAGCTTCTCCTTACATTTTCTCTCACTTCTGACGCTCTGGAAACCCTATAATCCTTGACGATTCAAGTCAGATCCAAATTGAAGCCCTCATTCCCTCTTCTTCAGATCCATATCAGGCACGATTCGAGCCGGATATGGCTTCTAGGAACCAGAACAGGCCTCCACGTAGCCCTTCCAACACAGTGCCGTCGGAAAAACGTCGGAGGGTTGGAGTAGAGAGGATGGATCGGAAGGGAAACACTGGCCGGGGCAGGCAGCCATTTGCCTCAGTGAACAAAGGGCCAGAAGCTAATAGAGCAAATGATGTCGTCAGTACCGACGGCTCAGAATGTAGCATTGTTGAGTTTACCAGAGAGGATGTGGAGGCTTTGTTAAATGAGAAGTTTAAAAAGGGAAATCCCTTTGATAGTAAGGTCTCTTTTATTCTGTCCAATCTTAACCTAGATCATCTTTGGCCAGACTAGTTATTTCAATTTTGTATACTTTTTGGGTCTTTTGTGAGTATTTCGTTATTTTCCCACTTGTTTTGCAGAAAAAAATGGACCAGATGGGAGATTTCATTAGGCGGCTCAAACTTTGTGTGAAATGGTTTCAAAAACTTGAAGAAAGTTACATTGGAGAAAAGGAAAAGCTTCAATCTGCACTTGAATCTACCGAGAAGAGGTGCAGTGATACTGGTAAGTTTTTTCTCCTGAGCTACAATTTTCAACGACAAGTTGTCTAGAATTGAGGTAGTTGCTAGTGCAACTGATAACATGGTTTAAAAAAAATGTTATCTGTTCTTTCTCAGAGACTGAAATGAAATATAAGATTGAGGAGTTGAGCAACACAATATCAGATTTGAGGAAGACAATTTTTTCTTTGGAAGAGAGAATTTCAAAGGAAGAATTCTTGAAGTTGGTAAAGTTACTTGGCATGTAGCATTGTGATTGAATGCCCCTTGAAGTTTACTGTTTTCTGATAATTCCTAATTTTTTTTAACAATTAGGAAGCAATGGAACGCCATAGAGAAGAAAAGGAAGGCAGAAGTGCTGCTGAGAATATGCAAGTTTCTCTTTCAGCTGAACTTGACAAAGTTAAGCAAGAGAAATTAGAGGCTGAACAAAAGGTGCTGTCAACTTCTAAGTTATGACCTAGACAGGAAAATTTTACCAGTTAAACATTGAATCTTAAATCATCAACTTATACAAATATAAAGATATTGCCCTCTTTCTATATTCTGCACTAGACTTTAAGGTCACATGTTTCTGTCACATTGGCATTTGCAGGCCAAATCGAATGAGCTTTTGTACAATTCCTCAAAAGAGTATAATATGGACCTGCAGCGCTACAATAGTCGACTCCAGTCAGATCTTCAATCAAGTAATGATTCACTTAAAGAACTGGAAAAGGAGAAAACAGCCATTATTCAAAACCTTAGCGATGTGAGAGCTCACAATAAGACATTGCAGAGTCAGCTGGCATCTGTTAAAGTAAGCCATTTTATTTTGATATATGTTTTAGCATGCTTTTGATTGTTTTCTTTGTATGATGCATTCTCATTTAAGCGTTCTCATTTTGGAAGTTTCCATTTAATGTTGAGAATGTGTTAAGTAACGTGATCTGTGTTGTGAACGTGTTGGAACTTACACTGTTCATTTGCCTTGGGCATGGTGCAACGAATATGCTGACTCATTCTTCATGCAAGCTCTAGAATCCCAACTTGTTACAAGTAGTTCGGAAGAGACAGGAAATGCAGATAATTTGGAAAACAACCCAGATGTTGTCATTATTTTAAACCCCTATTGTGACTATTAGTTTCTTAACAGTCTGTTCATCTTATGTTGTTTTTAACTCCTGTTGTTATCTCTGTTTCTTAGGCTTCACGAGAAGAGGCTACAAAACAAAAGGATGCACTAGCGCATGAGCTCAGTTGTCTCCGTGAAGAATTAAAACAAATTAGAGATGATCGTGATCAGCAACAAGCACAAATACAGGCACTAACTGGGGAGGTAGCATACTACAAAGAATATACTGGGAATTCATGTGCACAATTGGATAGCTTGACAAGTAAAATAAAGGCTCTTGAGGTTTGTTTTGTTTTTCTCCACATTGTATATTGTTATCATGGTTTTGTTCTATATATATATATATATATTGTGAGACTCCTATGTTGGTTAGGTTTTAAAGATAGTGGGCTTTCTTTTACAGGACACATGTTCTTTTCAGAGGGACCAAATAAATAGACTACAACATCAATTGACTGCTGAAAAAGAAAAATCGAAGGTAAGAAAGTTAGTTTTTTTTTTTCTTTTAATTGTTGAAACAGTCTCTCAATTTTGTGAAAATTTCCCAGCAAATAAATAGGAAAATGATTTCATGCTTGAAGTGTTCATTGCGTATATGATGTGATAACTGGAACTGACGCTGACGCTGACACTTATTTTCTTCCTGTTAGATGGCCGACTTATCGGCTTTAGAAACAAGAACAGATTTTGAAGAGCAGAGGAGAATTATGGGTGAATTGCGGGATCGTTTGGCTGATAAGGAATTCCAAATTATTGAAGGAGAGAAATTAAGGAAAAAGCTGCATAACACCATCCTTGTAATACTCCTTTGCTTACGCAGAAAGTTCCTTTCTTTCTTATACATAAAGAGTTAAGGGGCATTTTTTCTCCCCAAGTTTTCGGGCCGGAAGTTTTCACGTAGGCTAATTTTGACTTCAAATTTTTTTAGGGTAATTTTATTTGGAAAGTGTAAAATATGGAATAATTTTATATATTTTTTATCTCAATTAATTTTGAATGTTAATTGATCAGATAGGCTAAATTGATAGTTTACATGTCATACATGTTATTTTTATTAAGGTGTAAATTTATTCTAAAAGTTTTAAATCTAACTTTAAAAAAAGATGAAGTAAATAATATATAAACTTCTGATAAAAATTTACACCTTAATAAAATGACGTAGATGACATGTGAAATATCAACTCAGTATATTTAATCAACTAAAGATCAAAATTAACTAGAGATAAAGAACAGCACAAAATTGCTCTGTTTTTTTTAGACTTTTGAGATAAAATTGCCTTTTAAAAAACTTCCTAGTCAAAATTATGCTTGAGTGAAAAGTTCTAGTACAAAATTTCGCCTTAAGATAAATTACAAGGGAGTAACTCCAACTAAGTTTTTTTTAGGAGTTAAAAGGGAATATTCGTGTGTTCTGTCGAGTTCGACCTTTGCTACCAGAGGATGGCGCCGGAACGAACGTGGTTGTTTCCTACCCTACATCAACAGAGGCTCTTGGCCGAGGCATTGAATTGGTTCAAAACGGTATAAGTGCATATCTTTGTACGCCTTTTACGTTACTGCTTTCTTTTGAGTATCACGAGTTTTACAAGTTTTCTAAAATATGACATGTGCGGTTAAAAGCATTATTTCATCCTTTGATGTTCACCAGGGCAAAAGTACCCTTTCACTTTTGATACGGTATTCAGTCATGAGGCCTCTCAGCAAGAAGTTTTCACTGAGATATCGCAGTTGGTACAAAGCGCGCTCGATGGGTACAAGGTGATTTCAGTAATATTACATTGTATATTGTGCATTATTTTCTACAAAGAACTAGTATATTAGAAAGGGTATAACAGATCAGAAACAATTAAATAGATGTAAAACTGGAGATTGAAAAGTGCTCTATTAGATGCAGAGACATGTGAAGTCAAATGTATCTGTAAAGCTGGATTTGTAGTTATATAGTCTTTAGACTTCGGCTTCTTTTGTTTTGAATAAATCTATATTTTTAATCTCATAGCTTATCTTTCTGAATGAGATCTTACCCGTCACTTCGACTGTCTCGGTGTTCTCCTCGTGTGGATTGCTCATGCTCCAAAATATACACAATATAGAACACTTGAACTATATCATGGAAATAAGAATTGGAAGTTAAGTTATTTAATATGTTCTAAAATTTAAATTTTTTTCACTTTTATCCTTATTGAGAAATATGTTTAATTGTATCAGGAATGTTATTTTGAAGAGGGGATGTAATGAGTGGGCAAAGTTGGGAAGTCAGTATTAATTACAGGGGCAAAACAGGAAAAAAAGCATTAATTAAACTAGAGGTGACTTATATTTTAGACCATGACTTTCTTCTAAAAGTGCTCTATATTGTGAAGCTGAGGGTAGCCGTCGATTAGTAGATTCAAAAGTTCTATATATTCTTGGCTTTTGTGATAAGAAACTTTTCTAAGTTGGACAGAAAGGGAAAGGATTGCGTTATTAGATGCTATTGCTTGCTTACCTTTTTCAATGGGGCATTTCTTTATCTTCTCTTTTTTTATTATCACGTTTTTATGTACACTAGAGATGCTTTGACAGCGGGACTTTCGCTTGTCATGTCAGGTTTGCATATTTGCTTATGGTCAGACAGGCTCAGGCAAAACATATACAATGATGGGTAGGCCTAATGCTCCTGATCTGAAAGGATTGATCCCGCGTTCTCTAGAACAGATCTTCCAGACTAGTCAAGCCCTTAAGGACCAGGGTTGGACATTCAAAATGCAGGTCAAAATATTTTTACTTTGATTTTCATGTGATCACACTTGCATCCGTTAACTAAAATTTATAGTTTGCTAAATATTTTCAGGCTTCAATACTAGAAATATATAATGAGACAATTCGAGATTTGTTGTTGTCGAATCGGGCAAGTGGAATGGATCCAACTCGAATAGAAAATGGTGCTCCTGGGAAGCAGTACACTATTAAACATGACGCAAATGGAAACACAGAAGTTTCTGACCTCACTATTGTAGACGTTTGTAGTGTAAGGGAGATTTCCTCTCTTCTACAACATGCTGCAAATTGCAGGTACTAGTTTATAATGGGGATGCCAAAGCTGCTTTCTATGCTGCATAGTGAAGTTGTGATTGAATAAACTTTCTAGATAATGCACTAAAGAATTGCATTTTTTCCCACTTGGACTTTTGGGTGAAAATCATACTCGGAGTAATTATTTATTGTAAAGTTGAGATTTAACTATCAAGTTTCTTGATGCTAAAAAATTTCATTTTCTATAAATTAATTTATTTGATTTGGTTAAACTTCACCTTTCATATGTATAACCATTTATTCCTGGTCTTCGTACTAATGAAATGAGATTCTCTTTGTTATAATAGGTCGGTTGGAAGAACACAGATGAATGAACAATCTTCAAGAAGCCATTTTGTTTTTACTTTGCGTATAACTGGAGTTAATGAGGTATAAATGTTGTGATATACTTTGCACATTGATTTAAATGGCATTGCTCTCTTTATCTCTTATTTGGATGCTGGATGCACTAATGTCCTTTGCGATGTAGAATACTGAACAACAAGTGCAAGGCGTCTTGAATCTGATTGATCTAGCAGGAAGCGAAAGACTATCAAAGAGTGGGGCAACTGGGGACCGACTTAAGGAAACTCAGGTGTGCAATTGATTTGCATAACAAGAACTTCAGTCTATCATGATTTACTCTATTTTCTTAAATGAATGAATCAGTAATTAGATGTTTGCCAATTTTCCAGGCTATCAACAAAAGTTTATCCTCTTTGAGTGATGTCATGTTTGCTTTGGCCAAGAAAGATGAGCATGTTCCTTATAGGAATTCTAAATTGACATATCTTCTTCAGGTATGTTTCACGATAAAGAATGAAAAACATGGACCATGAGTTGACCTGGTTGGCTTTTAATATTTGATGTAGAATGAAAATGTTACTCTTGGTTTTAGAAAATAAGGCGGCCAACCAATTAGACATGGATATTAATGACTAAATTTTTATGCATATTTTATTTGGAATAATCTGAGCATTAGGGATGAGAAGCATGGATAGGGTTTTGAATTTCACGCCAATTAACTATCAACTAATATTTAATCTATAGAGCCAAGGAGGAGAAAATTAGGTCATGATGCTCTCTCTACTCTTATTTTGAACTTTGTTCTGTTACGTTCATGGCAGCCATGTCTTGGTGGAGATTCCAAAACGTTGATGTTTGTCAATGTTTCGCCGGATCCTTCTTCGGCCGGGGAGTCACTTTGTTCTCTCCGTTTTGCTTCCAAAGTGAATGCATGTGAAATTGGTATTCCAAGGCGTCAGACATCCTCCAAGTCTTTTGATTCTCGGATGAGCTACGGGTGAAGCATCAGTCCCCACCATTTTTCAGAACAAGTTGTTCTTTGTGCTGTAAAGAGAAATTGACAAGTTTAACCTCAGTTTGACAATTGTACTAATGGAGTAGAAAAGGGGAAGAACTTCATGTTCTTTATGCTGTCATAACCATGAACGCACATAATTTATTAGAATTACATCTGTACTTGTTGATTGTAGAGGTTTGGCTATAGCTTCTGGTAAATGATCTGTACCATTCACCATTGATATTAGTCGACAATGTATGAGCAGCGTATTGGTTTTTAGTATATTTGTATTTCATGATATAATGTTTAGTTCTGGTTAGGTTTCTTGTCTTTTATTTTTTGGGGGTGGGGGATGAAGGACTGAGTGTTCGGCGATCATTGATAAAAGGGTTCTCTTTGTAATATAGCTATGAATGTATATGCACAACATTGGCAAAAAGGAATATACATGAACAAAATCTTAAGTGCTACTAAACATCGAGTTATAAGAATTGAAATAATAATATCAGTCAAATGAGTACTAAAATTGTAAAATGGACCATATTTAATTTTGGGTTATGGGGCATTTTTGTCTTGAAGGTTTTCATCGAGAGGTAATTTTTGTCTTGAAAATGTAAAAAATAGAGCAATTTTACCTTAACCAAATATATTAAGTTGACAGTTCACATGTTAATCTACGTCATTTTTGTTGAGATGTAAAATTTTAGATCTAACTTTAAAAAAAATGAAGTAGATGACTCTTGGACTTCTGGTACAAATTTACATATAAATAAAAGTGACATGGATGAAATGTGAATTGTCGGTTTAGCTTATAAAAATAATTGAGATTCAGAACAAAATTGCTCCATTTTTTACTCTTCCTAGATAAAATTGCCTCCAAAAATACTTTCAGAATAAAATTACACCTCAGAAACTTTAGGTTTAGATTTTTTTTTTTTCATATCTATTATTGAACATACGGACGAAAAACGTAAAAAATATAGAAGATAAGTGTTGAAAAAATTAACTCAAGAATTATGATTCCAACTAAGAACTATGATCCATTTTTGAAATTTATAAATTTCAAAATCTTTAACTATCACTAATGTTTTTAGATTATCCTTAAATGTCACTTTCCCGAAAACATATTAGGGAGTAGGAACTCACATAGTAGAGACAAGACAGATACAAGTGGAGTGGCTCTGCCGTAGCTAGTAGCTCTCAATAAACAATAGTGAAAATCCAACGATACATGACACGCCATATATTGACAATTGACAAGCAGGACTGGTCTTCCTGATTACAAAGATTACAAAGACGTATCTTATACGGTCGTCATACAATCGACACCATAATTTGTCAAGATACTCCCCAATATAAGCAGCTTTCATATGGCTTTGAGGAAAAAACTATGTGCTAGCAAAGAGGGCGAATGCCCAAATTAGAGGTCTGTTAATGATCTTGTAACCTAATGGCTTGAAAATTCTCGTATAAGTAGAAGGTTACGAGTTCTATCTCACTTGTAATATCTTGCCATTTGTACCTGCCTCTCTAATTCCAAACCAAAGAAAAGACAAGAGCGGTCCAGAGTCCAGTAAATACAAAACTACAAAACATTGGCATTTCTTCATTGCCGATCAACATTGCTATAACAGACTAAACAACCTTGCTGTACAGCTTGAATATTCATACAATCATATCTTAGTATCCTTGACAAATTTTAACTTGCCTTGTGAAATATTCAGCAATGACCTGTTTAAAATATAGAAGTTCAGATCCAACTTACAGGGGATATTAAATTAAAACCACAGGCTTTATCAGCAGATGCAGATAACCGACCCCAAGTGCTTTTCGTTTGAATCTGTTCATCATTGAAAACTGCTTCAGCCTTGACTCAACAACATCACCCAGAGGAACATTAGGAGCCTTCTACGCATTTTGGAGCCAAGGATGCTCTGCAAACATGGGAAAAAGAACACAATTAACATCATGCACTTTTTTGGCATAACGGGCTGAGACTAGATATAATTAGAGAGAGATGAAACATACCAAGCACCTGCTTAGCAGTTAGTCGAAGCTTAGGGTCTGGTTCTAACATTTGTCTAACAAGACTTTTAGCACTCTCTGATATACTGGGCCAAGGCTCCCGTTTGAAATCTATGAGCCCTCGAAGAATGGCCTGCGCAACGCCTTGTTCAGATTCTGCATTAGAATTAACAAGTTAAGACAAATGGTTTACTGGGAACCTAAGAGAATAATGCAAGTGCAGACCACAGAAACACCTTGCAATGATATTATATCTGATGAGTAATTCACATATGAATCATTTTGAATACAATATGCATTCCCTTATTGGCACTGTAGCACAAGCATGCAAGCATTGATACAGAAGAGCCGAAATGAATGTCCTTACATAGAGAGATAAGCATGCAGAAAGCTCAAGCAAAAATTTAGAGGTTTGAAAGTTAATTACCGGCCCAAAATGGGGTGAACACCACACAATAAGATATAGAGAATTACTCCAGCACTCCATATATCTATTTCCGGCCCATAGTTCCGCTTGAGCACCTCTGGAGCCATATAATCTGGACTTCCAACAGTTTCTGAGAACCTCTCACCTGATAATTCAAATATACGAAAAATATAAGATTCTAAAAATTAGAAAAAGAAATGCCCAGCATAAGAAATACCCAAAAATTTGTAAACATAATGTTTAATGTGACCTAGTACTTAGCTTACAGTTATGATATCAATATCTTAAAACACCATACCGCATTTGTCATTAAGGGGATGCACAGTTGAATGCAGAATATAAAACAAAAATGCCATTTGGTTTCTGACTAAGTGCTTTTCTAACTTAAAATCATGGAAAAATGAATAAAAGCTCATCCCATTATTTGTAACAGTGGGCAGGCTGCACGCAAAAAAGTAGGTAAGGTGATGATTACATTGCCGTTAATGTTATAATCGTAAATCTGAGTCATTTGCAGATCGCAATAGCAACAACCCCTACTAGCAAGGTAATTATGCAACTACCAACCATAAATAAAGCATGCTTTTCTTCACTGTCACATATCAACACCGACTAAGGTTCAGGATGTAACCATGCTTCCTATTGGGTTTCCATTAATTTATGTTAGTATCAAAAGTGATCTCAAGAGACAATGTTTGAACAGCCAAAAGAACATATTTTCCTTCCCTAATAAGGAATGATTCCTGTTAGCCAGCCCAAGGCAAAGAGATCAGTCTAAATTGTGGTAGGATTCTCTTGGAAGTTTGAATTGGAAGAGTGCATCTGAGTTTAAGTGTTTAAACTAATGTCACATGATCCGCACATCACAGACAGTGGTTGCGACTCAAACCTGCAGTTTTCTCCCTATCCCTAATGCTATATATGATAGGTTGTTATCATATAAGTGAAGCAAGGCTTCAATTACTCTTCTTTCGTCTCATTAGGAATAATTTCTTGGATATCTAAAGAAATTCTAACTGAGTACCATAAGTGAGAGGGCTAGCCATATCTATTTCAGGTAAACCCCCAGGAATGTTTCAAGATAACTCATAACAAGATATGTTGGAGCATTACAAAGGTAAAGTCTTATGAGAAGCATATAGCCTTTAGGGGTTTCAATAAAGTGACATCTGAAAAGATAGAAATATTGTAACTCCTAATCCGAATGCTACATAGGTACGATAAACATCCCATAAAGCAGTAGCACCGGCAGAGCAGTTCAAAGAATAAAAAGATCATACAACTGCACAAAGATCAGATCATATGTCCAAAACAGTTCCAATTAATGACAGATCAAGTAAATGGCACAATAATAAACATAGGCCAATCCCAAGAAACTTAAGCATTTCGTATTCTGCCTAATTCCAAGAGAATAAATACTCACAATTTAGACAATTATTAACAACTTGTAGTCTTATTCTGCATCTAAACTGTTCGCAATTAATTTTTCCCGCCTTTCTGCAAATGACATTGACGCTTACGCAGTCCAGAATAACCACATTTCAAGTCAGTATTTTTTAACCTGGTTTAAAGAATACGGACAGCCCAAAATCAATAGCCTTTAAAGGTGAATTCTCTTTCTTATTCGCAAACAAGAAGTTCTCAGGTTTCAAGTCCCTATGAATAACCCCATGGTTGTGACAAATTTGCACAACTTCCACAATCGTCCTTGTCACCGACGCAGCAGCTCGCTCCGTATAATGTCCACGTGCCACTCTCCGATCAAACAGCTCACCACCCTCGCACAACTCCATGACCAAATGCACGGCATTGTCGTCTTCAAAAGCCTCCTTCAAGCTAACAATGCTGCAACTCTTAGGCAAGTGCTTCATTATGGCCACCTCACGCCTCACATCCTCAACGTCCACTGCCGTCCTAAGCTTCCGCTTCGAAATGCTCTTGCAAGCCAGCAACTCCCTAGTTTCCTGATCAATACACAGATAAGTTATCCAGAACTCCCCGCGACGAAGCTCTCGATCCAACAAATACTTATCCTCTATATTCTCCTTCGGCACACCGGTCAAGACGGTGATCGGAGCCTTCTTGCCGGCGTTGGAGTCCCGCTTGCCGTGATCGTAGCCAGAGAAGTTCGATTTCACGTCTTCCCTAGCTACGGCAGTGGGAGATCTGCAATAATTGCCCGTTCCCACAACCAAGAAGTTGATCCCGTCACTAATCTTCCGGAACCTCCCGAGCTACCACCGCCAGGTAGGTTTCACATGATAATGTGGAAATCCTCACCTTAAGGAAGAGAGCTTCCAAGCTTCGACTTCTCAGAAACAGAAGAAAACAGGCTCAAATTGAATAAAGGCTGAGATAATAATTTTTGTTCAGGCCTTTGCTTGATATATAAGCACAAGAGTGGAACAGAATATTGTTACAGAAAGGAAGGGGTGTGGGATACAGAACAAGTTTGCTTCTCATTTGTATAAAATTGATGTTTTTATTATAAAAATATATGTCATAAGAAAGAAAATTGATAGAATTCAGATAAAGGATTATAGAATTTCTAAAGAGAAGTTCTCATTCAGTTCAACTGAAACCAAGGAACAAAAAACTGGACCGGGTAATGAACCGATCACGGAATAGGTTCAAAGGTTAATGGTTCAACCGGGGTCTAACCGGTGGTCGAACCAGTCATATTAAAATATTACAATTTATTAGTAATAATATATATATTAATATATTTTTAAACTTCTATAGATAAAATTAATTGATTATGTTACCATGTTAATATAAGTAGGTAAGTAATAAGTATAATATTATGATGAATATAATTTGAAGATAAATGAAAAAGGAAATTTTGATTTAAATAAATAATAGATTTAGTCATTTATAATTTTATATATGTGAAATATGTTAAACAATGATAATATATGAGAGGTGAGTACTTCTCGCACAGTAAAATATGCCCCACATCAGAATAGGAATTACATTCCTAGAGATCAGAATAGGAATGCTGATCATCTTGCTAGATTAGCGCATACTAATGCAGAGGTTTTTGTCTTTTTTAATCAACCACCACTTTCGTTGGAGGAGTCGGTCGTTGATGATTACTTTGGGGTTTCCCCTTTTGCTTTGTATTAAGTTCTAAGTTGTAACTTAATAAATTCCAGTTATCTTTCAAAAAAAAAAAATATGCCCCACATCCACACATATCTACTGATCATTCTATGACTTTCAATGCATTGGAAGTTGAACAAATAAATAATAAAAAAATATGAAAGGGAGGAGTTCAATGCCACAAAATTGAAAAAATAAATAATAAAAAAATAAAAGTGGGTCAAAACCATTCTCGAGGCGTCATCTTGTTCGTTTTTTTTCTGCCTCTTCCATCTTTCTTTTTTCTTTTCTCTCTTCTCCGTCTTCATCTTCAGATCCTTTCACGAGATCTTCATCAACCAAATCCTGACATCACCTTTTCTTCATCAACCTTCACAGTCTCGGCATCTCCCATCTCCTGCAGGTCGCCGTCGTCGTCTAACGCTGATCTGGGTACAGGGTCGCTGTCGTCGCCTGATGCTGGGCTAGGGCACAGGCTCGCCGTCACCTGATTTTTGTCTGCGAACTTCTGCTTCTGTATATTTTTTATTTCAAGTGATTCGGTCAAACCGCTTAGCTCGGCGGTTTTGCCGAGTCACTCAAGAACCGGCCGGGTCGACCAGTTTTGACCGAGTCCACCCTCCTCCCCTCACAAGCAGCGGACCGGACCGGACTTGGGACCGGTTCGCCGGTTTTCCGGTCCGACCAGCCGGTCCGGTCCGGTTTTTCATTACATGACTGAAACAATCGATTACAGCCCTTTATAGAGTCAGAAATCTAATCCTGGTTGCATGACCATGGTTATATTTAACCCTGGTTACATGACCATGGTTACTTTATATCTTCTTTAAAGTCCTTGTCTTCTTTTGTTTTTGCTTTGTGTCATGTCTTCTTTTCTTCTTTATGTCAAGTTGACTGGAAGAGTAATATGAGTCAATGAACATCCACATATTTAATATCATAACACTCCCCCTTGGATGTCTATTATGAATGTGCCTCATTAAAAACTTTAACTAAGAAAAACCCAGTGGGATAAAAACCTAGCCAAAGAAAAGAGTACATCATTCATTGATAAACCGTCGAGTGCTGCATCATTAAAAACCTTTCTAGGAAAACCCAATGGGACAAAACATAAATAAGGGAAAAAGAGAACAGCGTGTATCGACTCCCCCTAATGTTGGGAAAAATGATTCATCAAAATGACAATCGGCAAATCGTGCCGTAAATAAATCTCCTGTGAATGGTTCTAAACATTTTATAATTGATGGAGATTCATACCCAACATATATTCCCATCTTTCTTTGAGGACCCATCTTGGTGCGTTGTGGCAGTGCTACAGGCACATATACCACACACCTAAAAGTTCTTATATGGGAAATATTAGGTTCCTGACCAAAAACCATTTGTAAGGGGGAAACATTTAAATAACTTGTTGGTATAATGCGAATTAACATTGCTGCATGCAAAATGGCATGGCCCCAAGCAGAAATTAGGAGATTAGATTTCATAAGTAAAGGTCTTGCAATTAGTTGCAACCTTTTAACCAATGATTCTGCAAGTCCATTTTGCGTATGAACATAAGTTACAGGATGTTCAACATCAATTCCAAGGGACATACAATATTCATTAAAAGCTTGTGATGTAAATTCACCAGCATTATCAAGACGTATTTTCTTGATAAGATAATCAGGGTAATATGCTATTAATCTAATCAATTGAGCAAGTAATCTCGCAAATGCCAGGTTGCGAGAAGATAATAAGCAAATATGCGACCATTTAGTTTATGCATCAATTAAAACCATATAGTACCTAAATGGTCCGCATGGTGGGTGTATTGGCCCACAAATATCTCCCTGTATCCTTTCTAGAAATGTGAGAGAGTCACTTTCTACTTTGCTTGGTGAGGAGCGAATAATTAACTTTCCCTTGGAACATGCAGCACATGAGAAATCATGGGATTGTGGTATTTGTTTACACTTCAGGGTATGTCCACATGAATTCCCAATTATTTGTCGCATCATGATTGAACCGGGATGCCCTAACCAGTCATGCCAAACAATAAATTCATTAGTAAACTTCTGGTTTACATTATCAAACTGCTGGTTTAAATTGGCTAACTTCCGGTCTGCATTAGTGAACTTCTGATTCTCAATAGCATGTGTTTCAATTGTACTTATACATGTGTAATACAAACCAGAAGAAAAAATAGGAAAACTTTCTAATATGCATTTTCTACCAGCAACTATATTTGTAATGACAAGATATTCCTGATTATTTTTAGTTGTTGTTTCTAAATGATATCCATTTCTGCGGATATCTTTGAAACTCAGTAAGTTTCTTTTAGACTTGGTAGAATAAAATGCATTATCAATGCATAATTTTGTTCCTTCAGGTAACAAAATATTAGCTCTTCCGGAGCCTTCAATTAAATTTATACTACCAGATATGGTCTGAACATTGGCTTCTCGTATTACCAAGGAAGAAAAATATTTATCATGTCTGAGTATGGTGTGGGTTGTTGCACTATCAACGAGACATAAATCTTCAGGATTGATACCAATAGAATTCATTCTTAATAAAAACATAAATAAAATTAATACATATGATAGAAACAACTTTAAATAAAATATAACAGTTCAAATTATATTAAGAAATCTGCAACATCCAAATAGTTATTATCTATATCGCCATACTCAGAATTCTCGCCCTGATCAACATGATTAACTTCAACATTTGATCTTTTACCAGTATTTTTAATTGATTCTTGGTAAAGATCAACTAGGTGCCTTGGTGTACGACAGGTATGAGACCAATGACCCTTGCCACCACATCGATAATATGGATTATCAGTCTATTTGTTATGCCTACTGCTTTCCCCTTTTTGGTTCTTATCAGTATTTTTCCACTTCTGGTAGAAATTTGAACCACCATGATATCGACCACGGCCACGCCCACGGCTATAGCCACGCCCACGTCCATGTCCACGTCCACGTCCACGTCCACGTCTACATCCACGTCCACGTCCACGGCCACGGCCACGGCCACAATAAAATTCATTTGTTACCACATTCACTTCGGGGAATGGAGTTGAGCCTGTTGGATGGGATTCATAATTTTTTAATAAAAGCTTATTATTTTGTTCAGCCACAAGGAGACAAGAAATTAACTCAGAATATTTCTTGAAACCTTTTTCACGATATTGCTGCTGCAGGAGTAAATTAGATACATGAAATGTGGAGAATGTCTTTTCTAACATATCATCATCAGTAACATTTTCTCCACATAATTTCAATTTAGAAGTAATTCTGAACATAGCTGAGTTATATTCGCTTATAGATTTAAAATCTTGCAAGCGTAAATGCATCCAATCAAAATGAGCTTTTGGAAGAATGACCATCTTCTGGTGATCATATCTTTCTTTCAAATTGTTCCAAAGGACAATTTGGTCCATTACTGTCAAATATTCAGTTTTTAAATCCTCATGTAAATTGTGGTGAAGAAAAATCATGGATTTGGCTTTGTCTTGGTTGGATGCCTTATTCCCTTCTTTAATCGTGTCTTCCAGACTTTTGGCATTCAGGTGAATTTCCGCATCCAACTTCCAAGATAAATAATTTTTCCCGGTAATATCAAGAGCCACAATTTCAAGTTTTGCTAGGTTTGCCATTGTTCAAACTAATTAAAGAAATAAATGAAAATAATTAAAATATGAAATGTAAATATGCAATATAATAACTGTAAATTCATAAAGACAATAAATAATTCAGAAGGCAAAATAAGAAAATTAAAACATGTATGGCTTCAGGCCATTTAATCTCATGACTTCAGGCCATGTATGGCTTCGGGCCATTTAATCTCAAGATGAGGAATTAACTATTATCTTCAAGATAAAAGTTGTACATGACTTCTGGCCGTACAATAAGATAAAAGATGAAAAATATATATAACTTCTGGCCATATAATAGGAAAAGAGATATGGCTTCTGGCCATATAATAGCAAATTAAATGGATATGGCTTCTGGCCATATTATAAGAAATTAAAACATTATGACTTCTGGTCATAATTTCAAGAATCAGATGTGTATGGCTTCTGGCCATAATAATAATAATAATAATAATAATAATAATAATAATAATATAAAAGGACTTGTAAATGATATATAAAAACAATAACGATCTCCAATCTTAGCCATGAAACCCGATGTTATATAATAATCGGTAAAAGTATTTCTCTAATTCCATATAGTGATTCAGATTATCCCAGATCTATAAAATAAAACAACATATATATAATCATTAAAGAAATCATAAGAAGATCATACCTTCTTTTAGAGCTTCGTGCTAATAACGTGTTATAAAAGTATATGTGATAAGAAAGAAGATTGATAGAATTCAGAGAAAGGATTATAGAATTTCTAAAGAGAAGTTAGAGAGAAGTTCTCATTCAGTTCAACTGAAACAATCGATTACAGCCCTTTATATAGAGTCAGAAATCTAACCCTGGTTGCATGACCATGGTTATATTTAACCCTGGTTACATGACCATGGTTACTTTATATCTTCTTTAAGTCCTTGTCTTCTTTTGCTTTTGCTTTGTATCATGTCTTCTTTTTTTCTTTATGTCAAGTTGACTGGAAGAGTAATATGAGTCAATGGACATCCACATATTTAATATTCATAACAGTTTTTTCCTTTATTTCATACTTTGTTAGTTATTGGCACATCATAATCATTAATTAGCAACAACAAATTTTTCACAGAATTTAGTAATAATTGGCACAATTCAATAGGCTAATACATCAATATTCCTAAATATCTCCTTGTATTGTAAACAATATTTGTGTGCTTCCCCACTCAGGGAGATTATAAGTCTAAAGCCATTTCATTTCCATTCTAATAAAAAGCAACTCACACCTTTTATGTGTAACAAATATCACAGAATCAAGAAACCACTGTATCATATTCATACCAACAATATATCCTTATATGCTTACCCTCACATGATACATTAAAATTTTATGACAGATGCAAACTTTTTAGACCTACTTAGTGTGCGTTTGGATTAACTTTTGAAGATTAGCTTTTATTATTTATAAGGTAAGTATATAAGAAGAATTTTATCTCGACTTATAAAAAAGAACTTTTAAAACCACGGTTTTGATGGTTCCGAACACTCAGTTATACTTTTATGCAAAACCATTTCAATCCTTCCCCTCTTCATGCTCTCCTCTTGAAACATGCGAATTTCCCCTGGGAAGCAAAAGAATAAATGATAATTTTTGTGCCCCCTTGTTTTGTTTTTTTTCATTTGCAACAATTTTGATATAAGAGAATATTATTTAAATCAAGAATAACTATAACTATAAGATAATAAAGAAGACAAACTCTTTTTCATACAACTTTTAAATTGATACAACTCAATAGGATGATACATTAAGATTCCTAAATATCTACTTGTATTATAAAAAATAGTATCACACAGGGAGCTTGTAAATTAGAAGTTATTTTAATTATGATCGTTAAATCACAACAATGCAATCTTACATGCTTTTGATAGATGACATGTTAAAATTTATAGCTAATTATTCTATCTCATTATTGAAATTTATAGCTCATTATTGTTACTTGATACAATAAATCAAAAATATATTTACAATTATTTCTCTACTCTCCAAATAATAAATATATAGCTCATTATTCTATCTTATTATTGTTACGTGATACAATAAATCAAAAATATATTTACAACTATTCTTCTATTCTCCAAACAATAAATTTATAGCTTATTATTCAATCTCTTCATAATTAAATCTACCACTGGGATTTGCTCTTTAAGTATAGCATTACATACATCTAAAATTTTGCCTAAAATTCCAAAACCTTATCATTCACCTCACTCTTATGGTGGCATGACAACATAGTTATGGATCATAACATCTTGCAGCCTAAAAAAAAGGAGAGATGTTAAAGAAATTGCTTATCATTTCAAACTTGATTGGTTGCTAGCCGAAAAGACCAATAATAAATTTGTCAACATCATGCCTGATGCACTCAAACTGATTCCATAATCTAACAATATTGACATGTAGGAAAGGTAATTTCTCTAACTTTCCTATCAATAAAAAATTACTCACAAAAGTGGTTCAATTCTAAGTCTTATGCATTTGGTAATTAAAACTTTTGTTGCTTCATATTTCTTTCATGAAGTCTTCTTTCTTCTTTTTTTTTTATCATAGGGGTAGAGCTATTAATTGCAGAATTTAACTATAGCCTTTGTCTCTTTCTTCATTTTTGCTTTTATGCCTTTCCCTATGCTTTTTTTCCTTCCTCAGCCTCATTGTTCTGCTTCTTTCTACTAATATCTTATATCTGACATGAGAAAAGTAACCACTTTGGCCACCTTCATTGATAAAAAGAAACTATATTACTCCATTAATAAACTTAAAAGGAATCTTTCAAATGAAAAATTTACAAAATTTTCTAACATTTTTATCAAAAGATAAAGCAACACGTCAAAACAGTATATTCATAATGAGACTAAAATAGCATAAGGTTAGCATGACTGAACTTGGAGAAGACTTTCAAGAACTTATGGTTGTATAACTTCCAATCTAATGCTTTATGAACCTCTTTACTTGCCTCTATAATATCCGTTGTACAGTTTTATGTTGGTGTTACTGTCACTTCATAATCATTGGCCACAGTTAATGATAGCATTAACATACGTATTAACCTTGAAGACAAATAATCATTTCAAAACTCAAATACAGTTATGGTTTCGATTAAAATACTCTAGCTTTTAGAATACTTTAAATATCTACTGTATATACAGGATATTACCAATGTACAGTCAAATTTAACTTGTCTATATCACATCTGCAAAACTGCTCCCCCATGTTTCGACTTGTACATCCTTGCACGGTCTACTAAGGATTCAAAAAAGTTGTTCAACAATAAAGCTATAAAAGCTGTTGAACAAAAAAGCTATAAATAGAAAAGGCATATAGCACCATATATGTCTAGAAAACTTACTTTGACCGTCAAGCACCAAGTGTTCTTTCCCATAGCACATAAAACTCTATAAGAAACAATAAAAGGAGAGTTACCTTTAAAAGGAAACATTGGGCCACCCTATCAAACCTACAGCACATTACAACTCCTCAAAAGAATAACATTAATGATGTATGTTAGATAACAGTTTCCTTATTGATGAATATTTAACATTAACATTATTGTGGCGGGCAAAGGTTAAAAAAGGAAAACTCACCCTCCGCTTCTTTAGACCTTTCGAATCGATTTTCAAGCTTGGCTTAGCACAGGCTTTTGTTGTTATTAAAGAAATATATAATCTGTTCAAGAGTGAAACAGAGAAACCTACCAATCCTATACATAAAGTAAACGAAATCAGTGAAATTTGTCTAAAAGACTTTTCAGACTCAAAGCAAATAATTAATAGAATTAATAGAGGAATAAGAATCACTATGGTGAATATACAACATGATGAATAGACACCATAAACATGATAAGGCTGAATAACAGAATCTAACTTCTATAAAGAAGAAATGATAGCAAAGTAACCTAGGTCAACCATGTAGCTGCTCAAAAAGCAAAACTACCTTTTACTGCTCACATGCTCCAAGAGAAAAGAGTCATAGCTTGCAATGTGTTTTTTTAGAAAAGAACAAATTGACAATAAAACCAATACACATTAAGTTGAAGCTGTCAATGCAAATTCAAAGACTTCAGTAACATTAATTTGGTTAGATGTTTAGAGCAAGTTAAAGCATGGGCATTTAAAATTTACAAACTGACAGTAAAACCAATGCACATTAAGCGAATTCTATAATCACCTTAGATAACTCCCATTGGACAACTTGAAATAAAGAAGTCCATGACAGGCGGTTTTGATATGTTTCACAAGAACATCATTATATTTTACACAAGAGTGTTATGCAACATGTATATGAACAGAGTACATGCAAGTGTTTACAAAGTTTGATGATTTGCACCAAATGAAGAAGTCCACTTTAAGTAGCACCAATAAAATATTGTCGAGCCCAAAAATATACTAAAATATAGAACAAAAATTGAAACTTTGCAAGTGTTTACAGAGTTCTTCGCCATCTAATGTTTAAGAATGCAAACACACCTATCTTTTATTATAAACATAGCTATCATTTACAGCTTAAAAATGTCCCATTGAAATGAACTTAACAATCCAATATTTCCTGGTATTCTTAATAAAAATAAATTATGAACAATCCAATGTGAACCTCTAACTTGCCTCTATGATTTCCTTTCTACAGTTTTATGTTGGTGTTACTGTCACTTGCTGATCATTCGCCACAGTTAATGATAGCATTAACAGACGCAATATACTTGCCTCTACAATATTTTTGTCCATTAATTTTGCAGTGATACAATATACTCATTTATAGAACTCAAATACCATCAACACAATATACTCATTTACAAAACTCAAATACAGTCATGGTTCCGATTAAATTACTTTATCTTTTAGAACATTTTAAATTTAAATATCTACTATGCATACAGGATATTACCAATGTGCAGTCAAATTTGATTTGTCTATATCACAATTGCAAAACTTCTATCCCATGTTTTGACTTGTACATCCTTACACAGTCTCCTAAGAATTCAGAAAAGTTGTTGAACAATAAAGCTATAAAAGCTGTTAAACAAAAATGCTATAAAATATCAATGCCTAAAATTACACCTATAAAGGGTCTTGTACTTGAAGGATCTAACATAGATTATCAGATCACATGCCTAGGCAACTTTAGGAAAAATTGGCAGAGTTGAGAATCCTATGATGTAACATTTTCACTTGGCTCAAGTTTATAATATGCATTATAGACTAATTAACAAATGCCACAAAGCTACATAGTTGTCATTATAAACACAAAAACCTCCCAACCAAGTCACTTTTAGAGTGGAAACATGAAAAACAAAAAATTTGCTGCAAATAATATACTTGTTAGAATTAGATACCAAATCTTGTGTCAATTGCAGCAAAAGTTTTTTTTTTCTAGCACACATCAGATTTGCCCAGGCATGAAGGTAAGGAGGACAGAGTCATATTTATCTTTTCTTCCATATGAGTACATGAATAGTACAGTTTTAGTTGATATTGTCCAAATGTGTAAAATGGAACTCATGTTATCAAATATTAGAAAGCAAGACTCGGAGTACTGATTTAAAGGTAGGAAATCTTGAGGCTACACTAAGCAATATTCCTTTCTTTCATATCATTTCAGCCAAAGTTTTTCTTATCTTCTACATATGAATTATATTAATCCATGTCAACATCAAAGAAATCCTGTTACAAAGCAACCATTGCATTTCAACCATATTGCTTGCAAAAAACTGGTAAAATAATGTTCTATATTGCACCAGCCCATTATACTGCTTTTTATTGGATGAGCCAACAAAAAAGGGGTCGGTTTTCTATATGGTAATTTACGTTTTTTGTAGGTTCCAGTTTCCACACAAGTTTGATGATATTTCTTAATCCATGTATTTCAACATGGATATATTATTAATGTAATGAAGGGATCAAATGCTGAGATGACTGTTAAAGAAACTCATTACTGAATGAAGGGGCTCAAATGCTACGATGAATGATAATGATATAGACTGTTAGAGGGGCTAATGAGAGAGATAGTGATATAGATTTTATATTCTACACTAATGCCAGAGAAAAAAAAAGATCAACCTCAATAGGAAAGTCAAACATTTTGATTTGCCAAACCATTATGTTTTCACAAATTTGAATCTCTCCAAATTGCTTGCACTTCATCTATCCGAAAACACTGAGTAGAACAAATCTGCAGGGGAGCACTCATTATTCTTTAGCTATGGTGCAAAGACACAAAATTCCTTAACATCATAAGGGATGTCAATAAACTTAAATTCAGCGCCAATGAACAAAAGAATAAATCCAGCACCAACTATCAAAGGAAAAGGGGAAGTAGAGCTGATGACAAGGAAGAGAAGGAGAAAACAGCCATTATTCAAAACCTTAGCGATGTGAGAGCTCACAATAAGACATTGCAGAGTCAGCTGGCATCTGTTAAAGTAAGCCATTTTATTTTGATACATGTTTTAGCATGCTTTTGATTGTTTTCTTTGTATGATGCTATCTCATTTAAGCGTTCTCATTTTGGAATTTTCCATTTAATGTTGAGAATGTGTTAAGTAAAGTGATATGTGTTGTGAACGTGTTGGAACTTACACTGTTCATTTGCCTTGGGCATGGTACAACGAACATGCTGACTCATTCTTCATGCAAGCTCTAGAATCCCAACTTGTTATAAGTAGTTCGGAAGAGACAGGAAATGCAGATAATTTGGAAAACAACCCAGATGTTGTTATTGTTTTAAACCCCTATTGTGACTATAAGTATCTTAACAGTCTGTTCATCTTATGTTGTGTTTTCCTCCTATTGTTATCGCTGTTTCTTAGGCTTCACGAGAAGAGGCTACAAAAAAAAGATGCACTGTCACATGAGCTCAGTTGTCTCCGTGAAGAATTAAAACAAGTTAGAGATGATCGTGATCGGCAACAAGCACAAATACAGGCTTTAACCGGGGAAGTAGCATACTACAAAGAATATACTGGGAATTCATGTGCACCATTGGATAGCTTGACAAGTAAAATAAAGGCTCTTGAGGTTTGTTTTGTTTTTCTCCACATTGTATATTGATGTCATGGTTTTGTTTTATATATATATATTGTGAGACCAATGGGAGTTGGTCCAAGTGGTAAGTGGCTTGGTTCTGTTTAGGTAAAGTCTCGGGTTTGAGCCTTGTGTATGCAGAAAATTCCTATTAGAAAACTCTCCCACCATAGCCAAGTGCGCGACGCGAGTCAGATCCGAATATAGTTGGGATAAAATTCCGGTGAACCAGGTGGGTAACCAAAAAAAAATATATATATATATATATATATATTGTGAGACTCCCATGCTGGTTAGGTTTTAAAGATAATGGGCTTTCTTTTACAGGACACATGTTCTTTTCAGAGGGACCAAATAAATGGACTACAACATCAATTGACTGCTGAAAAAGAAAAATTGAAGGTAAGAAAGTTTGTTGTTTTTTTCCTTTTAAAATTGTTGAAACAGTCTCTCAATTTTGTGAAAATTTCCCAGGAAATAAATAGGAAAATGAATTCCTGCTTGTAGTGTTCATTGCGTATATGATGCGATAACTTGAACTGACGCTGACACTTATTTTCTTCCTGTTAGATGGCTGACTTATCGGCTTTAGAAACAATAACAAATTTGAAGAGTACAACAGAGTTGTGGGTGAATTTGCGGGATCGTCTGGCTGATAAGGAATTTCAAATTATTGAAGGAGAGAAATTAAGGAAAAAGCTGCATAACACTATCCTTGTACTATTCCTTTACTTACGCAGAAAGATCCTTTCTTTCTAATATACTTAGGGTATTTTTGCTCCAGAAGTTTTCACCGTTAACAATTTTGTACCGGCCGTTATCTCAGTTAATTTTAACTATTAATTAACTGAATATACTCAGTTGATAATCCACGTATCATTCACATCATTTTTGTTAAAGTGTAAATTTGCCTCAAAAGTTTTAAATCTAATTTTGAAAAAAGATGAAGTAAATGACACTTAGATTTTCAGCACAAATTTACATCTTGATAAAAGTGACATAGATAACATAAAGACTGTTAGCTTAGCAAAATTGCTTCATTTTGCACACTTCAGGAGTAAAATTACCCCCAGCCCCTCAGTGAAAACTTCCGAAGCAAAAATACCTTAACCCTTTAATTTTTTTCATATTTATTATTGAAAATATGGACGAAGATTGTAAAACATAGAATATGAGTGTTGAAAAAAATTAACTCGAGTTTTGATTCCAACCAAGAACTATGATCCATTTCTGAAATTTATAAATTTCAAAGTCTTTAAGTATCACTAATGTTTTTAGATGATCCTTAAATGTCACTTTCCCGAAAACATATTAGGAAGTAGGAACTCACACAGTAGAGACAAGACAGATACAAGTGGAGCGGCTCTGCCTTTGCTGGTAGCTCGCAAAAAACAATAGTGAAAATCCAACAAAACATGACACGCCATATATTGACAATTGACAAGCAGGACTGGTCTTCCTGATTACAAAGATTACAAAGACGTATCTTATAGGGTCATGATACGATCAACACCATATTTTGTCAAAATAACCCCCAATATGAGCAGATTTCATATGCCTTTGAGGAAACAACTATGTGCTAGCCAAGAGGGCGAATGCCCAAATTAGAGAGGTCTGTCAATGACCTTGTAACATAATGGCTTGGAAACTCTCTCGTAACTCTTGTAAGTAGAAGGTTGCAATTCCAATCTCACTTGTAATATCTTGCCATTTGTACCTCCCTCTCCAATTCCAAACCAAAAGAGAGAGAGAGAGAGAGAGAGAGAGAGAGAGCGGTCCAGAGTCCAGAAAATACAAAACTACAAAACATTGGCATTTCTTCATATTCTGACTGGCTTTAAACACTCTGATTTAACATCGTGTGTAGCTTACATGCCGTACCAATCGCTGGCTCCAGGGCACCTGTTTTACAGAAGGAAAGAAGTGCATGTATATTGGGGTGCATGCATTCCTCAGTGTGACTCGCATGCGACCATGTATGTAGAAAGGCCTCCATCTAACAATGGATCTGAATAATCATCACAAAAGGCAAGTCCGGAATGTAGAAGGAACACTACACTAGCTTGAAGGACACATTGAAAACGGCCACTTATATTATTATTCAGTCCCTAAGTTTAGAGAACCATCCTTCATCAGTTTCAAGCTCAGGCTGTTGAATCTTCCTCGTGAGTAATGCCGAGATGCTTTTCTCCAATCCGTTCCAGTTTTCATCATGGCCACAAATTCATCATAGCTGATTCGTCCATCCTGTGATTGAACAGGAATGTCAGACCGTAGGGTTATATTAGCAAGGTTAAAATGAAGGAAAAACTACCAAATAATCACCTTGTCTATGTCTACTTCTTGGAAAATGTCATTTGCTACATCTGTACAATCATTTTCGCCTTCTTCCATCAAAGCATCCCTAAGCTCATCTGGTTCAATATAGCCATTCCCATCCTTGTCAAAATAGGAGAAGGCCTTCCGAAGATGCTCATCATTAGCCATCCGTTTTAAATGAAGAGAAGCAGCAACAAATTCTCCGTAGTCCAGTCTTCCCTTCCCATTAGTATCTACCTGTTGTCGATCAACATTGCTATAACAGACTAAATAACCTTACTGTACAGCTTGAATATTCATACAATCATATCTTAGTATCCTTGACACATTTTAACTTGCCTTACGAAATGCAGTTTGATGTTTAAAATACTATATATTGAATCTCAAGCAGTTTGACTCTCATTTCCATGTTTAGTGTACAGTGTTAACAAATATTACAGTTCCTACTTCCTAAGTCAAAAAGTTGTGAAATTGATGTTACATGTGGAAACTTCATCATAATTTATGCAAGTATTGGAGTAAAAAGAGAAAGTTGACCATACAGCTTCAATAAGCATCTGAACTTCAGACTCAGCAAGTTGGGATCCAAAGTTGCGGAATCCAGCCTTTAGTTCTTCAATGGAGACAATGCCATCATTATCACTGTCCATCTTTTTGAACATTTCTTTGATGTCTTCAACTTCTTCAGTGGATAAGAAATCAGCAATGACCTGTTTAAAATATAGAAGTTCAGATCCAACTTACAGGGGATATTACATTAAAACCACAGGCTTTATCAGCAGATGCAGATAACCAACCCTAAGTGCTTTTCGTTTGAATCTGTTCATCATTGAAAACTGCTTCAGCCTTGACTTCACAACATCACCCAGAGGAACATTAGGAGCCTTCTTTGCATTTTGGAGCCAAGGATGCTCTGCAAACATGGGAAAAAGAACACAATTAACATCATGCACTTTTTTGGCATAACGGGCTGAGACTAGATATAATTAGAGAGAGATGAAACATACCAAGCACCTGCTTAGCAGTTAGTCGAAGTTTAGGGTCTGGTTCTAACATTTGTCTAACAAGACTTTTAGCACTCTCTGAAATACTGGGCCAAGGCTCCCGTTTGAAATCTATGAGCCCTCGAAGAATGGCCTGTGCAACGCCTTGTTCAGATTCTGCATTAGAATTAACCACAAGTTAAGGCAAATGATTTACTTGGAACCTAAGGGAATAATGCAAGTGCAGACCCCAGAAACTCCTTGCTATGATATTATATCCGATGAGTAATTCACATATGAATCATTTTGAATACAATATGCAATCCCTTATTGGCACTGTAACACAAGCATGCAAGCATTGATACAGAAGAGCTGAAATGAATGTCCTTACATAGAGAGATCCGCATGCAGAAAGCTCAAGCTAAAATTCAGGGGTTTGGAATGTAATTACCGGCCCAAAATGGGGGAACACCACACAATAAGATATAGAGAATTACTCCAGCACTCCATATATCTATTTCCGGCCCATAGTTCCGCTTGAGCACCTCTGGAGCCATATAATATGGACTTCCAACAATTTCTGAGAACATCTCACCTGATAATTCAAATATACAAAAAACATAAGATTCTAGAAATTAGAAAGAGAATGCCCAGATGCCATAAGCCCAAAAAATTGTAAACATAATGTTTAATGTGACCTAGTTCTTAGCTTACAGTTATGATATCAATATCTTAAAACACCAAACCGCATTTGTGGTTAAGGGGATGCACAGTTGAATACAGAATATAAAACAAAAATGCCATTTGGTTTCTGACTAAGTGCTTTTCTAACTTAAAATCATGGAAAAATGAATAAAAGCTCATCCCATTATTTGTACCAGTGGGCAGGCTGCACGCAAAAAAGTAGGTAAGGTGATGATTACATTGCCGTTAATGTTATAATCGTAAATCTGAGACATTAGCAGATCGCAATAGCAACAACCCCTACTAGCAAGGTAATTATGCAACTACCAACCATATATAAAGCATGCTTTTCTTCACTGTCACATATCAGCACTGAGATCCAGGAAGTAACCATTCTTCCTATTAGGTTTCACATTAATTTATGTTAGAGTATCAAAAGTGATCTCGAGAGAGAATGTTTGAACAGCCAAAAGAACATATTGTCCTTCCCTGATAAGGAATGATTCCTGTTAGCCAGCCCAAGGCAAAGAGATCAGTCTAAATTGTGGTAGGATTCTCTTGGAAGTTTGAATAGGAAGAGTGCATCGGAGTTTGAGTGTTTAACCTAATGTCACATGATCCGCACATCACAGACAGTGGTTGCAACTCAAACCTGCAGTTTTCTCCCTATCCCTAACTACATCCTATGCTATACATGATCAGTTGTTATCATATAAGTGAAGCAAGGCTTCAATTACTCTTCTTTCGTCTCATTAGGAATAATTTCTTGGATATCTAGAGAAATTCTAGCTGAGTACCATAAGTGAGAGGGCTAGCCATATCTATTTCAGGTAAGCCCCCAGTAGTGTTTCAAGATAACTCATAACAAGATATGTTGGAGCATTACAAAGGCAAAGTCTTATGAGAAGCATATAGCCCCTAGGGGTGTCAATAAAGTGACATCTGAAAAGATAGAAATATTGTAACTCCTAATCCGAATGCTACATAGGTAGCATAAGCATCCCATAAAACAGTAGCACCAGCATAGCAGTTCAAAGAATAAAAAAATCATACAACTGCACAACGATCAGATCATATGTCCAAAACAGTTCCAGTTAATGACCGATAAAGTAAATGGCACAATATTAAACATAGGCCAATCCATATTTAATCATCCATCCCAAGAAACTTAAGCATTTCGTATTCAGCCTAATTCCAAGCGAATAGATACTTACAATTTAGAAAATTATTAACAACTTGTAGTCTTATTCTGTATCTAAACTGTTCGCAATTAATTTTTCCCGCCTTTCTGCAAATGGCATTGAAGCTTACGCAGTCCAGAATAACCACATTTCAAGTCAGTATTTTTTTTTACCTGGTTTAAAGAATATAGAGAGCCCAAAATCAATAGCCTTTAAAGGTGAATTCTCTTTCTTATTGGCAAATAAGAAGTTCTCAGGTTTCAAGTCTCTATGAATAACTCCATGCTTGTGGCAAAGTTGCACAACTTCCACAATCGTCCTTGTCACCGCCGCAGCAGCTCGCTCCGTATAATGTCCACGTGCCACTATCCGATCAAACAGCTCACCACCCTCGCACAACTCCATGACCAAATGCACGGCATTGTCATCTTCAAAAGCCTCCTTCAAGCTGACAATGCTGGAACTCTTAGGCAAGTGCTTCATTATGGCCACCTCACGCCTCACATCCTCAACGTCCACTGCCGTTCTAAGCTTCCGCTTCGAAATGCTCTTGCAAGCCAGAAGCTCCCTAGTTTCCCGATCAATACACAGGTAAGTTATCCCGAACTCCCCGCGACCAAGCTCTCGATCCAACAAATACTTATCCTCTATATTCTCCTTCGGCAAACCGGTCAAGACGGTGATCGCAGCCTTCTTGCCGGCGTTGGAGTCCCGCTTGCCGTGATCGTGGCCGGAGAAGTTCGATTTCACGTCTTCCCTAGCTACGGCCGCGGGAGATCTGCAACAATTGCCCATTCCCACCACCAAGAAGTTGATCCCGTCACTGATCTTCCGGAACCTCCCGAGCTACCACCACCAGGTAGGGTTTCACATGATAATGTGGAAATCCTCACCTTAAGGAAGAGAGCATCCAAGCTTCGACTTCTCAGAAACAAAGTGAAATCAAAAGCTCAGAGAGATTATGAGAGGAAGAGGAAGAAGAAGAAGGCGAAGGGACTGTGACAGAGAAATCAGCTCCAGCCAGAGAGTAACGGCTGAGATGCATGCTTTTCAAGCTGTGCGCTAGTAGGTAAATAAAAATTATTAAAATTTTTAAGTTACAAAACGATGATGATAATAATTTTTGTTGCTTTTTTTTTTATTTTAGATATTTTTAAATTTTAATTTGTCGGCTAACGGAAGGGAGTTTGTTGGGGAATGTGGGTATTTTCCTTTCTGCCATAGAATTTGTTGGGGTTTATTTGTCTGTTTTTGCAGCAAAAATAAAAAATGAACAAGGATTATTTTGATGCTTTCATGTGAAAGATAGTTGCGTAATAACGTGAAAACTTGAAAATTATTTCCATGCTTTACAGAATTAGATTATTTTAAAGAAATTTTAATTAGGGAAAATTGGTGAGATTTTTTTTGGCCAAAGAATTCGTGAGATTTTTCATTGTTTGAAAATTTTATTAGCAAAAGGATATGAGTTATGTACTAGTACTTTCTTTTATATAAAATCTTAGTATTAGTACTTTCTATGTATAAAAATATATTTTATCCTTTTGACTAATATAGTTTTTAAATATGGATTGGTTTTACCAATTTTTCACTTGAATTATTTAATTTATAAAAAAGAATTTTAAGAAAAAATGAAGGAAATAAGCGCAATGAGTTATCTAGATGCATAGAATAGAAATAAGGAGTCCAGCACGAAATAAAGAAATATTTCTTTTATGGTATATTACGATGTGACTTCCCATCTTCATACAAAGACTTAGTGAAATATAGTGTTGATAATTTTTGGAAATTTTAATTAAGTCGGTAAACCCATGCCTTAGCTATAGCAGATTGTATGTTATGAATATAAATCCTCCTGCAAGCTCGTCCACATTACAATACTTTATTTGGACTCCAACAAGTCAAAATATTCTATGAGTAGTTCTCTTTGTGAACATTGACGTTTTAATAAAAATATCTAGATATAGTCGGAGCAAAGCTCCGGTGAACCGGGTAAGCAAACAAAAAACATATTTGTTATGAACATAAATCTAAAAAAAAGGTCTAATCCGAAAATATTAGTTTATTAAGAGAAAGAATTTCCTAGGTTCTTGAATCCGGACCGGCCGGTCTAGCCCGAAAACCGACGAACCAGCCGGTAAACCGGTCTGATTCGGGTTCATATTTAAAAAAAATTATTTTTTTTTTAGAATTTCATAATATAAGCCTAAAATCTTCAATTTCTCGTTGGTTTGGTTTTGGTTTAGCTCCGATTTGGCTCTGGTCTGACTTATTGACCCTTAACCCAATACCCCTACTGGTTCAATGCCCGGTCCGAGTTTTAATCCTTGAGAATTCCTTGAATTTATAAACCATACCACATTTTTTAAGCTTTCAATGTAATGACTCATAACAATGCCAAATAAAAGCAATAAGTTAAATTAATTAGAGGGGTCAAATTTAAAGGACGATTGTAAAGATGAGGGGTAGGAATGTAATGAAGAAAAAAGTGTAAGGGTATGGGAGCAAACGTGGAAAAGAAGAGGGGGAACAAGAGGAGAAAAAATGGGAAGAGAAGATGCCATGTGTTGTGTCTTTAATATGCAAAACCCAAAGAGATGAAACCAAAGGAGGGACCTACTTCTCTCTCTCTCTTTTTATGTTTGTTTGTGTCCAAAGGCTTATTAATGTCTGTCTCTACCAACCTTATTTCTCAACGTTCATCAACAACTGCTTCTTTTAGAAGCTCCATATATCTAACTTCGTTTCATCATTTGCCTTCGATCTTATGGGACACAGAAATTATGAGTCAACCTTGCCTTTTTGAACAAGAAATTCATTCCATTGATGGGTCCATTATTAAATGTTTAATTAACAAGACTCATTTTCTAAGTTTGTTTGTTAATCCAACATCATTCAATATCCTTTATTTGTGCTTTCATGTAGGTTTTTCAAATCTCCCTAAAAGGTTTCTTGGAGGATTAGTAATTAATATCACTGGCAAATCAATGGTAGTGACGTGCCTGTGGCTTAATGCTACTTTGGACCATCTTTTACAATTAAGTTTAAAGCACATGTCTGTTAAGAAAAATATCAATTGATTATATGCTCATTTGGATTGGCGATTGGAATGCTTAAAAGTAGCTTTTTAATCGTAATTTACAATATACGAGATATGCATGTGAGAGGAGTTATATATCGATTTACGTGAAAAACAACTTATAAGCAATCAGATATCTAAAACAAACATACCCTATATATTCAGTGAATATGCTCTTATAGTAACAGATGAATTGTCAAAAAAAATGGGTCCGTTAGGGTGATTCTTTGAACTCCATCCTTTGATTTTGACATGATTTCTTATTGTTTATTTGCTTTTTTAACAATGATATTGTTAGTGTATACACTTCACTTAGCTTCTTGCTAGTTAGTCCCTCTACAAGTAGCTCTTTTTAGTTAGTTGGCTCTCAATGAAAATACCATTATAGCAAACACAAATTTTTGGGTGAATCATACCCAAAAACTAGCCATTGGGGTTGTAGGGCCTGAAATCTTGTAATGCCCTTATTTTAAAGTAATCTACCCGATATAAGACTCATCAAATGAGATTACTCTAATCCAGATTCTCTTAGAAAGAATCGTGGTTGGGTACCCTATATATGCAACTTAGCTTAAAGGCATATTTAGATTAATTTTTGGAGAATAGTTTTTATGATTTACGAAGTGAACATGTAAGAGAAGTCTGTCGCAATTTACGGAAAGAGTTTCTGAAACCGCGGTTTGGTTGTTTACTAAACACACGCTAAATAGATGTAGCTTAGAAGTCTTTTAAAGGGAGTGTATCCTCTTTATCCAACCCCAATTCCTTTTTAAAGGGAGTGTATCCTCTTTGTCCAACCCCAATTCCTTTTTAAAGGGAGTGTATCCTCTTTGTCCAACCCCAATTCCTTTTGTTCTACTCAATTATTCTTTTATCTTCTTGCCACTAAATTTGTTTTTTAGCCGTTTTCCTCTTTTTTATTTTTTATTTTTTTGTGACCATAATGTTTTGTACTGCCCAAATATATTTGTCCCGAGACTATTTCAGTTTATGAATGAAACTTCCTTTGTTGGCCCAAAGAAACAGTTATATGAGTACCGATTAAAGTTTTTGTTTATATATACTCTCACTCTAAGGTCTCAGTAAACAAACGTATGTTATTTAATTCGAGAGGACAGAGTTTACAGATTTGTACGTTTCCTAACATTATGAGCAGTGACTATTTATATCCAATAGTGCACCAAAAAAAATTTGGATGAACATAAAGTATATCAAAGTTCTAACAACTTACCTGTATAGTGCTCGTTTGGAAGAGCTTATTTTTGGGCAATAAGTGCTTATAATTCGTGATTCACGGATACGAGGTAAGTATGTGAGAGGAGTTTTTTCTCGGCTTGCGTAAATTGGGCTTATTTTCTCAAAATAAGCTCTCCTAAACATGCCTTATTTCTTAAAAAAATTCAAGTAATAGACGGGAGTTACGTCTAGTTATTTGTATCTGATATAATGTTTCACACGTAGGAGTGATTTTTTATTTTTTATTTTTTAAAAAATGTAAATGACATATGATGCTATTACCTCCAGTCTTAAATATAAGATAAAGTTGATTTTTTTTGTACAGGTCAAAAAAGCTAAATAAGTTACTTAATTATATAATATGTTATGTATCATTAGATTATATATTAATTTATTAGTTAAACTAATTCATTAGTTTTAAGGAAAAATAAAAATAAAAATACTCTAAAGTAATTTAATTAACTTTCTTCATTTCTTAAAAAAAGTAAACTTTATCTTATAATTATGATAGGAGGAAATATTATATTTTATATTGATATTGATGTTCTCTTCGTTGGAAGCAGAGAATGGAGACGAATGTCATAATAAATTTTTTTAAAAAAAAATACAGAGAGAGGGACACGCGGAGACAGGAGAAGAGCAGAGACAAATCATTTTTCAGATTTGATTCTCACCTTGAATAAAGTAAATTAAACTTGGTTCGTAACTGTGCAAAAAAAAAACGGGGGCAGGACAAAATATTGGGTGGAAAAGGCAATTTAAGAGATACCATGATGTTGTTTAGATCACGTTTTGGGCTTTTAAAGGTATTTATTTATGTAAATTAAGATAAAACTCTTGTAACATATTTATTTTGAATACAATAAGTTACGACTGAAAAGTTATTTTTGAAAGCTTCAATCGTTATTCTAAATAAGTACATGTATCATATTAGAACACCTGAAATTGAACCCACATGGATTAGGAAAGTTTTGCCAAAAAACCAAACAAACGAATGTAATATTCTTCATGAATTCTTAATCAATCTGAATTAAACTTTACATTGTTGAAACTTGAAAGTAAATATGTCAAGTCATGAGTTCTCTTAAGTAACGGCTCATATTCTAATGAAAATATATTAAGTGTTCGTTTGGAATAGCTTATTTTTAGGTAATAAGTGCTTATAAATCGTGATTCACGGTATACAAGGTAAGTATGTGAGAGGAGTTTTATCTCGGCTTACGTAATAAGGACTTATTTTTTAAGAAAACGCTGAACCAAACAAGCCTTAAGATGATCATTTCGTTTCTTTAGGGCTATTCATAGATTTATTAGTCTAGTACAACTATTAATCTAGTACAACCCGATCCAATCCAACAAAATCCACCCTAACTTGTTCAAGAAAAAATTGATCTGATACAAAAAAAAAAAAAAAGGATTAACCAAACAGACTGACTCTCTGAATTGGACTAGACAAGAGATTGAATAATCAAACCATTCAATCTAGTCTACCCCAATGTGATCATGTGTACATGATTAATATATATCGTCGTTTTCACAGCAAAGGAGGGATCGAGGTTTTTTATCCTTACCAAAATCCCTTCTTTGCAAATCGTATTCACTCATCTTTCATTTAAAGAACTTCAATGAACCCTAGCTCTTAGTGCTGAACCCTTACACCCTCTTCATCGTTGTTGAATCTATAGTAGATTGTATAGAGGAGGTCTCATAGTTCATACTTTGAGACAAGGAAGATGAAGAAGAATCGCCCAAGAAGAACAACTTTGCGTTTGTTGACACTTGTGTCGTTAGATTGAGGTGCGATTTTTTTCGGTTTTACAGTAATAATGGCTAGAGTTCTCAATGTTCTCGCATAGAAGCTATACTTTGTTGGATTTGTTCAGACTTGAATTTGAGATTATTGTATTCATGTCATATTGAGATTCTAAATTATCTAAACTGATTATTTAAAATAGTGATTGGAGTCTTTAAAAAGCAGTTTTTTAATAATGATTTATGGTACACGAGGTAAGTATATAAGAGAAGTTTTGTCTTGATTTATGTAAAAACACTTATAAACTCATTAAAAACTATCCCAAACATGCTTTTTAAATGAGTCTATCAATCTAATGGACCAAGTCTGGTCTAACTCTTTGACCTTGATCTCATTCTAAACCAGATCATACTACAAGTTTCCTAATCTAGTCTATGCTATAAATAGAACAAACTTTTGAATTACGCTCTAGTTCGGTCTAGTCTACTAGTTTTGCAATCTTGCTTTTCCCATATCTAATTTTAATCTTGAAAGGATGATATGTTATATTTTATAAAATTATTTTATATTAAAATAAATTTAAAACTATTAAAATTTAACTTAAATAGTTCAAAGCTACAATGAAAAATTAGTAGAAATTTTTTTTACTTTATAAAAAAAACTCACATTATTTTCTTATGTAACACCCCAAATTTTATTCACCAAGAATATATTATATTATTTTATATATTCAATGAAATGGTGAATATTTAAGATCAAAGGAATTAAATATTACAAATTTAAAATAAAATGTAACAGAACAAACTTTCAATTACACTCTAGTCCAGTCTAGTCTACTAGTTTTGCAATCTTGGTTTTCCCATATCTAATTTTAATCTTGAAAGGATGATATGTTATATTATCTAAAATTATTTTATATTAAAATAAATTTAAAAATATTAAAATTTAACTTAAATAGTTCAAAGCTACAATGAAAAATTAGTAGAAATTTTTTCTTACTTTATAAAAAAACTCACATTATTTTCTTATATATTAAAATTGAAATTTGTTGCCCATATTATATCAAATTGCCTGAGTTTTCTTTGTTTTTCAGTAAAGCAATCTTTCTGGCCAAACTATTTGGGTTGGGCCATTATGTCAACCAAAAATTTGAGACATCTTAAGGGCCCGTTTGGTATGCAGAATTGATTTTGGTGGAAATGAATATGGGGTTTAAAAATATGTTTAGTATGTCATGAAAATAAGACCTAATTTTTATGTAAAAATACCAAAATGTCCTTCCACATTATTAAAAAAAAAACCATCCCAGAATCAGAACCTTCGTCTCTTCCCAAAAACTCGCACCATTCAATTTTTTCAGCCAAATTTCATATCTTTGGTCAAGCACAAGACCCCCTCTGATTTGAGAACAAACATAGATCACCGCTGATTTGAGAACAAACCCAATCATTTGTCGATTTGAAAACAAACCATTGGAGAAGATGTTAACACCCGTTTCCATTTCGATAATCGAATAGTAACAAAGACGGAATTCAATGAGCATACAGAAAAGTACAATTATACTGATAAAAATATTCGTTTACAATTATGACTCGTTCGTCTATGAAAAACAGAAAATACAGCGGAAGTTTTAATATTAATAAATTTCACCAAAATATCACAAAATAGACTGATTATGACCACGATCTTGTCCTCGCCTCAAAACACGTGTCATTCACTTTCCGGCGTCTACGTCTTCGCCTTTCGATCCACTAGCACCTGCTGAGATGTTTGTTTAAAAATAGGGTGAGATTCCAAAGAATCCCAGTAGAAACATGCTATCATTCATAGAAAATGCGAAAAGTAAATATGATATATGCCATGTATGTACCAATTAATGAACATTATAAACACATCATCTGCATGTATACATGAGTAGGGCCCAGCCCCACTATTCTGCACCTGTTGGGTTTTCACCAACTCTAGTGTAAGTGCCTCTGACACTTCTGGCCCCTTTCTGGGCAAATCGTGTTGATTAATAAAGCGCATTTACAAACATTGGCATTTACACAATCATATAACTATGGCATAGTGTATGAAGGATAATGTCCCTACCTCAAAGCTTTAATATCTCCTTTTTAAATGTGCCTCGAAGAACGTGTCGTATCCGGCCTCTAAATCGATCTTAAAATATTAAATGTACCAGAAATAGGGCATAACCTACCCAAGTATCATTTTAGACTCTTCTATAGTGTTTATTGTGGTTATATTAGTCTATGATGAAAATTTACAAAAATGCCACCCGGGAACCCGACCGGGCCCCGCTGTACCCAGTTCGATGACACGTTTTCCCAAAATTTTGACCAAATCTATTTTGACTTATTTTCGCCCAAGGAATCCATTTCCGGGCTCGAAATCACCAAATTCAGTGTCAAATTACGAAAATGCCCTTGACAGCCTCTATTTAGGGATTTCAGTGGCGTTTTCGTAATTATGCTTTTTTTGCCTCTACCGTAAAAGTGCCTAACTGTAACCCCACCTATTTTTGCCCACTAAGTCCAATGGAACCATTTATTTCATGAAAATCAAACTCCTACTACCAGTTCTGGTCCTGGCCGAAATATTAGGGGAAAATGGGAAAAAATGAGGTTTTGTGTTTTAGCTCCCAAAACTTGTACTTTTCCACTTCTAATCCTTGATTAACTTATTTAAACACTTATTAACCATGATTTAAAGGATTTTGGGCAGCATAAACCCTTAGGGTTATGACTTTTCTAATTTTACAACTCAACCCAAAAATCACAAAACCAAACAACAATCACCAACAACAACTTCAATACACTAAGAAGTTGAGATTTTGGAGATTACCTCTTGATCCTTGATGTTTCTTTCTCTAGGACATCCTCTCTCTCTCCTCAACCTTGAAGATTAGCTTGCTAAACCATGATTTCCATGAAGAATAAGAGATTAGAAAATGAACTACACAAGATAGGAAGCTTAAATCACTTAAAAACAAGCTCTTACCTTAGCTCTTGCTTCCTCTTGCTCTCTAAGTCTCAAGAACTCTCAAGCTCACTCTCTCTCTCTCTTTTCTCTTTGTGTTGGCCGAATGTGTGCATGAAAGAGGAAGGAGTTTGTGTTTAATAAATTGGTCTTCTTCCTCCCTGACCATTGATTCAATCAAGGACCCAAGTTGTGACACTTGTCACCATTCCCTTCTTCCTCATAATCATTCCATTAGTTACTCATTAAATTTGAATTAATTGCTTCTTGTTTGGTTCTAAAAAACGTCCACCCCCTCTCTTCTTCAACTATTCCATCATTCCTCCAACTAAGTCAAAATGTACACTCCACCATGCCATCATGTTTCTTACTTTTTCACTCAAGCTTCCATCATCATGCACTACACCATCATTCCTTTTTTTTTTTTTTTTGTACACTCAATCTTGGTCATGATTTCCTTCTACTTGTGACATATGATCATGTATCAATTAATTTTTCCCCTCTTTCTTTCATGCTGGACGAAAATTAGAGAGGAAGAAGAGAGAAAATTGTTTTGCACAATTCCATAATTCACACAATTGATTTTATGTATAATCCCCCTTAATTTCTCAATTCTTGATTTATTTTACCAAGAATAATCCCATTATGCATTTTCCTTTATTTTCCCTGATTAATTGAAATTAACTCGAATTAATTGGAAAATAATTAATCTTGGGCTAATTTGCAAAATTATGATTTTGCTATCACCTTTGTGATTTAATTCATTTCTTGAATTTATTTGCCCATTTCCTTGTGAACATGAATATTTCAAAATTCACAAGATCTAAATTCATGAATATTCACTATTTTAGTGAATTTCTCAATTAATTACAATATATTTTTTGTGAATATAAAATTTGGGGTGTTACAGAAGAGGTAGATAATATCGCCAAAGAAGATCCAGAGTTCACCGTTATCACCACCGTCCTCATTGTCGTCACCACCATCCTTGCTGTTAGTTAGTAGTGCCAGTGAAGGTTTAATGGTGTGGTGAGTGGTGAGTGGCGAGTCTCGTTAGAGATGTCGAAGGAGCAATCTGGATCTACAGAGGAGATAATGGGGAGGTGACGGTGTGTGAAGCATGAGGGGGAGAAGTTGGCCTGCAGTAGGGGGAGGACTATGTATACGTGCTCCCACATTTTATGGCAAAGTTTTATATGCAAGCAACATTTTAACCAAAAAACATTATATGACTTCCCTTTTAAGTACATTCAGTTTTAGAACAAAAATTTCCTAAAATAATAGGGAAACATACACACCCCTAACTCCCCTGACATAGTCTTGCTGTGTGATTAATATTCTAAAATAAAATTAAACCAGCGGCTAGAGCCTATATATAAACAGGCACACATAGGGTAGTTTTTAACTTTTTTATTACTCCTTCTTGTCTTTAGTATATGAATCATTTTAATATTAAACTATAAAGTAATCTTACATTAAGGAGAAGACAAAATATTATTTTTATTTTGTGGGAAAATTTCATTTTAGAAATATCCATGAATATGATAATGGGAATTCATTTTCTCCTATATAGCCAACATATCCCTACAAATCTTCATGCCAAATTGTGAATTCTCACATGTGGATTGCAAAAATACGTACACGACTCGTTTTAGCATATGCTCACCCCAAAATATTGAAATATAAATTACTTCCATAATTTCTTTTTTTTGCTTGATCTGTCCTCGATCCTATGATATATTTGGCATGATAATTAACAAAAACATGGAGAGTGAATTAAGATGACAAAAAATAGACAAATAATTTTTTAAGAATAAGCACTTATTACGTAAGTCGAAATAAAACTCCTCTCACATACTTACCTCGTATATTGTAAATTATAATTTATAAACACTTATTGCTAAAAAATAAGTTATCCCAAACGGACACATGCTATTGTTACTTTTTGGATAAAATTACTATGACAATTTTATTTTACTTTATTCTCATTTTTTCTTCTCAAACTCAGTGTTTTATATCCGAAACACTGTCTTATTTTAATAGCGCACCGATTATTGTAGTTAGGCAATTGCAATATTTTTTGTCACTGAAAAGGAGAAAGGCCGGTTTCAAATAAGATTCTTTGTTCCAAAGCAAACTAAGTTAAGGGGAAAGGTTGATACATATGTGACTGAAGTTAAATACTTAATGACAATAAAATAAGGTGTCAAATCTCTGTTGTTTAACTCATTTAATGACAATAGTTAATTATTAATTAATAATAGAAAAAATCATGTGTGTGGTGACCCAAAAAAAAGTAAATTGATTTTCTGCTATAGCTTATTCATGTTTCAAAAGTTTGTTGGTTGGTTGAAAAGCAAACTCAAAAAGAAAAGATATGTTCTTATTGTGTTGTTGTTGATGATGATGATGAGATTGTTGAAGTTGTTTTGTTTATATTTGATTAATAAATATTTTTAAAAAATATATATAATTTTGTATAGAAAATTTAATACCCAGTAGAATTACCATTTATTTACTTATAAAAATATTAAAAACATAATTTTAAGTCTCTAAAATTCTGGTCAATTTGGGTCAAGGTTCCTATGATTTTTTAACTGATAAGTAAATTCTTGGTATTATGATCAACTTTGGTCTCCAGACGTCGGAGATGAATTGAATAATAATTTGATAATAGTAAAGAAATTTGAGCAAATTAAAGTTGGCCACAACTCCAACAACTTAAATTTTCAAAATACTGGGTTAAGTGGTCTATTTTCAAAATATGTGATTGAAGTTAAATAGTTTCTCCAAAATACTAGGTTAAGTGGTCTATTTGTCTTTAAAATTTTCACTAAAGGCAATTTTATCTCGAAAGTTGTTTTAGGGGACAATTTTACCCCCGGAATGTAAAAAAAGCAATGTCAATGAACCCGAACCGGATAGGATCGGCTTGGAAACCGGCCGGAAAACCGGTCTGGTTCGAGGTCGGGTTTGGGTCACTGTTTATTTAATTTTTTTAAAAATTTTTTCTTTAGAATTTCATATTAATAAGTCTAAAATCTTCAATTTCTCCCCAGTTTGACTCTGGTTTGGCCTCGATCTGACCCACTGACCCTTAACCTAGTACCCTGACAAGTTCAATACCCGATCCTGGTTTTAATACCTTGAAAAAAAGGAGCAATTTTACCCTGGTCATTATGCAAGTTAATTTTGATTGTTAGTTAACCAAATATGCTGAACTGGCGGTCCACATGTCTTCCACGTTATTTTTGTTAAAATGCAAATTTATCCCTAAAATTTTAAATCTAACTTAAAAAAAATAAATTAGATGACACATGGACTTCTGAGGTAAATTTACATCTTAACAAAAATAATGTGAATAACATGTGGACTGTCATCTCAACATATTTAATCAACTAACAGTCAAAATTAACTGAAATAATGGTCAAGGCAAAATTACTCCCTTTTTAAAACTTTGGAGGTAAAATTATCCCTCAATGAAAACTTTCAAGATAAAATTGCTCTTTAACCCCAAAATATTTACAATAATAAACATCTCTTAATTTTTCCTCAATAACCTTCTTTTTTAATCAAATGGGTAGATACTAATGACATGGGGTTAAAAACGAGATTAGACCCGCGATCTCCCACTTACAAAGATGTTTTCGTGTCACTGTGTTGTTTGTACATTGACTTTTTTAACTTCATATGTTTAGATGATGACTAATTTATGGTACGGGTTAGTCAAACTCAAAACGTAAATCAAGCATATAGGTATTGGGCTTTTCCTGTCATAGATTGGGTCAATGAAGGTGATTTGGTAGGTCAAGTCCTCTCTCATTCCTCCAATGGGCTGAGTGAGTGTATGCCTTTCGGCCTTGCTGGTCAATACTTCAAATTAAGAAATTCTTGTTGAAGAATGAAGAATCAATCTCACCGTACTAACTAATGGGAGTTTATCTAAGTGATAAATGATTTGGTTCTATTTAAATAAAGTTTTGGGTTTGAGTCTTGTGTATGTAAAAAATTTTAATTAGGAGACTCTCCCATCATAACCAGGTGCACGACGCAGGTCGGATTCGGATGTAGTCGAGGTAAAGCTCAGGTGAACCGGGTGGAGAAAAAGAAATCCCACCGTACTACCATTTCACTTTTCTGGATTCATAACTCTAACCTGATAGACGTTGGATTCCAACCAATACTAACAATCAACTGTGTCTAGAAATCTTTTATCTATCTTCCTTCCGATCATTTTCAGGTGTCTACCATAACTTAGCAAGAAGTTTTATCATTGGTTTAGAATTTTTCTCATGTGTTTATTAAAGTTGTGTCCTTATCTTCTTTTCTTATAATTCTCACAATTCTATTTGCACAGTAATATATTGTACTGTGCAAAATAGACTCCTAAGTCTCAAATGTAAAATCAAGTCAAGATGTTTATTTTGGTGTCAAAGTTAATATTTCAACATTGTTATTAAATCCGGATCAGATTGGCCAGTTCAGACCGAAAACTGATGAACCATTCTGTAAACCAGTCTGGTTCGGGAAGCAAACCGGTTCACTTTTTTTTTTTAAAAAAAAAGAAATTATTTTTTAATTTCTTTATAATTTCATATTAATAAGCCAAAAATCTTCACTTTTTCACTGGTTTAGTCCTGGGTTAGCTCCGGTTTGACTTCAGTTTGTCCCACTGACCCTTGACCTAATACTCTGACTAGTCCAATGACCGATCTAGGTTTAATAACCTTATATTTCAATCCATTTTATATTTTAATTTATAATTTTTTATAACATCTTCCTATTGATTACACATATTAACGGAGCCTTCTATCAAAAGAATATTTTTAATGCAAATAATTAAAAGTAGTAGTACTTTGGAGGGAACACACATTTTTATACATAACTAATTTAAATAGTTCTTTTAATTTTTACAAATTAGTTAGTCTAGGATACAATGACATCAAGAAAAGGAAAAGTCAAAAATGAGAGCAAAGAAGTCAAATTTAAAGACGAGAAATTAATATAGAAATTGAAAGTGAGCCACGAAATATGGAAAATACAAAGGAAGTGAGCATTCATTCTCATCCCATGGAAGTCAAGGCTGCTTCAAAGTTGTGTCTCACATCTATTATATATACGTAGAAGCCTTCGCCTTTTTTTTTTTTTTTTGGTTCCTCTGATAGAGAAAAGGTCATGACGTGGCTTATTCTGCTTCTATGGTATGACTTTCATTTTCACAAAAAGTCATTTACAAAATGATTACGGGGTGCTTGTGATAGCGTTTTGAACAGTCAAAACGCACTTATTACGCAAGCCGAGAAAAAACTTATCTCACATACTTATCTCGTATACCGTGAATCACGAATTATAAGCACGTTTTGGACAAAAATAAGCTCTTCCAAACGAGCACTACCTACTATATATTTGGCTTACGTTTTAATCACCATATTAATTATATTTATATATCTTATACCAGACTTTATTACTTTCTTTATAGGAAAAAGACAGAAAAAGAATTTTGAATTTGCAATATTCCAAATCAGGTATTTTCCCAAAAAATGAGTTGTGAATTGTTTATCAAGTTTCGTTATTCCCTTATCAGCTCTTAATAACAAATCTGATTTGAGATTTAGCATTTTTAAAGTTCTGATTTTGTCTTTTTCCCTTCTTTATACATGACATACCATGGAGTTAATTGTTGTTGAGATGTTAATTAAGTGTTGATAGAGTCAACTTGACGTGGGGAAAGAATGAAAATAGAAGAAGAAGAAGAAAAAATAATCTATGGCAGTCCTTAATAACTTCACCTTATTTTTAATCAAGTTTCTGCAATTTTTTTTTCTTTTTTCTCAGCCACCCATAATTACAAAGACCTGATTAAATATCAAGTGAAACTAAAAAGGCCTGATGATAAAAAAAATAATTACAAGGACCTACTTAAAAATGGGTAAAATTATACAAAATTACAATTAATGCTTCCTTCATAAAACTATATATGCCAGAGAAAAGATCTATGAGTGGACGAAATTTGTAGATTTATCATTTGATAAGAAAAGGCTCAATTTAAGCATTCTTCTCAACTCAGGACTCATATAATAACTTGTTCTAAATTTTATTTGTGGCATTAAAGTAAAACTATATATCATTATATTGTTTTCAACTCATATTTTTCACGTTCAATACACATTGATAATACTCTCTTCAGTCCTAAATATAAGATAGAGTTGACTTTTTTGGAGAGATTAAAGAAGCTAATTAAATTATTTTAGAGTATTTTTATTTTTATTTTTTCTATAAACTAATTATTTTGACTAATAAACTGATATATAATATAAGGACACAAACATATGATATGATTAAGTAACATATCTAGCTTCCTTAATTTCTCCAAAAAAAAAATCAAATTTTTCTTATATTTAAGACCGAATGGACTATATTTTTTTTTCCAAGTATAGTGAATTGCAAAACATGCATTGCAAATTAAATTAGGCTAATTATTATACTCCCTCCGGTTCTAATTATAAGATAAAGTTGACTTTTTTGGAGAAATTAAGGAAGCCAATTAAATTACTTTAGAGTATTTTTATTTTTATTTTTTTCTCCAAACTAATTAATTTGACCAATAAACTAATATATAATCTAAAGATACTAAAAATATAAACACTCTAAAGTAATTTAATTGGCTTCCTTAGTTTCTCCAAAAAAGTCATCTTTATCTTATAATTAGAACCGGAAGGAGTATATATGAACATAACCTAACGATATATGTGAAATGGATGAAATTATTTTGTACATTAATGAGGTAAGGCTGCACACACATAGACTCGTATATCGCACAAAACCAACGTCACATTCAGCTAGCTGGTGTGATAATCATATAGCAGCAATATACGATCTTATAGTTTGAACGTTTACACTAAAACTTGTAAAGTGATGTGTGCGTACGTTGTGAGAACGATAGGCGCACACACACATTCACAACATCACATAAGAGAAACCTCGCTAGCTGGCTAGTTGATTCATCATTCATTATCTGAGGTTACAGTTTGTTCACACTTTATATATATATATGCCGACAAATATCGAAAAAGGAAAGTAATAACTAATAAGAATAGAATAATGGACACCCATATATATTAGTATTATTAATTATTGAATGAAGCGCATGCTTTTCAATAGGATCTGTCAATTAGGGTTATTTTTTTGATTGAGTCTGATGGGACCCTTTGCTCAAACATTTTACTCTTACCTCATCTAATCTAATTATAGAATTTCGCTAAAAATATATATATATAATTATAGAATTATTTCTAGAATAATATATTACTGTTATATTGATTAATAATTAATAATTTTTATATATAAAGCCTAGCTATAAGAAGTCATGTTATCAATTATAAGTAGTACACTTCATTTTTAATTCAAATTCCTGATGAAGTGAGTAATGAATCAACATCTAATTTTATAGTTTATGTTAACAAATATATAAATAAATAGAATAAAATTGTCATTTTATAAACAAACATGATCTTACTTACATACTCATCTCTCGCACTTACTTCATCGTTTAAAATTTTAATCCATTTTCTATTTTTTTCATATTTAAAAATATAAGACATTTTGGTTTTTTTTTTTAGAGTAAATGAGGTTTTTAAAAAATCCTTGAATAAATATTTGAAATGAATGATATTTCCATATTTGTGATTTGTAATGGAGTTGCTCTTTTATATACATATAAAGGGTTTAAGTTCAGTCCAGCACCCAAAACTATTTTGCCAACTTCAATATTCTAAGCCAACTAATTTATGTTTCATCCAATACTTTAAAATATTTTTTCAGTAAGACTCAGGATTTTAAAATTTTTTTTTTTGTATTATGTAGTGCCTATAGTACCCTAAAATATTTGTTTTAATTAGTAATCCTTAGTATCATAAGTTTAAAATGCTTATTATTGCTTAATGAAATATTTTAGAGGCAAATTGCACTGAAAACATTTTAGAATATTGGGTGCTCTTGGAAGGGTGCTAGATGAACTAAAATTAATTTAAAATACTGAGTGCTACTTTAAAAAACTTTAAGATGTTGGAGGCACTTTAATCTAGAAATAATGAAATTTTAAATGATGTCAATTGTTCTCTTGAGAGTCAAAAATTAATTATTCACCAGATTATCTGACTTGGACCGGATCGGACGAACCGGACCGGAAACCGGCGATCCCGGTTTGATTCCGGTTTAGCTCCAATTTAACTTCGATCTGACCCACTGACCCTTGACCTAGTATCCCGACTTATTCACTGACCGGTCCGGGTTTAATTACCTTGATTATTCAAAAGTCCTTAATTTATAGTTTTGAAGCAAGAGATTTTTTTTTGGGCCAGCTTGAAGCCGTACAATAAGTAACTGATTAGTCTAATGGATTAATAATTGGGAAGAGTGGAGGATTCAAGTGCCTATCAATTTCCTAAATGTTAATCATTTAAAAATTATTTATATGTATATATATATACCTACAATTTATATATTTATTTTAGCACACACAAGAACATGGACACAGTACTTGTTAGGGGATGATGCACACTGAAATGACTTGATGATTCTGTTTTTATCAACAAAGACATAAATGTATAGTTTTGAGTTTGATGCGTGCAAGAGATAACAATTGATGATCATAAGGATAATATTAGGCTCCCTTCCATACTCATATATTCATTATTCCACCTTTTTTTTTTAATTCAAATCTCATCAATTACCTTCAATAATTGTGCACTTCAATTATGAACTGCCTCAGGTAATTTCTATGCTCTTTGTTGTAGTTGTAGTCATTTTGCTCAACTCACACTAAACACCTCATTAAGTTCTGGTTTAAGCAAAAAGTTTTAGGTTCAACCCTTTGTGATTATGACACGGTGCCGCTCCTTCGACGAGGGAATAATGACAAAAAAAAAAGTTATCTAATTAAGCTCCTTAATTAGTTCAAATCCTTTTGTCTGCATTCTTTTATTAAAAAAAATCAGCACATATCATCAAAACCACAGCACAAAACTTAGCTACTTAACATACCCGTTCATAATGTATATATTAACAAAACTTAGCTATGTTTGGAATAGTTTTTTTTTTTAGAAAATAAGTGTTTATTACGTAAGTCAAGATAAAACCCTTCTCACATACTTACTTCGTATACCGTAAATCACGATTTAGAAACACTTAAAAGTCAAAAATATCTAATGCATTGATCATTTAGGTAGAATGTTTTTAAGTCTACATTATGACAAATCAGTTGCATATCCACATAGGGTTGACTCGCATCCTCTTACTTAAATTATGACTTAGTGTGTGTTTAGTATTGCTTATTGGGGGTCAATAAATACTTATTACGTAAGTAGAGATAAAACTCCTCTCATATACTTACTTTGTATACCGTAAATTACGATTTATAAATACTTATTACCTAAAAATAAGCTATTTCAAACGAACACTTAATAAAATATTAGATGTCAGTTGAATCAAACGGTTTTGCCACATGTCCATTGCGTTTGTTTTCTACAAAAAAAAAGGATAAACTAAACTGTAATATGTATGTGTATCATTAATTTTTATGAATGATCCAAAAACAAGCATGGACATGCTACTAGCTAGCCAAGAGTCTTTTGGCAATTAATAGTATCAGCTACACTTTAAAAATCACCCTGTCAAAGTATTCATTAGAATTAGAATTATTCTTAGTGTCCATTTAGATTAGCAATAAAAGCTATTTTTTCAATATAATTTATGATATATAAGATAAGTATGTAAGATGGATTTGTATCGATCTTTATTAATATGCTTCTACAATGCTAACTTAAACAAGTCCTTGTTCTAATAATTACGAAGAGAAGCTGGGGTCTCATACACATATGTGAGTTTGCAGTGGGAACAAGTAAATTAATGCGACTCAATTCTGAGTTTGCATTCACACCGAATTGTAAGATGCAACGTTGAAAACGAATAATATGATTTTTTTTTTAATAATAATATACAGATATTGATATATCTTGAACCCCAGATAATTAAATAAATATATAACTTCATAATGAAGGAAAATATCACATAATGATTCGGGTTCGGGCCCCCACCCGACCCTTTTGTCACGTAATGAAAATAGTGACAGTGATACTACATAGTAACGCAAGCACATGCGTAAGGATTGTACTACATAGTAACGCAAGCACAATGGATAGTGACGATGATGGTGTGAACTCTGTCCCTCCCATCAAAACAATATGTTGATCTCAATGTGTTTTTTACTAATTTTTTAGAATAGTTTTTACGATTTATGATATAAGTATGTTAGAGATATTTTATCTTAACTTACAGAAAATAGCTTCTGATACCACGGTTTGGGTGTTTCCTAAACACTCACTAGATTTTGTAAACTTGCCATCACTTTAAATTCTAGCATATACATCTCCTTTTAAAATTAAAATTAAGATAAATCCATTCAACATATATATATATATATATATATATATATATAGAAGTCACTATCAACCAAGTCACTCAAATTAATTAATAGATATGGTTAAGTCATTCAATTATTCTTAAATTGAGAAAAATTTCAATTTTACTCGTATTAAAATGAGTTTTTGAAGAAGCGTGTTGCTAAAAAGTCTAACATGCCTTTGGAGGATTGGTCCAAATTCAATAACATGTGGGTCGAAATATAAATAACAGAAAAGCTTGAATAACTATAATATTCCCTAATTATTCAAATTGGTATTAATTATTGAACAACAGGGCACTACTACATTGAGAGACATGAGGAGATCAATTGTACTACCTCCGATACTAATTATAAGATCCAATTGATATTTTTGGAGAGATTAAGAAAGTTAATTAAATTATTTTAAAGTCTTTATATTTATCATTTTTTCTTCAAACTAATTTGTCTAATTTATAAACTAATACATAATTTAATCATGTAAACCATATAATATGGTTAAGTGACTTATTTAACTTTTTTAATGGCTTTAATATTATTTTGTTGAAAAAAAAAAATCCCTCCACCGCAGAAGCAAGCTCTCACTGTCAGGCGTCGCCACGGGTGACCGAAGCTTTGATGTCGACTCCTAGGAACTCTGGTCGCCGACTGTGGGGTGAGTTTATGTGAAAGGAAACAGTAAGGTTATTTCACTAAAGAAACAAAGAAATTAATTCTAGAAATTAAAGTTCTTAGGATCTTCACTTTCATTATAGGGTTAAAATGCAACTTTGTCCTGTAGGTTTTCGTTAAGAAATAATATTATTTTGGATGTCGGAACTCGAAAGTTTTTTTTAAGTTGATCAGTGTTACTTTGGTAGTGTTAAAATGAAGTAATATTGCCGCACGCCATTAAAAAGTTAATTGTCAATGTCAAATTTTTAACTGTTAATATTAGTTTTTCAATAGTATAAGGCAATATTGCTTCATCTTAAAACATCCGGTAGTAAAATTAAATCTGAAAAAACTTTCGGAACAAATTTGTATCTTTATCCTTCATTATAAGCAGCCATTTCACGGAACAATTTATGATTAATTTGCACTTTTGGGTGGTAATTATATGTTAACTTTCCAATGTTTCAACGCATGAGAAGTACTGGCAATACAAAGAAGTCAAAGACGAGGCACCTATAATTTGGAACGAACAAACACATATTTGTGTAAAGGTAACTTTGACTGATTGTAATAATCGCTTTCATATTATTCAAACATATTTTACACAACTGAATCAAAATTTTCTGTAAGGGTAGTATATGCGAGGCTGAGGCTATAACTGATATCACATGCGATAAAGTAGATAAATGTACTTCACAAGACATGTAGCAGAACGCCACGAAGATTATCTATATATATAGATTACGTATCATAATTATAAATTATTTATTCATCTCGAGATCCCACTCAATCTTAACTAACATCACATAAGTTCATAATTCTTTCATCTTTGAACCATAACACCTCATCAGGTTCCTGTCAATTACATTAAAAAACAAAATCCCTAATTAAAGGTCGTTGGCCGATGAAAAAGAACATCAGCAACAACCTCAGGTCCAATCACGGCCCAACATTTACTAACCTAACTACCAAAAGTCAAGAATATCCCCCACTCACCTAAAAATGACCTCTAACTACCAACATATGAATGACTACCAACATATATATAGATATTTATCATATAAATCCCATAACAAGTCTTATTAATACTAGGTTATAAGTAATGGGTGTTGTTAAGATATTATCTTATATTAATATTTGATATGTTCTCATATTGAGATATTATATATCATTTGTTGATATTTGATATATTTTAGAAATACTATAATTAGAGTATATATTTTATTAAGATTTGTTTAGATTACATTAGATTAGATTATAATATTAGTCTTGGTTATGTTTTGCCGATATAAAGATTATTGTGCTCTCATTGATTAAAAGATTAAATATTAAGGATTTAATAATATTCAAAGGTTCTTGTTTCATATCTACCCAATCCTTCAAATTTTAACATGGTATCTGAGCCAATGAAAAAGAAAAAGATGAGGAAGAAGAGGAAGAGAAAAAAGAATAATGGAGAACGTCCATTCAATACCATCCATAGTTGTAGATCTATTATTTAGTTGTTGTACCTCCTTAAGCGTTGGGATTAACGCTCATGAACCTTATTTTGATTGACAAGATTGGTTTTTCCTTACATTTTCTCCCGGTCCTCTCAGCCTATGAAAGAGTTCCTGACTCAGGTCACCTTTCTTCGTTTGATATGTAATGGGCGCCATTACATATATGTTCTTTTCATTGCAAACTATCTAGTTCCATCTCAGAGCTCCATCCAGCTCCTTAAACCCGTTTCCTAGAGAGTGTATGGTTCCATTCAAGGTTCTGAAACCCGGACCAATCACTGAACCGAGAGGGGTACTGGGTCAAAAGTTAGTGAGTCGGATTGAAGTTAAACCGGGGCTAAACTGTGAAAAAGTGAAGATTTCAGGGTTATTTATATAAAATTCTAAGTAAAATAGAAAAAAAAATCAATCAAATCGTACAAAAATTGGTCAAACTGGAGTTAACTATCAGACCGGATTGGTCGAACCACCAGTTGGCCGGTTTCTGACCCAAACCGGCCTATTCAATTTTCAAAACATGGATTCCATCCCAGAGCTCTCTGTTCAGATCTTTAGACACTACTACAAAATATTGTTTTTACGACCCTAAAGGACGTCCCTTTTTAAAAAAGGGACGTAAAAAATAAAGGCGGTGGCATTTTTGTAATTCTGAGTGAGTTTTGAATAGTTTTAGACGTCCCCAATTCAAAAAGGGACGTCTAAAGTCACTTTAGACGTCCCCAATTTAATTGGGGACGTCTAAAGTGTCCCCAAAGTCACTTTAGACGTCCCCAATTTAATTGGGGACGTCTAAAGTTAAATTTTTTTTTTTTAAAAAAAATCAGGAACGTCTATTAGTCACTTTAGACGTCCCCAATTTAATTGGGGACGTCTAAAGTAAATTTTTTTTTTTTTTTTTTTAAATCAGGGACACCTTTTAACGTCCCTAATATATATTAGGGACGTCAAAAGGCGTCCCTTAAATATCAGGGACGCCACTTTTGGCGTCCCTCATGTTATCAGGGACGCCTAAAGTGGCGTCCCTCATGTTATAACATGAGGGACGCCACTTTAGGCGTCCCTCATATATGAGGGACGCCTAAAGTGGCGTCCCTCATATTATATCAGGGACGCCTGTGGCGTCCCTGATTTAAAAAAAAAAAAAAAAAAAAAAAAAAAAAAAAAAAAAAAACTTTAGACGTCCCCAATTAAATTGGGGACGTCTAAAGTGTCTAAAGTGTGACTTTAGACGTCCCCAATTTAATTGGGGACGTCTAAAGTGTGACTTTAGACGTCCCTTTTTGAATTGGGGACGTCTAAAGTTAAAAAAAAAATAAAAAAAATTAACTAAACAATTTTAGACGTCCCTAAATTAAATTGGGGACGTCAAAAACAATTCAAATTTGTACTGACAGTCTTTAATTGTCAGTTTTATAGATCCACACTCTTCTTTCTCATCAACGCAACCACTACCACCACACATTTAACTTTCTTCTTCTTCTTTATATGCTGTTTTTTAAACTTGTTTCTTCTTTTCTCTCTCTTTTTTTTTTCACCAGATCTGTAATGCTTACCACCACGCATTTAACTCTTGTTTCTTCTTCTTTATATATACTATTTTTAAACTTGCTTCTTCTCTGCTCTCTCTCTTTTTCACCAGATCTGTTATGTTTCTTACTATTTTATCTTCTTTCTTTTTTTTCTTTGGATTTCCCTTCTATTTTATCTTCTAATTTGTGTTGTTATGGTTTGTAGATCGAGACTCCAAAACATGCTTCATGGCCACGTTCCCACTGAGAAAATGAGGTACATCTCTCCCTGTTGCTCTTCTTTATTTATTATTACGAGAAAATGAATTTTAATAATAGAAGGAGATAAGTTTTTCGCAACTGATTCATCTTATTGTTATCATCTTCTGTTTATGAGATTTCAGCTTTAGAGTTATCATTGTGTAGATTTTGGATTTCAGATACTAGATCTGTAATTTTATTGACGATGATATATGATTTCTAGTTTTAAATATTGTTTAGTCCAGATCTGTAATATTATTGTGTAGATTTTGGATTTCAGATACTAGATCTGTAATTTTATTGACGATGATATATGATTTCTGGTTTTAAATACTGTTTAGTCCAGTTCTGTAATATAAACGAATTTTTTTAAAAAAAAAAAAAATACTTTAGACGTCCCCACTTTAAAGTGGGGACTTCTAAAGTCCCACAGTGGGACTTTAGACGTCCCCAGTTTAAGTGGGGACGTCTAAAGTCCCACTGTGGGACTTTAGACGTCCCCAATTTAAACTGGGGACGTCTAAAGTCCAGATTTTAGACGTCCTTTTATCTACGGACGTTATTGCCATTTTTTACTACGTCGCTCACATAGACGTCCCCTTGTTTTCAGACGTTAAAAGGCCTAAAAAAGGGACGTTAAAAATGTTTTTTCTAGTAGTGAGAGTATCTGGTATCGCCTAGATCTTTTGACCATCTTATTTCGCCTAGATCTTTTGACCGTCTCGTTCAAATCCAAAGACCATCTAGATCTACCCAGATCCGATGATCGTATGGTTTTGTCTAGATCCGATGACCGTATGGTTTTGTCCAAATCCGTTGCTTCCTCTCTATCACAACCCTTCAAATTCTAACAAGTGTCTCACTTCAGAATTCATGCATACTATACATTTACACAATATTCTAATAATGAACTTAAACTTTCTAAAGTGGCTAATAACGAGAAAAAGCCAACTAGCATTGGCTCTAGTGAAAGGTTTTAACTATTTAAGCACGATATTTCAAATTTTCAAGTATGTGGAATGCAAAAAACTCATTCTTATAGTCATATAATAAAAGGATAATAAGAAAAATGTACATAAAAATGGTCAATCAAAATCATAATTAAGTCTGTGGTGCTTGTTACTAATGAGAAAAATACTTTAAGGATGAAATTAAGCCAAAAATTTAATTATTTTAGAATGTTGAGTGGTATTAAAAAAAAAACTTGAATACACTAAAAATTAGTTTATAATGGTAAAGCACTTTAACCGATTAAAAATGAATTAGAATTTCCACTGATGGCTCTTCTTGAATTAGCGTGAATTTATTCTAATTGAGAAGGCTCAAAAGAATGCATATGATGATATGAATATCAAACTGTATTAATTGTTGGTATTTTTTCGTAGTGTCCAATAATGCCTAATTATTTAATTTTAAAACGGAAATTATAATTTCAAATTGACAACGATACTCGACATTTGGAATTAATTCATCTAATACCCAGCTCCAAAACCAAATTGGACAACAATAATCAAAACATATAACTGATCATAAGTTCATACACATGAAACAAGTCCTTGAATTTAATCAAACTAAGTCTTATCTTCATACATGAAAAACCTTAAACCATAATTTATGGCTTCATTGAAAACCAAATCTAAATAAATGCAGTGGTGGAAGAAATAGTAGTATTCATTATTAACAAAATGAATGTATTGACTATTAATAAGCACATAAAGAAGAAGAAGAAGAAGATTCGAGGATATTAACAGAGGGTGGGTCAATCACTCAATTGGGATTTTCGTCATCAATGCCATTACCTTTCCTATGATTCCTTCCAATCCATCCAGTGACGGTCAAGCACTTGGAAAATTTGTAGGCTTTCTAGTTCCCTTTTAATATGTTTGTTTTAGTGTGGAGATTCATTGTAAGCTATTTTTTATGTAAATCAAGATAGAATTCCTCTTACATATACCTCATATACCGTAAATCACGATTGAAAAGTTATTTTAAAGCATTCCAATCACAGTCTTAGTGTGTGTTTGGGGGGGCGTTTGAACCCCAAACGCTCAATTGAGTAAATAAGCTCAATGGGCAATTTGAGAAAAAAAAAATTTTGAGTGTTTGGTTTTCAAAGTGAGCAATTGAGTTTAATTCCATCTTAATAATTTTTGCCATAAGCTCCATTTCTTAGCTTTTACTGATTTAGCTTTTGGGGAGAGTGAGAATGATTAAAATATTTTTTCAGTTGTGTCCAGTGTACTATCATACTTATTAAAATTTTATCCTTAATGTACTTTTTTTGCTACAAAAATTAATTTCAACTATTATTTGGTGCTTTTAACCCTTAAAATATTTTTTCAACTGTACCCAGTGTGTTATCAGACTGATTGCAATTTTATCTTTAATATACTTTTTCAGTTTTAAAAATTATTTTAAACTATTTTTTACTGTTTTTAACCCTTTAAATATTTTTTCACCCACTCTCTCTTACTATTATCACAAAAGTCACTTGTGCTTAAGTCAATCCAAACATGTTTTACTTTTACAAAATTCATTTATACAATTACTTTTCCAAACATAAATCACGTTACAAAATCGGGTTTTTACCAAAAATAAAATTACCAAAAACTAAATTGAGAAACTCAATTTTTTCTATCGCTGTTCCAAACACATCTTTAAAGGAGATGGGTATGTTTGGTTGAGCGATTCGATTGCTTATAAGTTGCTTTTTAATAGTGATTTACGGACCAATGAGGTTTGGCACAGTTGGTTAAGGTCTTGCCACCCCGATCACAAGGGAGTGTGTTCGAACCCTCTGACCGATGGGGAGACCTCATTGGTAGGCGATCTCGTAAGTCCCTTGTAAGCGCTCGAAGAGCCCTGGGGCCCTGCCCTGGCCTTGGTAGGGGACTGGTGCCGAACCTACCTAAACTTTTCAGTATCAAAAAAAAAAAAAAAAAAATAGTGATTTACGGTATACGAAGTAAGTATGTGAGAGGAGTTGTATCTCGATTTACGTAAAAAGCAACTTATAAGTTTTTTTAAGTTGAAACAAACATGCTTAGTAAACGTCAATAAAGGCTTCGATTCCCAGCTACCACCCTCCCCGGAGCAAACCACGTGGCAGAATCCCAGTCACCCAGGTGCCATTCTGTTCACCTACTTCGTTGATCTACATCGCCCGTTTGACAAGCCCCCCCCCGGTCTGCCATCTCATCTCCAACATCCTAGACTTTCATTGGCCCAGTAGAGACGCACCCAGCTCCTCATTTTCCTGCTCCAAGCCTCCAATAAATATTTTTATAATTTATTTTTAATTCCGTCTTATATTGTTAAAAATGTCATTAGAATAAAATTTTACCAATAAATAACTCAACCTTGAAAGTTTAGATTAACGTATATCTTTAAAAATCGTATTTATTTTATAAGTTATTATTACATTTTTCACTCTGGTTTTATCATAGAGTTGATTTTAGCTTTTAAAATACTTATTAATAAAATTTTCCCAAAAAATGTACAATACTATAAAAAAATTATTTTAACATATAAAATTTGATTAAAATTAATAAAATAACATACAATTAATGAAATTAACAAAGTTTAATAATGGCATGATTTAATTGTATGTTTTCAAATTTCAGATCAAAAAATAATATGTTTTCAAATTATAAAAAATATTTTATGAGATTAAAAAATTGGAAAAATCCTAGAAAATACATTTAAAATATAGAAAAGACTAATCAGAACGTTCAATATCACAAATCTCAAATCAGACCTATGGGAGGAATATGAGATTTGAAAATGTTTTCAAAGGACCAATCTATCCCTAATGGTATCTGGGAAGCTTAAGTTATCAACATGTATACTGAAGTTATTAATTGCGATTCCTAAGTTGTTATTTTCTATACCTAAGTTGATTATAGATCACAATTAACAACTTCATTATATATATTAATTACTTAAACTCCTTCAATACCAACAATCTTCTAAATAATATTTTGAAGTCACACATATCAGACATCACTAATTATTTAGGTATAGAAAATAAAAACCTAAGATTAATAGTTTATAACTTTAGCATGTATATTGATAACATATATTCCCTAAATGCTATCAGGAATAGATTAATTATTCAAAAACATTTTCAAATCTCAAATTCTTTTCATGCGTATGACTTGAAATTTGTGATATTAACCTTCTACTTTATCTTCTCTTTATTCTAAATGTATTTTTATGAGATTTTTCTTAAAAAATAAATTAATTGTTTTTTATTGAGAATAACTAAAAGGTTTTGCCTTTTTCGATTTTTGAGCCTAAAAGGACCAGACACCCATTTTATTGGGCAGAGGAGAAGGCAACTCAGTCGTTTAGAACAGAACCCCTGATTTGGTCATCGGCGTGAGCGCAACCGTGGACTCGTGGGCCCCGCGATTCTATCTTGTGGACCCCACGAAAGCCACGTGGAAGGCGATGGTAGGCTTATCCAGCTTGGACGTGACAGAAAGCCGCGTATGTGATGGCCCACCCACAAGAAGAAGCACCAATTTTTATGATAAAGATATAAACTTTGTATTTTTATATAATTTTTCACTGCAAAGAAAAATACTCCTCTTCTTTTGTTTTGTATAATTTTTTTAAAACTTTGCATACAAGTCTACTTTCTAGATTTGGGAATCCAGTTTCGACAAATCTAGGGGTTACGGCGTCTCGTACAGCCTCGAAGCCCTTTCCTTGCACGGGACGACGAGAAAGTTAAATTAAATAAAGCAAAAGATAAAAAGCAGAAATAAATACTACTACTATAAAATTATCTTTAATTGATTTCCTGTTAATAATAACGACAATAACAATTACTGGCATATTATATTATAATTATATAATTTAAATTATAAATATAGTGTGTGTTTGGTTCAGTTTATTGGATAAAAATAAGCCCATTTTTTAGCAATAAGCCAAAAAAAAAAACGTGTTGCGTTTTTGCAGTGTTTGGTTCAACTTATTTTAATTGCATCACGGGTAGAATAAGTTACTTATTAAATAAGCTCCTCACTTTTAATATCTTTTTTATTAAGTCACTTATTACGTAAGTCGAGATAAAACTCATCTCACATATTTACCTCATATACCGTAAATCACGATTTATACGCACTTATTGTCCAAAATACAAACATAAATCATATTACAAAAACTGACTTTTCTATTAAATCATTTTTAATAAATTAGAATGATAATAAGTCATTTTTTCTAACATTATCCCAAACATACAATAAAAGGAAAGAAAAGCTTGCAGTTCAAGTTAGGCATTGTGGTCATGGTCGTAGAGAATAAATGTCCCACCACGCAGAAAGACTTTCTCGTCAGCCTGACGACACGGAGACGCAATGCCAAGTGGGAACGCTAATGAAAGATGAAGAGAAGGGAGAGAGAACCACACAAGTTATAAAAATCACAATTAAAGACCCAACTTCTGGAAAATTCATTTTATAAAATCTTAAAAAACACCACTATCTTTAACACGTATTTAAATTTGTTGGTAATTTTTTAAAAATCTTTATTAAATTCATTTTTTTTTGCCATCGCATATTTTTTAAAACTCGATAGATAGTAAAAGTTAGGAAAAATTTCAGAAACATACAATTAAAAATAGAAAAATTTAAATTGGTGTTACGAATTTATCAAATTTTAGGTTAGAACTAAAATAGAAATATGAGATTTTCAATTTTGACCAAATAATCAAAATTACTCTAAGTTAAGTTGTGAAACATGAAAGTGAAGTCGTTAATATAAAATCCGATATTATTAATATAAATGTAAATGTTGTTATTGACCCTTAAAATTTGTGCACTCAAAATTATCCTTGGGTTTTTGGATATGAAGTTGTGAGACATGAAAGTAAAATTGTTAATGTAAAATATGATGTTGTTAATTTAGATACAGATGTTGTTATTGACCCCTGAAACTTATGCTTTCAAAATTATCCCTGATTTTTGGGATATCAAAATTTCAAACATAAAAGTAAAGTCATTAATGTAAAATATGATATTATTATTATACATATACATATTGTTATTAACCCCTGAAATTTGTGCCTTCAAGTTAGGGCATTTTGATCAGAATTGAAAATTTCAGATTTCTACTTTAGTTATGACTTGAGATTTGATAAATTCGCAACATCAATTTATCTTTTCCCATTTTTATTTTTCTGAAAATTTTCTTAAAATTTAGTTGTTTAAAATAATATTTATTACTGAGATTCTTACATAAGCTTTCAGATTATGGGCCTTTAGTTGTAATATTTTCCGAACAGTTTCCGCGTAGACAGATAGATGAAGAATTGAAGATCGGACCGCGAAGGGACTGTTCGCATTTCACAAGTTCAATAAATAAATAAATAAATAATAATAAAAAAAAGAGAAAGACTGATAGAGAAAGAAAAAAGAGAGAAAGAGGAAAAGTTTTATCAAATCTGAACGAATAATAATTAATTACTAAAAATAAATATTAATAGAAACACCTAATAGGAAATCAAATCTCGTTCTCTCCTCTTTTTATGTTTTTTTCTTCCCATCTTCTTACACGGTTCACACCTACCTGTTCACACTTGACACCACCATATATATATAATCTTTTCTTTCTATTTCCCTATCTTTTTCTCTCTCCTCAACGCAGAGAGAAATTCCAATCTTCTTCATATCGATCTATTCCTTCTTTTCCAAGTTCTCTCTGTCTATCTACTTTATAAATCTATGCTTTGATCATAGAGTTCAAGATTTTGATGTTTTTAATTTAATGGAAGGCCATCATCTCCATCATCATCGTCATCAACATCAACAACATCCTCATCCTCTTCATCTTCATCGTCAATTACAGCAGCAGCAGCAGCAACATAGTATTGGCCCGGCGGTGGCCGCCGCGGCGGGTGCTACGGTGGTTAACGTTGTTGATGTGGGCGGGGACAGGTTTCCTCAATGGAGTATGCAGGAAACGAAGGAGTTTTTGATAATCAGGGCAGAGCTAGATCAGGCTTTCATGGAGACGAAGAGGAACAAGCAGTTATGGGAAGTTATTTCAAACAGGATGAAGGAAAAGGGTTACCTTCGAAGCCCAGAGCAGTGCAAGTGCAAGTGGAAAAACCTCGTCACCAGGTACAAGGTATATATCGAATCTTGTCGTATTACCTCACTCTAATTCAAAACCTTCAATCGAAACACCGAGTCCCTTTTTTTGCTAAAGTTTACACAAAAGTTTAACTATAATTCTAACCGTCATTCTTGATTTAACTGTTGGGAATTTTCACCGATGCTATATCAATTTCTTGTGAACACACCTCTTTTTTATTCTCTAGTTACTTGTAAACGTAGGCCTTTCATTAAGAGTCCCTGAAAACCATTTTTGTATCAAGAAACTGTGAGGAAAGATTTAGCTACCTACTACCTACCTATCCGATAGCTATGGAGAAAACAAAACTATATATATATTCAACATGATATCTCACTAAGTTCCCCCTTGTATTAGCAGTAAAAGGTGCGTGATTTACGGTTTAATTACGATGTAAGTATATGTAAGAGGAGTTTTATATATATATACAGTATCCCACGTTGCTGCAATCTACATATCGTGTGATATCTCGTATCTATCTCTATTCTGTGTTTGTCTAGTACATAATACATACAGACGATGCTTCTAGAGTATAGTATTCATATGGTTACGAGGTTCACGCGTCTTACATAGAATTATCTGTGTGTGTGTGTATGTGAGATTTGATGAAGGGATGTGAAACAATGGAGCCAGAGGCATTGAGGCAACAATTTCCATTTTACAACGAGCTCCAAATGATTTTCACAAATAGGATGCAGAGAATGCTGTGGGCAGAAGCAGCCGAAGGAGGCGGCGGATCGAAGAAGAAGGCGCCGCAGAATCTCTCATCAGAAGAGGAGGAGGAGGAGGAGGAAGACGACAATAACAACAAAGAAGACAGTGAAGGAAACCATCATAAAGGAACTACGAGTAGTAGCGGGAAGAAGAAGAAGAAGAAAGGAAAGGGTAGTAGTAGTAGTAGTAATATGAATGAGAGTTTGAAGAACATGAAGGATATATTACAGGAGTTTATGAGGCAACAAATACAAATGGAGTCACAGTGGATGGAGGCTTATGAGACGAGAGAGAAGGAGAGGAGAATGAAGGAGATAGAGTGGAGGCAAACAATGGAGGCATTAGAGAATGAGAAGATAATGATGGATCAGAGATGGAGAGAGAGAGAAGATCAACGAAGGCTTAGAGAAGAAGCTAGGGCAGAGAAAAGAGATGCTCTTATCACTGCTCTTCTAAACAAGCTCTCTAGAGACGACATGTAGTAGAAAGGATTTTAATCTTTTTTTTTAGAAGAGCTAGGTTTGTTCAAGAAACTGATCTTTATGTGAAGTCTTACACTGGCAGACCCTGGGATGTTACATCTTTCTCCTTCGTTTCATCGTTTCTGTGTTGCTCGCTGAATTTCTTTAACAAAAGCAATGGAAGAAAACGAGGTTTAATTAATTTCACTGTTATTTTTCCCAGTTCACTCTTCTCTTTTATTTATTGCTTGTTTGGAATCACTTTTAGGACTCTAAAAGTGTCTATTTACATAAATCGAGTCAAAACTCCTCTCACATACTTATCTTGTATTCCGTAAATTACGATTAAAAAGCTGCTTTTAATGCTCCAATTGCTAATCTAAATAGATTTATTTCTGTACAAATAGTTAGCCAAGCAGTGAAAGAGAATGATTCATATATATTAGAATATGGTTTGTTGTTCGTGTTTGGAGGGTTATTAACAGTGAAGAGGGAATGCTTCAAAGTTCAAAGTGACTGATGAATGAGTCTTTGAGTTGGGAGTAGGTGTAAGCATATAAATTAAAAAGAGGAAATTTAAAATGGCATTACCTAACGAGATGTTGTGGACATTGAAAAATATGCAAAACATAGTGTGTCCATAATAAATATAATGGTAGAAATCATCATAATGTCTATTCCATTGAGATGCACAGTGTTACATATATGGCTATATATGTATAATGGAGCATTTGCAGTGCCTCACTTCACAAACATAAAGTACTCTCATCAATATTTTCATTTTTTTCATAAACAATTCCCATAATCCAAAGCAATATTCTTAAACTTTATTTGAAAATGCATGAATCTTGATCATCCTTCTTTGGATAATCTTTATTATATATATATATATATATATATAATCTCATTTTACAGATTCGGTTTACTGATTTAATAATGTGAATCAAAGGAGAAAAGTTGCAAGTGAAAAGAAGTTTGATAATTTTATAACACTTTGGGATGAAAATCAGCTTTTTGCAGCAATAATAACTGATGGGATGTCAAAGCTTTTGCAATTTTGATGAGGAGGATGCACGAGAGGTATGTTTGACAGCTAGCTTGATTGTGTGTTTGTGTGTGTGTGTGTGTATTGGTGTGTTTGCATGAAACGAGATGTGCGTGCGTGCGTGTTGAAATTGACTTATCTCAGCTGATCATAGTATGAACTTGTGACTTTTAATCAAAGTTTTGTCTGGGCTAAGGAGGCTTCTCATCATGATTCATATGGACCATCCATTTATTTTATTTTCATTGAAACTTGTACTCTCTCTCTCTCTCTCTCTCTCTCTCTCTCTCTCTATATATATATATATATATATATATAAGTTTTTCTGATACTCTATATTATTATTGAGATGAGAGGGAGAAATGCAAGATATTATATATACATATATATAGTAAACTATATTTGCCTAAAATGTTTTTTTATGTGAATATTTGTGTAAAATGCTACTCGATCAAATGGTATTGAGTTTTGATTTCTTGTGTTATGACACAACAATTATAAAAAATTACATCTTTGGACCTCATACTTTAAATTAGATCACAACATGATGCATAGTGATTGATTAGTTATTAATGGTAGTTAAATTTAAATTTTCGAATATAATTCCTAAAAAAATATTAAGAAATAACGGGCACAATTCATTTTCCCCTTAATTAATTTGGTCATCTTATGAATTATTTATTGGCCAAAAATATTGTAAACATATGGAGTAGGATCCTAAATGGCGTCTTGAGTAAATCATGCATATTATTCATGGTTATTTTGTGAACAATATATTTTATTATGCATATTATTGCGTTAATTAAAGAATATATATGTATATGATCAATAAAGTGTGTGGTGTGGTGTTATAACTAATATAGGGATAACTATACATTTATGTATAATTTAAAAAATCAATTATTCATGTTTGAATTTTCTTGGGTGAGGATTGAGTATGCAATTTCGCGAGCTTAATTAATTGTCGTGTGTTCGATAAGTTTTCTCTGTAAACTATAAAGCGTTCACACGCGGTAACACAGTATATTATTTAAAATATTAATTCATTTTTGCCTGAAGTAAATTTGACTACGTGTATTTAGTATACAACCCTAAGTTTTGCACTGACATTGTTTCTTTACATATTACCTGTCTATTTCAATAATGTCAAGACCTATTTTATACACACGTGCATGATATAAATATGCTTGTTTTATGGAATATACCACACTTTGATTTACTGTCACGTAATGGTTAAATTTCTCTCCGTTCACACATTATTATGTTGTATTCAAATTAACCTAGGACTACTTTTGGTTATATATATGTGAATGACTTTTTAATTAAGAGAGCTAGCCATATTTAATATAGAAGGATTTCCCACAGTTTGAGCAAGCAACCAAGAAACTATTAAGAAGATTGGACGAAAAAGGATTAGATTCCTGTGTCAAAACACACGCATGAGATCCCATAGAATTAGACTTTTAGAATAATACAATTCTGATATAATTTCTTAGAATTGTGCTAATGGGTCCTCTAAACCCAAAAGTATTATAATATAAAAACCAAATCCTACGACTTATGATACTAAATTAGGTCTTAACATCTGGGTTTTGCCTATGAAACAGTAAAAATGGTACCAAGCCAGTTTGGATGATTGTGGAAAGGAAGAACACGGATTTCCCAGAAAACAATGTGCTGTGTCCAATCAATTAAATCATTTAATTTCATATCAAAACTGTCTCTTCATTTATATTAATAAGATAGTAATAGCAAAGCAATAGTAGCGTTTTGTATTTTTTTTTTATAGTCCTTGCATTTGCATTATGATATTCCCTAAAACAGTAATATCGTGACAATTCGTAAACGACGACTCGTTTTGTTTTGTCTATGATACTATTTCCTTATGATGGTGGGTTCTCTCTTTCTCTCTCTCTCACCGACAGATATATGAAGTATAAACACAACGAACAACCGACAATAATCTATCCCATACCTTCACATGAAGTTACAAATATCCTTTCGAAGATAGGACTCATATTTAATTTATTCATTTAATTGTATAATTACATATATTTTGTTAACGAAAGTTTCTTTCATGGTTTTCTCAACTTGTGTTTTAAATTTATTCATAAGTGAGAACTATTAACGAGGTGTTTCTAAGTGAAATAAAAAACATATACAAACGCGTTTCTCAGACGTCAAGTTTGTATTGGTCCAACGCTGCAAGTGTTGAGGAAGCAGAATATAGAGAATTATAACCGATTATACTAAAAATTCATAATCTTAAAAAATAAAGTTTTTATATGTAATTTAATAATATAATAAATTATAACTATTATATCCAATAATAACTAATAAATAAGATAATAATAAAAAAATATCAGAATCTAATTTCACTTAAAAAAATTTATAAGTGAGAAGGAAATACAAAATATCTTATAAAGGAGAAAAGGCAATTGTTTTTGGATGAGTTTAAAGGGAGAAGGGCCCCCTCTTTTATAGTACTGTAAGAGCCCCCTCTCATCTTAAAAATCTATTGATGTAAGTGTGTGTTTGGATTAGTTTTTTTTAATAATTTTTACAACTTACGAAGTAAGTGTGTGAGAAGAGTTTTGTCTCAGATTGCACAAACCATAGTTTGAAACCATAGTTTTAGTGCTAGCCAAATATACACTAAGACTTCTTGCATATGACCCATAATAACTAGATTCTGTTAGATATTTTTAGGTTTTTAACTTAAATTCTAAATAAGACACTTATATTAGGAGGAATATGGAATGGCCGTTCCGGAGATCCAATAATAATATGAATGGAAAAATTATGAGTGTATATAAATATTTATATATATCACCGACTAGGTCTGTGTCGTCTATCAAACATTCTTAACCTTTAAGATTCGAATGATCCTTCTGGTGCAATTTACCAAATTAGTCAACCGCGTTCAGATCTAGTAATACTTTACAGCCCATCCACACATTATTCTTTGCTGTAATTAAAGTCGGTGAATTTTATTTTATTTTCCAATAATGATCGAAATAACGAAACCGGACATTGTTATAGGAGTAACGAGGATATATAACAAGTGGGACCAAGTTCCAAAACGATACCAACTGTCTGGTTACCTGCACCTACTTTCTTCAGCCACAAGATGAAAAGTCCAACATCGGTTAATGTTCATCTTCCTGTTGTGCTATGTTGACAATTTTTGATTCGATCTCTAAAAGTAAACGCAGAATATTTGACATTTGTTGTTTCGTATATTGTAATTAATGCTACTTATTAGCTGGCTAACCCATTAATTATACGGCAGACATATTATTCGTTTTGTTCAGTATTAAATTGATAATATTGGGTTTATCAAATATACTTGTACGAATCTAATTTGTCACGCCTTTTAGGGTTTGTTTGGAATGAGAAATTTGAAGAGGAGGGAAAGGGAGTAAAAATTTTTATAAGTTAAATTTTAAAAAATTGAAAAAATGAGGTTACAAAATTTTAGTAAAGAGAATATGTACGATAAAAGAATAATAAAAATTAATTAAAAAATCTTAATCCCACTTTTTTAATTTTTTGAAATTCAATTTAAAATTTTTTTTCCCTCTAGCCATTTTCCCTCTCCTCCCCTCATAACAAACAAGCCCTTATAATTTAACCAATTAAAATATAACAACTCATAAACTGATTTAGCACATTTCCTAAATTTTAGCTGGCATTTTAATAAATTAAAAGATTTCAGAATATTTACTTTTTCATTTATTGTAAAATCTTAATTAAGAAATTTATTTTGTTAAGAAAAAAAATTTGAATCACACGAGCAGCCAATTAAAATTAATATTAATTGAGTTTTTATATTTTATTATTTTAATTGATTAGATCATAAATGACGTGATAAATCAGGTTCCCACAATAATTTTTCTAGTTTTATTTGTACATTCATCTTTCTACCTACTATTTGTAACTTGTTATGAATCTCGTCAAGATTAAAAAATTATTATTTTGATTCTATTTATAAGTCTTTTTTGATTAAAAATTTGATTATATTTATAAGTCCATTTTCAGGTTATTAAATGCATTTTATACTTGTTTACCGTTATTAATTGCAATAAGCAAAAGGAATTTATTCTTGTTGACTTTTGGAACGAATCATAAATAAGGACAAAATCGAAAATTTAGACCATAGTTAATGAGTTACCTAACTCTCTTTGGTATACGAGAATCAGTTAAAAATGACTTAAAAATGGGACCAGAATAGTATATATTTAAGGGGATTTCCCTCTTAATAAATTAGTTAATTCTTTGAATTGAGATCTCTTAAATTTATGCTTATAACATTGATGAAGTTATCAGGGACCTAAACTCTCACACGAAAGTTCGTTGTTACGAGTCACAAGAAAATTAAAGTAGACATTATAAGTTTTAAGTGTCTCTCCCACCCTTATTAACCGACTAATCTTTTAGGTTTGACTCTTTAGACTTATAATATAGTAATATACTGTAATATATATGGAGCAAATGTGAACCTTTGAAAAATTAAAATACATCTATTATATTGTTGGAGATAATGTCATCAAATTAAAGCGACGATATTTTTCAAGGGCTGGTTACTAATTAAATGTACTCACATGTGTTCTAATGATGATGCATCAGAAAAAAAAGGTGGCCAGGTACTTAATTATATTATAAATGAATTAATTAATTTCATATTTTGGTTAAACATATATGTGAGGCTGAAAAATATTTGCTGGCATAAACTTGGAACGAACTTGGAGCGTCTAATAGGAGAATTAATGAATTATGTGTATATATTTAATGAATTCATTAATTTCATATTTTGGTTAAACATATATGGGAGGCTGAAAAATATTTGCTGAAATAAACTTGGAACGAACTTGAAGCGTACGTCTAATTGGAGAGTTATGTGTATATATTTACTGAAAAGCGTCAAAATTTAATCCTCTAAAATTTTGTTAATATATTCCGCTTTATTGAAATTTCAATTTTCATCATTATATATACATTGGTCAGGGTTGTTAAACCCGGACCGGACCGGCCGGTCCAGCCCAGGAACCGGCCGGTAAACCGGTCCGGTCCGGGTTTTAATTTTTTTTTTTTTTTAATTTTTCCTTTAAAATTTCATACTATAAGTTTAAAATTTTCAATTTCTCACCGGTTTGGTCCCGGTTTAGTTCCGGTTGGGTCCCGGTTTGACCCACTGACCCTTAACACAGTACCCCGACCGGTTCAATGCCCGATCCGAGTTTTAATACCTTGACATTGGTTTTGTGCGTACCTCTTTTTCAAATAAAAATATAAAAGGACTAAATATATATCTAACATGAGCTTGCGTCTTATTTTTAAGTCTCTAATATAATTAAGTATGGGAGTAAACAATATTAATATCACATTATCATGGGAAAAAATATTAACCAATAAAACTGATTTTTTTTACCTTTTCAGTAAGATTTTAAGTTACAATGATATAAAGATTTCGAATGGTATAATATATCATCCCAAATGATTCCATCCTCTTTCAATCAATATATATATATATATATATATTTGAAAAATACATGTGGAATAAGATAAAATAAAAGAGAAATTAATTAAAGAGAACATACAACATTGTGTGAATATCTGATTCAATGTTTGAGAATCTCACAAGAACTTAATAATATTGCGAAGGAACAAAGTTAGATTTTTTTTGCCGAAAGAAAACTCTTTCTTCTTTTCTTTTACTGCTAGCTAGTGGCATGAGATTCCATGGCTCCATAAAAAGATTAAATATACTGCATATCTTTCTTGTATATTCTATGCTCAAATTAAATATTTCATTCTTGTATATTAATTATGTCATAGATATAATTATTATTATATCTATGACATAGATATAATAATATATATTGTATAAATATTCATGATAATTATAACAAGACAAAAATAAAGACGTATTTAGAATAGAGTATGATCGTAAATAGTTTATTAAAAACAAACATTATAATATGAATTATAAACTTATAGTAATTTTTTTTTGACATGATGAGCTTATAATGTAGAAAAAGATAAACAATTAATCATTACACAAAACGATTAAGATCATATGGCATGTTTATCATCGAAATTAATTATTTTTCATTTTTAATTAAGTTAAGCTATAAATCACTCATTCTTTAGTTTAATTATTACTCTAATATGATTTATGATATAATACGATTTAATTAATTGATTTCCCATACAGATATCACTCAGTCACAGTCTCCCAACGAACCCACAAAATTGAACCAAAACCATAAATGATGACTTATATATTTATTTATTTATTTATTTTTTTCCACCGAGGGAATAGTGGGGACAATTTACTGGATCCTCTTTGTCCTCTGATCCGGGGGCATTAAAAGCAACTACTCATGACTTTCGTTGTTTTCCCCTCATTTTCTTTCTATCTTTTTTTTTTTAATATAAATTATTATTAATAATAAAGAAAGATAGAAAAAGTAACAGCTTAGTAGTACAACATTATTATTATAATTAATTTATAGGGCATTCAGAGTTAAATATCTGTCACTTTGTGGTTTGTTCTCTTTATTACGTCAACTTAAACAAAATTGTAGTTGGTACAAGTTGTGACATCATATCAATTTATTTACTTCTTAATCCTCAAAATGTTTGAGTTCAAATGAAAACAAAATAAAAAGAATTGGCAATTGGCTGAGTTAGGTTTTATTTTAATTCTTAATTCATCCATTCACATTAATCCATTTGACTGAGTTTGGTTACTTATATAATTAACTATGCATCTTAAGTCTTGTTTGAGTTGATTAGAGAAACGATTATATTTATAATAAGTGGGTTTAGTTTTGATAAAGTTGACAATATCATTTATTAATGGTAGCTTAGAAAGTAAGTTGCTTTTGTGGCCCATTAATTAATTTGACTGTGGGAAAGTTAGTTGAAAATGATTTACCATTAGAGATCTTTTCTCATATATATAAAACCCATTCAAGAATTCCAGATTTTTTTATAATATAAATTACCTATTGCTTTTAATTTAAGAATTTCACAGTGTCAACCATGTTTAAAAAATTATAGAGAAAAAACACAGAAATTCATGAGCATTTTTTAATTAGTTGACAAACAGCGACAAATATTATAGTCATCATATTAAATTATGCCACAATATAATATTCAAGCTGATTCAACCATGTTCAGAATGAATCTAATTGAGCTTTAGTACTTTGAAAAAAAAAAAAGGTCTGATTGAGGTTTGTTCACCAATACACTTATGAAAAAAATTATTATTATTTTTATGGTGTGAAACTTGAATAGTAATTTACAATCATAGAATAATTTGTTCATATTAAAACAGAAATACCATATCAGTTTTGGTGTCACGGTTTAATATAAAGAATGGGCTTCGTCAAATTTTATTTTTCCGACCCGTCAAGCTTTTTTTTATCATGGGCCAAAATGGGCCATTTATTGGCCCATTATACTACACACATCCAGGGACAATAATGATGATGACTTTTCTTTCTGCAGTTTGTTAGAGAAGTTGAAAAAATGGAGCACTTGCCTTCAACTTATAAAATTTTATAGCTATATAAAATTATGCTACATGAAGGGTGATTCTCACAGTTAAGGTTAGATTGCTGTCATAAGATCTAAAAGTCACAGATTTAAATTATAAAAAACAATTTCTCTATTTATAAGGGTAAAAATGCGTATATCTACAATACGTTTCTTTTTAGACTCCATCGCTTGATGGAAAGTCTTATGCACTGAGCTGCTTTCTTTATAAAATCATGTTGCATGTGTGTCTAGGCATTTAACCGAAACAATAAAGAATAAGTCATCTTGCTCATAACTCATAAGCATATTTTATTCACGCCTCTTTTTGTAAGCCACCCTGCATTCTCTCTAAACTACATGGAGTATGTGTATGATTATAAAGATTAAACTCCAAGAACTAAAACTTGAGGAACCAAAAGCTACATTATCCCTTAAAAAATACTTGAAAATGTGTAAGGGGGAAGAAAATATAACTTACTTTTGGTAAGTAGAGAAAAATAAAATTCTAATTTTCGCATAAATAAGCTAAGATATTGATTCATTCGTTCAGTTGTTGAAGGGAAAATTTCACTTACCTCCCATGGAAACAGTTTGTTTCAGTCAATGCTCAAACAATTTTGAAATTTTATTGTACCCCTTGAGTAAAAGTGAAAGGGTTAAGAGGTAAGACTATTCTTGAACATTTCTTAAAAATACACCCATCACCATAAACTTTTCTTTGATGTAAAAGTAACTATGAACTTTAAAAAAAGAGGCAAAAGTGATGGTTTTCTTGTTGAGTTCAAATGTCATCTTTAGATTGTTCTAAGTCTAGGAAAGAGCACCTTAACTTGTCCACCATAATTTTTCCAAACCGAAAATCGAAAAACCCATCTTCATCATCAACAATCATCAATATCAAATCTTTCTAAGTCATTGAAATTCATCATCAAATTCAGCCATCAATTAAACTAGAGCAATCAATCTTACTATATTGATTAAGATAAAGTGACTTGATTAACACAAATATCTCAAAGATTGAAAAAACTAGAAAAAAAAATAGAACCTTCAACACACAAGCACTTGACCCTATTTCCTCTTCTTCATCATTTGGGTCTAGTGAAGATAGTAGAAAAACAAAGAGATTGATAGTGTCGTAAATGGAATTGTTAAGATCAACAGTGCCTTTAATGCAGTCGGGAGATTAAAGAACAACTAAAAGAGGTGAAAAGGGAGAATGAAAAAGAAGAATGAGAGAGGGAAAAAAAAGATAAATGGGGGGGGGGGGAGGTTGCCACCTTCTCTTCTCCCCACCACGGCATCGATCTTGCCACCTCCAATGAACATGACGTCGCCATCCTACTCTCACCGAGTTGCGATGACAATGGGGAAGGATTAGTGAAGATGAGGAAGAGGAAGTCAAACCCTCATCATGCTTGATTCGCCGCCGTCATTGGTGGAGAACGCCAATGCTGGCGTCACTGTTTTCTGAGAAGAAATTGGGATTGTTGACTGTTAAGAAGGGAGTTTGAGAGATGGATGAGAAGGATAAGGGAAAGGTAGCAATGAGAATTAAAAAATTGGGAGAATTGCACTCAGGTCCCAAGAAAGAAAAGAAATGAAAAAATGGTCATTGGAGATTGCAAAATGAAAAAATGGTCTCATGGAGTTGTCAATACAGGCTCCTGGAGTTGCAATCTTTAAGGACCATATCTTCATTTATTTTCTTCCTTGGGACCTCAGTATAATTCTCCCTAAAAAATTTAGCCATTTTTATTTTTTTAATAATGTGAGGCCGGCTAAAAATGATAGTGAATGTTAGCATAAGACCCACCAATCTTAGCTAAAAGTGTCACTTTTGTCCCCTTTTTTGATAGTTTACTATTACTTTTGCACACAAAAAAAAGTTTATGGTGGTGGATGCGCTTTTAAAAGAAGTTTATGGGTATTTTTACCTCTTAGCCCTTTTTTAGTCAGGGGTAATTTGGTACTTTTACAAGGGAGTAATCGGTCGTTGGTTAATTTTAACAGTAGTATCACTTTTGTCTTCTTTTTTAAAGTTCATAGTTACTTTTGCACAAAAAAAAAAGTTTATAACGGTGGATGCACTTTTGAGAAAAGTTTAATGATAGTTTTACCCCTTAACTTAAAATGAAATAAAGTTTTGTCAGTGAAAAGATAATAATACCCTTATTTTATTTTTTCCATAAGAACATTTACAAGATAAATATATGCATTTACGAGATAAATAAAGACAATTATAAGGTAAATAAATATATTCAAAGAAAACCAATGAGTTAAAAAGAATATTTTGGCTATTAATAAGATAAATAAGGGCATTTACAAGATAAATAAAAGGATTTTAAAGAATTCATGGAGTTAAAAAATTTTGGTTATTCACAAGATAAATAAGAGAATTCAAAAAAATAAACCAAGGGCATGATTGTCTTTTCACCAACAAAACTTAATTTCATTCAAACCCAATGGGGTGCAGTTAGATTTTAAAATCTTTTGGAGACTGATTGGAATAAAATTGCTTCCATGGGAAGTAAGTGATATTTTACTTTTATTACATACGTGGGCCTGCTACCTATAAAAAGCTTAACGCCCTGTTTGTTTCGCTCAAAGTTGAGGAGAGAAAGGGAAGATTGCAATGTTCCTTAGCTAAAAAGCATTTGGCTGCCTAAAGTGATGGCAACTGAGATTCCCGCCAAGTCGAATGTTCCTTTATATATGGGAAAGTGAGTTCCCACCAAAAGTGGGATGAACTTCAAAATGTTCTTGGCAAGATAAAATGTGGGGCAAAAAAACCCCTAAAAACATAAAATAGATAAAAGACAAAGGCACAACGCACGAAAGGCTTTGGTAAACCAGCTTGGTATAGAGTCGAAAGCTTGTCTGGAAGAGGGAAGAGGCGAACGACGTGTGAAACAGAACTTTGAATCAAGGTAATGTTGGTATGATTATGTTGTGCTTTATAGCGTGAAGTGGGCAATATGTTTGCTGTCTGCGCTGTCTGTTGAACAACCGGAGAGATGCGCAAAATGCTATAAAGGCTGTGTGTATGTGGATTCATTTAGTATGAGCTTATAAATTGGAATGTTTGTGATGTGGGTCATATTGGATGAACAGATGTGAAAGAAAAGCAGAGTCGGAAGTTGAAACGATGAACAATACCACGAGGAAGACGATGAACAGTGAAGGCGAGGCCAAGTTCGAATTGGGGTTATTAAGTTCAAACTTGAACTTCTGGTGAAGTTAGGGGTATTTTAGATTTTTTACACAATCTTCCCACTTAAACCACTCTCTTTTCTTCCAACCAAACATCTCATCTTCCTTCAACCTATGTTCTGTTCCTATGTCTACCAAACAGCTCACTCTTTTAAGTTCTCTTTCAATCTTCCCTTTTTTTCTTCACTTTCCTTCTTTTCCGTTCCCTCCTAAAATATTCCTTGTACCAAACAAGCCCTAACTGTATCCTCATCTTAGATAGTAATGGATTAGTTAAAAAGATGGGAATTGATAGGGTAAAGAGAGAATGTGGAAGGATTAGAGATGGGATATATTAAAGGCACAAACTTTTGGGACACAAAATGGTTGGACTATATATATATATATGGTGTGTGTGTGTGTGTGTGGACGCGTGTGAGTTTAGTGAGTGGTCCATTACAAGACACTCTGTTTTGTTTCTCTTCACAATCACATTATTTGATTGATTCAGAATGAGAATGGCCACTCACTCTTCTGGTTTCATTTGTGAATTGTGAGTCATACTCTCTCCTTTTTACCTTAGGCCTTTAATTCAATTCAATTAGGCCACTCACTGTCAAAACCACCATACTCATAAGTGACAGACAATGACCCCTCCCTCATGCCCATCCCATATCATCTTCATTTTCTTTTCATAATATCCTCTCCTTTTTCTTTTCCCTTCACATTTTCTTGATACTCTTGGATCCTCCTCTCAATGCTGTTTCAAGTGTCTTGTCCTTTTCAATCTTCATCACCATGTTCCAACACTTTTAGGTTTATGTGATTAGGGTTCAAAAAAAATGCAGGAGTATGTTTGTTCTTGTAAAGTACATACTTATTTTAATCACTTGCATTGGAAACTATTTATTGATGGAAAAGTCCTTTAACATGCTCAATCAGTAGGTATAATTTAGGGAAAAAAGTTCTCTATTTGATCTCTAATATAAGAGTTATTTGACTAGTTTTGGTATATTAAGGAAATGAAATAAATTGGTTAACTTCAACAAAATGTTAAAGGAATAGCTTATTTTTGACTTATAAGTGCTTATAAATCGTTATTTACAGTATACGAGGTAAGTATGTGAGATGAGTTTTATCTCGACTTACGTAATAAACACTTATATCCAAATAATAAGTGATCCCAAACATGCTAACATTCTCCCTAGAATATCTTCATATAACATTAGCTTATATACCAATTAATCAGTTAGATAAATTAGCTTAGGAAAAAATGATAAAGATAGGAAATAAAATAATTAACTTCTTATATTTTGGACCATATTAAACACCATAACTACATCTTATATTAGGGAATAGAGGTGATATAAATTTGAGAGACAAAATGAAATGATGTCTTATATTTAGAGCCAAATTAAATCTCTCTACTAACTTTTATATTTAGGATTGAGTAGCATCCAAACATGTGATATTAAATAATAATATAAATATAAATAATCTTACTTTCATATATAATGATGAATTTATTTTATGTGATCCAATACCTTCTTCAGGGATTAATATTTTTTATCGATGGCAGGTGGCTCAAGTGGTTTGGCACCTGAGCCCCTTCCATTCGGTCTCGGGTTCAAGACCGGTGGATGGAGTCTCTACTGGAGGAAGAGGTAAACTTCCAAAGGGTCTGACACAGTCTTAAGTCCGGACTAGTCGGTTGTTCGGGTTTACCTGGCTAAAAAAGAAGGCCAGGGCCCAAAAAAAGTGCCGGACACCGGATGCCAAAGGCAAAAAAAAAGGGATTAATATTTATTTGGAAGACTATTATTAAAGTTCCGATCATGAGAAATAATATAAAAAAGGTCTCCATTAATAAGTGAAGATCTACCATTGACAAGTTATGAAACTTATCAATACATTATTTTTTTAGATCGAGATCTAAATGATATTCTCCCTATTTTTTTTATACACCTTCAAGGATTAAAGTTTTGGACAAAATTATTGCTTTAAACATATAAAACCAGAGTTAGTCAGTAAGCCAAACTATTTTTCTCCCCAAAAAAAAAAGTAATCAAGGGATAAAATCCAATAATTGATAGATGTGCTTGGCCAAAAAAAAAAATAATTGATAGATGTGCATATGCTTGATAAGGAGCCGGGAAAAACAAAAAGAAAAGAAAAGGAGATAGACAAACAAGAGAGTTTATTTGTATTGCTCAATTTTCATCTCACATTGGCGTTTAAATTTACGCAAATACATCATCAATTTGATGAAGATATCATCACTTCATCAAGAATAATCCATTTACAAGTATTCTTCACCTCAAAGAAGAAACTACAATACCAGTAAAGTACAGACACTCTGCTTAATCTTCTGTAGCAGACTATCACAATCAAATGTGTCAGCCAACTAGCACACTCTCTCCTTACCTCTTAGCAGTTCCATGAAATTACAAATTAAACTCAGACAGTGAGACAATCTCCAATGTAAATTTCTTCAGAGTTAAGGGGTCGTGTCATATATATATATATAGAGCATATACTTCTTGTGTGGCCTCTGATGTTGCCTTGTTTGTCTTTAACTGGGAAAAAGGTTTAAAGCTTTTTACTTTGATGATGTTGATGAAGAGGAAGAAGAAGAAGCAGAGCCAGAGAGCTTAGGGTCTGTTTGGTAGTACACAACATCCCCTGTGTCGCTAACAAAATGATCTTTCCTCATGCTTCTTATCAGATCTCCAATTAGGTGAAATGGAAGAGGTCCTGATTTCTTGGGTTCACGGTAATATTTTCCAAGTACTGGCTTTGCTGCCTCAGTCTACAAACACAGTAAGAACTTATTGGTGAAAGATAATTAATTTCATTATAATAGTATATACTCTCTCCTGTGCCTAATATAAGAACTATTTAGGGTTGGATTTAGTCCAAAACATAACACTTCAATATACTTTTCTTCCAAATTAACAGGTATCCCTATCAGTTGTGTATATTAAGGAGGTTTCCATATTAGTTATAATTAATTGACTTAACTAATGTTTCTAATATCTATAAATTTGTTATCTAGCTTCTATATTAAGGGATTGTTTGATATAAGAGGAGGGTAGGGAAAGTTGAGAGGAAGGAAAATTTTTCTGAGTTTGATTTAAAAAAAAAAAAGAGAAAATTGGGGTTAATAATTTTTAATTAATTTTTCTTACTCTTTTATCTTAAATATTTTTTTTAATTAAAATCTTATAACCCCACTTCTCTAATTTTTTTAAATTCAATTCATAAAAATTTCCCTTTCTCTCCCCTTCCCTCCAAACCCCGCATACCAAACAGATAGGATAAGATAAGACATATAGTAAAAATGGAGAGATACTCACTGCTTCTATTAGGTGGTAGTGTGGGATTTGAGGAAAAAGATGATGAATGACATGGGTTCCAATGTCATGGTGGATGTTATTAATCCAACCATAATCACGATCAAGAGTTGTAAGTCCACCTCTAAAGTAGCTCCATTCCTATCACCACATAAATGAATCATAAATAAGTCTACCAATATTTATTAACTTTGAAAAACGAAAACTACACCAAACAAGAAAGACTCTCACTCAGCACATCCTATTATTTAACTTCTGTTTCCAAGAAAAAGTTAAATGAGCAAGATATGGTACCTTTCCACGATACCAAGGTAGTTTGTCTTCATGTCCATGGTGATGCAAGTAAGTCACAAGATCCAACCACATCACAAAAATCTTCAAATCATCACAAGCAAAGTTCAATTAGGACTTGTAAAGAGGAAAGAAAAACAAAGGGAAAACAATATTTTGAAGTTCAAAGGAACTGTGAGCTTACCACATAAGGAATGCCGTAAAGCTTGAGCAATTGAATTGGACCCATAACAAATCCTAAGCCTACAAGCAAAGCAGCCATGGCGGTCCAACAAACAGTAGAAGTAATAACATCTTTTCTTTCACTGGGAACAAACAAGTCACTGTTTGGGTCGAAGTGAGAACCGGTCTTTCCTGGACTTCTGCTCCACTGCAATTTTTTTCCCCCCAGATCATGAACCAAGTCAATTTCCTATTTTCCTTACTTCAACTAATAGGTTTCAAAGAATTTCATATTCAAGTCTCAGTCAAAAACTTTTGGTAATAGAAGTAACTTACAAGGTAGATAGGGTACGCAAGCATTGGAAATGGTACAGTAAATCTCAGAGTCTTGGTCAAATTGTCCAAGTTCTTGTATATTTTCTCAGACAGCTGCATGTTTTTGAAAAAATTCAACCTTTTCAGATTAGAAACTGCTATAGAATGAGGAAGCAGAGACAAAAAAAAAAAAAAAAAAAGGATGACCCCTTCTAGAAGAAAATATATTTTAGCTAACTTACCGGCTGCCAAGATTCATCATTTTCCACATGACCATGGTTTTGGTGATGAGTTCTGTGACTGATTCTCCTGTATAATTTTAGAAAATTATTGTGAGAACTGTACATATAAGAGAAAAGAGAATCACTAGAGGTTTTAGAAGCATTGATACCATCCATGGTAGGGTACAAGGATTGAAGAATGAAGAAGATGACCGACCACACTGTTCAGCTTGGGATTGTTTGAAAAGCTTCCATGACCACTGAAACATCAAAACCAACAATCAACGAATCTAGACAATAAATTTAAAAACCCAGATTAGAAATTTTGCAGAGATGAAAGAAATTGGTCATCATACCAATCATGTCCAAGAACAAACAGAGCCCAGAACATAGTTCCTTGAGCAGCCCAATACAGAGGCCAAACAAGCCAGTTGTTTAAATATGCAGCAGCAGCAGCAATTCCAAAAACCACAGCCACATCTCTCACAACATAAGTCATTGACTTCCATGGATCCTTCACCCAACAATGTTTAGGAATGGCTGCTCTAATATCAGCCAATTTGAATGGTGGTGGGGCCCCAGGATTGAATTCTGGTTCTTCTTGTGTGACCCCATGGAGCTCCATGTTGCTGTTGTTGTTGATTGTCTCTCTTCTCTCTTCATTATTCTCTCCTTCAATGGAAGCAACTCTCAAAGGGGCACTCACTCTTAATTCCCAGCTTCTTCTCTCTCTGAAGTTACAAGTGAAGCCTCTTGTAGGGAATTTCAGATCTGTCTCATTCACACCATTGCTTGTGTTTAAAAATCTAACCTTTGAGCTCTTACAAGTGACAGCTCCAATTCTGGGTCGAGAAAATGTTGGAGGAAGAGGCTTTAACCCACATTCTGTTAAAACCCAACTCGCCATTGGAGACCCAGATGGTGCTTTTTAGCTTAGACCAAAATTTATAGCCTACCTTAGCTTCTGGGGAAAATAAAAAGGAAGGGGGGGAGCAGTAGGAAGAGAGAGAGACGAAAATATGTGAACCAAAGTAGAGAGAAGGCGAAACTAGGCAAAAATATCTTAAAAGGACAAACAAAACAAAACAAAACACCAGTAAACTTATGACAAGGAGGGGAAAAAAAATTTAACTGAGGAATTTAATAAAGCACTTAGTGGGCACTTGTGTTTCAACAACAACCACACGTTGATCGTTGGCAAAAAAAAAACAACCACACGTTGATCCTCTACTCCTCGAGTTTTCCCAGATTCTCTACACAATTAAGCCTCAGCGTCTTAACTACAAATCTGAATGAAACATTGAAATTCTTATCTTTATCAACAAGGAGAACAAAAGGGTATAAAAGGAAAAAAGGGCAAAAGCTCAGGAAAAGTTTCGAGTCTTGTGGTTGTTCGTCTGTTGGGAATCTGAGATGAACTTTTTATATAGAAGAAACATAGCGATGTTTCGTCGTAGATGCGTGAGAGAGAGAGAGATCAAGTCGTGATTACCTTTCAATTTCATTTTCAACATTCTAAGATTTGAACTTAGAATCTCTGAGGGTAACCGTGTGGTTAAGGTTGACCTATTTGTTGTGGGACTCGCGCTTTCTTATCTCATTGGTTCATTAAGAAGCACTAAACTTTAATTAATGGGTCGGTACTCGGTAGAGAATGCCTAAGCCCACCCATGTGACCCACGTTGCACCAATATTTTTTCTTTCTTTCATTTTTTTTTGAAGTTTTTTATTATTTATTCACGTTTCACACATTGGTCGGAATTGAATTGATCAAACAGGATGTGAAATGAAATGACCACTAAGGCTGCTTTTAGGTTATTTTTGGATCCAATAGAATCGATCCCATGTTTTCTGAGTAATCTAACATCCATGTCCAAACATAGTTATAATAACTGCGGTTTATTTTGGATTTATGTTGGTAAAATTGACTTTTATTTTAATTAATTTTTGCAAATTAAAGTAAGGATGAATTTAATTAGTTTTGTGTGGTTTATCTTTGAATATGGTTTTGTCAAAAAGGGCAGTTTAGTGTAAATTTATTTGAATAATATATTAAGAAGGCAGTTTGAGAATGTTTAAATGTAGAAGAAAAGCCAAAAACTAATTTTTTTTTTAAAAAAAATTACTTTTAAGTTATAAGCCACCTTAGAGCTAGAGGTGAGGTTTCCACATGTAAAAGTATGATTGAACCTATAATTTGTTGTTATGTGGATGATCTGCTTGATGGGTTATTTATTTATTTTGGGGATTTTGGTGGCATCAATCCAATGCGCCGAAGAGAAATAAAATAACTTCAAGCAGGGATAAAATGGTTCAGAAATCAATATCATAAGTGAATAATTTATAATTATGTGGCGTGAAACAACTTGAACTCTTTTTAATTTTGAGATGGAGATTATATAATCTTTATCCATTAAACTCTTTCTCAATTCTACGGGTCACATAATTTTTAAGCAATTGGTCCCTATCTTGGAACATTTATCTAGATATAGAATAAATTATATTTTTTTACTACGCTAGTATATAATAATACTACATCCGGTCCTAAATATAAGATAAAGTTGAATTTTTTTAAAGAGATTAAGGAAGCTAAATAAGTTACTTAATCATATCATAAATTATGTATCCTTATATTATATATTAGTTTATTAGTCAAATTAATTAGTTTAGAGAAAAAAAATATAAATATAAATACACTAAAGTAAGTAATTTAATTAACTTTCTTAATTTCTCTAAAAAAATTAACTTTATCTCATAATTAGAACCGAATGAAGTAGCACACAAACTTTTCTGAGGTTAATTATAAAGTGCTTTGTTTATAAATAATTAAGCTAAATGTAGTAATTTTTAGATATCTCTAATAAATGATATAATAAAATACTTATATAATTCCATTTCAAACTACCATTACAAGCACATAGATCACATTAGAAAGAATTCCAAAGGAAAAGAACAGGGACAATCCTAATTCATCACCTTGTCAAATGATAAGATTTGTTTTTGAAAATTAAAGAAAAATACTTATGTGATTTGAGATTGAAGAACCCATCTCGATTCTTTCATGGGGGTGATATTTCTTCTCAAAGTTTCGATCTTTTTTTTTATTGTTTTTGTTTTGCCAAATTTTTGTTTTATTGTTTGGATGACTGATTATTGCATAAAAACAATCGTACTCAGCTCTCTCATATCATATGAGTTTGATTTGAAACTTTTTTACCATTTTAATATTTTGATAAAGAAATTATAATTATGACATGAATATTTAACAAAAGAAGTCTTTTTTTGGATTATTTAATATTAATGAATAATCTAACATCATTGCTCCTTTTACTATTTTTTAATAATAATAATCAATACAAACAATTCATTATTAATTATATATATATTTTAATAAATGTGACTTAAATTAAGAAATAAAAATTGTGTTTTAACACATAATATAAAATCTATTGGAAAGTAAATTCATTTATAGTGCTATCTACATAAAACATGTCTTATTAATATTCCATAAAGAAAACTTTTTTACCCATTAATTATGATATGTTATCCATATAAAATAAAATTATTTGTTGTTTTAATTTTATAATATAAATTCTCGTACAACACATGTGTATATCTATATTTATTTTATATTTGCCACATCTATTTTTTTAAAATGTAAATATTTCGGGGCACAGGCACTTCTCCGCTTGGATCAAAGAAAAGTTTAGAAAGGAAAAGAATGGAAAATATTTTGTTAAATAGGTATTTGGTTTGTATTGAAAAAAAAAAATAGGTTGATAGAAAAATTTTTGTTTGATTAAAAAAATGAGATACAAAAATGAATTTAAAAATTATCCTGTCATGAAATAAAAATACTATTTAAATATTTATAAAACTCATTCACCTTTTTATATTATATCTAAAGTCATATTTAGTGACTTTTGTGTCGTTAAGTATTTTTTATCTCCATTTAAAAATTGGTTCCCATCAATTTTCATGCGAATTCATTTTCAATCATAAGGTTAAAAAATGGTGATCGCATGAAAATATTTTCCTACAAAAATGACGAACCAAACTGCTGCTGACTGCAGGAAAATTTTCCCTTTTCCTCGTCTCATTTTCTCTGAACCAAACGGACCCTTATTCTGGTTAGAGACACAGTCTGCATGGGAAAACCAGAAATGATTTATATGTGAAAATATGAAAAACATCTTGCGGGATATTCTTACGGAATATTCTTCAGGAAGATGTAAAACTTTTATTACGTTACTCTGCTAACAAATCTGATTGAACAGTTGCACATAAATCGGATCTTAATCTGGATCTCAGATTGTGATTTACGAAACAATTCAATTCCATTTCACTCTTTAGCATTTCGTTCTCAGTTTTTACCTAAACCAGATCATAATTTGATCATTTGAATCCCCAAAATCTCAATCACTCGTCGCAATCTCCGTTTCAATGGATCGAACTCAAATTTTTCTAGTGGGCTTACCCATCTTGCTCTTTTGCTCTGACATTATGAACCTTTTCTCTCCTCCTCCTCAAAAGCCGATTTCTCACAAACACTCTCCGATTCCCGCGACGAAGCCTCAATCGCATCTTCACCAGCAATCCCTGGAATTTCCCGTTCAGGTTCTTCAATTTTTTTTTTTTCATAAACCCTATCATTACTAATTCGAATTGCAAGTTTGCGTTGGTGATTTGTTGCTTTCGATGCAGAAACGAACCACCATTGTCCCACCAATTGGGGTCGGCAACACTGTTAATATTGACTTCTGCACTTCTTGTTCTTACAGGTTTGCCTAACTTGCTTCACTTTTCTGTGTCATTTTTTTATTAAAATTAATGCATCTATTTTTTTTTTTTTGCTCAAAAATTAATGCATCTATTTGATTCATATAGATTTTTCAACTTTTACCACCGCCAGCACAAGATTGCGTTTTTTGTGTTTTCTTTTAAGAAGCTAAAGCGCACTGGACAAATAGCATAGGACTGTTTAATGCATCATTAGTGAAAAGGTTTTAAAACAAAATTCTTACTTTTACCAAATTGGGATATTGAAGATTGACGTTGGAAGTGGCTTCATATATGTATGTATGTATATATATATATATATATTTTGGAATTAAAGGTGCAGGCACCAACGGCATGAGGTTATAAGTGAGATCGAACGTCCGACCTCTAACTTACAAGAGAACTCTCATGCCACGAGGCTATTTACACAGCTTAACTAGTTGTGGCCCCTAATTGCCAATCGCATGTGCTCTCTACTGTTAATTGAGATTCCGAATGGAGGGCTTATTGCTCCCCATTTTTTTCCGGAGGCTTTAAGTGCTTCAAAGCTTAAATGATTAAAACTCATGTGTCAACATCAGGCTCATTTTTCACCCTAGCGTTTCAGCATTTTTCTTTTTCCTTTTCCACTGGTTCTTTTCAGACTCATTATGAACATGTAGTTGTTTGACATAGAACATAAGTGATTAAACTAGCAATTTGGTATTTCATGAATTTCATACCCTATTTGAAGCGGTTCTCCCAAACCAGAGGTACCACTTAAAATATAGGTATAGACTCCCTCTAATCCTTAACATAATATATATTTATCTCATTCGATTAGATTAAGGAAATTAGTTGAATTAGTTAATGTGATATATATATATACTTTCTAAAACACCCTAGTCATCATCTTCTTTAATTTTTCTATTCCCTCTTCTCTTTAATTATTGTTGAGGGGCATCAATATGGGTAAATTAGGAAAATATTGACAAATATAAAAAATATGTCTTATATTTAGGATCAAAATCAACTTTTCAAATATATCCTATATTGACCAGATGGAGTAATAAACACGAAATAGTGGTTGCTTCCCTTCCTCAACCATGTTCTGAGGAAATTAAAACTGTTCCTTTCGTCTAAATTTGGACTTTTGAAGTGTCTCCAACTGGAGATCTTCCACTAACTTTCTGATTAAATTTTGTGCAGCTGCATTCACATGAGCTAATAGTTTCGTTCACACAATATCTGATAGAATCAAAATTTCTTGTGCAGGGGAACTGCAGCAGCATCAAAACAATTGCTGGAAACAACATTTCCTGGGATTGATGTTGTTTTAGCTAACTACCCTCCTTCACTTACTAAACGCATACTTAGCAAAGTGATACCAGTTGTGCAACTTGGGATTATTGTAATTATAGTGACAGGTGAACAAATATTTCCTAAATTGGGAATAACTACACCACCTTCATGGTATTACTCATTGCGTGCCAATAGGTTTGGAAGTATGGCAAGCACTTGGCTTCTTGGGAATTTCGTTCAGTCCTTGCTACAGAGTTCTGGTGCTTTTGAAGTGTACTGCAATGGTGAATTGGTAATTAAGTCCTTTATTACTTCCTTTTCTTTTGAGATTATACCTCATATGACTGTAGCTTTTGATTTTCATTTCATGAGTTTAAGATCTTTGTTTTTGTTGGACATTGTAGATATTCTCCAAGTTGAAGGAGAATAGATTCCCAGGTGAAATTGAGTTGAAGGATCTTGTTGACAGAAGAATAGCAAATACAAGATATGATTCTGTGATCTGATCCAAGAATGTTCACATGGCTGAATTCCTCAGCATCAAAAGCTAATTATGTTAATTCAGATTTACAAAATGGATTGTGGAGATCAGATTTCTTGTGTTAGCTATCTGTCCTGTACAGAGTATGTCCTGCAAATTATCTCACTAGCAAGCCTTCTGCATAGCCATTTTTAGAAGTAATAATTCTTTTCATCTCTCTGTTTTTTTTTTGTTTGGGATTTGGATGATAGGCATAGAGCCTGATGATGAGTTGGGGATCAAACTCTAGACCTAGTGCCTTCAAGGGCACATCTTATATCACTAGACCAAATGGTCTTCATCAGTTCGTATCTTTTCAATTTCATCCCTATTTTTGTGTTTGTTTAGATAAAGAAAGTAAAAGCAACAAAATATACTACTTCATGATAAGGCACATGGGAAGATCAACAAGTTATTTTGTCATCTCTTGACCCTCCACGAAAGAAGCATCCTGTAACTGATCGTTTCAAAATGTTATTTATTTAGTATAATATAAAAACGAATTAAGTCACAAAGGAGATTGTCTTATATCTCAAATTTGATTTTATTTATTGAGGCAGAAAATAATGATAGGTGAATAATTTGAATGGAGAAAGCATATGAAAATATACCCAAGGCATACTGAAAAGCATGTGATGGAAATTGTTGTAGTGATAGATTTTGCAACATGTGATAGTTGTGATTGGATAAGATGCAATAGCAGTGTCCTTTTTCACTAACTCCTTTTCAAGCATTGTCCTTAAAAGAGAAGATTATGAGTCCGGCTCACTTGTGGGACAAGAAGCCCAGTGTGAAATTATGGTCCAAGACATTATTTTGGGGCTTATAGAGTTATTATGGTCCAAAAGAAGCCCGGACAAGAAGCCCAGTGTGAACTAATGGTCCAAGAAATTATGAAAATGACCCCAAGTATCAAACGAGGCCCAAACTGAGCATCTTATTAGTTTGACTTCTTTGTGGGTTAGAGTTAAGACATTATGAATATTGTTGATATCTCAGCTCAAAAGAAAAAATAATGGTCTTCTCGCTATCTTTAGGTCAAATTTTCAGGCTTTACATCTAACTATTACTTGATGATATCTCGTGACCTAAAACATATATATTTTTACTGGGATTCAAATTGGGATTCTAACTTTTTTTTAATAGAAAGGAAATGCCAAAGTATTGAGACACAATCCTACAATATAAAATAGTAGTCCTGATGTAAAAACTATTTAACTAATTTAATTAGATTAAGAAAGTTAGTGAAGTTAGTTAATTATGATCAATATTACTTGTTTTTTTTCAAAATACTCTTATTTAGAATAAGATCCACCATATTATAATGTTTGATGCTCGCTTTTTATGTATATGATGCTAATTTATAATTTTTGAAAATGAAATTTCTTAGATTCAAGATGATTTTTTTTTTTTTTTTTTTTTTTTACCGTCATGCGCTATTAGATGCTAGTGTACAGATTTAAAAATGCTTAAATTTTTTTTATTTAAAAATTAAAAGTAGAATTTTCTCTGCACGTATGTGGTTTACTTCGTAGTAGTACAGCAGGAGGGAGGATGTAGTGAACGTGGGGAATAGACCTGGACGATCAATCTCTTGCCGTTGATGGAGTGATCATAGTTGCCACGGACGAAGTGGAAGGGCCCAGATCCGTCCCGATTGATGATGCTCTTGCTATTATCAAAGGAAGTGATAAGGTCAATTCTTTGTTCAGGACCTGTGGGTATCTGTAATCTTTTTTTTTTCCGCTCAATTTTCATCCCAAAAATAATAAAAATGGAGCAATGCATCATTTTTTATCACCCACTTCTATTGGCAGTTAATAACTTAATATACTACTTTTTTGTTTTTTTCCAAACTTGATAGTGTGGCAGACACATGACATTCTGACCCGCCACCTCGTCATTACACCTCATCTTCTTCCCCATTCTCTCTCCCTCCCTCCCCACTCTCCTGTATGTTTCTCTGTACTAACCCTTCCTTCTTTGCGGATCTGGCTGCGTTCCGCTGTCAGTCCTTTTCTCCCAAACTATATCGTTTTGGTGTAGTTTGGGAGTAAAGGGGCGGGTTTTTTTTTTTATAAAAATAGGATATAGTATTTTGAAATATTTTTTTGGAAGTATTTAATATCTTAAAATATTTTTTAAGTAACATATAGTATTCTAAAATAATTTTTAGTACTTTAACCCCTTAAAATATGTTTTCAGTTGTATCCAGTATGTTAGCAGATTGATTGCAATTTAACCTTTAATGTATTTTTTTTAGTTCCAAAAATCACTTTAAAATATTTTTTTGGTGTTTTTAACCCTTTAAAATATTTTTTGGTTCTTTGAACTCTTTAAAATATATTAAGAGTTAAATTACAATCAGTCTGCTAACACACTGGATACAACTGAAAACATATTTTAATGGGTTAAAGTACTAAAAATTATTTTAAGATACTATATATTATTTAAAAAATATTTTAAGATATTAGATACATCCAAAAAAATATTTCAAAATACTATATCCTATTTTTTTAAAAAAAAAACCCACCCCTTTACCTCCAAACTATACTAAAATGGTGTAGTTTGGGAGAAAATGACCGGTAACGCACCGCAGCCATATCCCTTCTTTGAATGCTTATTTTTTATCTCACCGTCTAATCAGCTTCAACAACTATACCTCACCATCTACGTGTTTCACTTGTCATCATATTCCATGGGCAAAGAATTTGAAAGGGAAAAATTCTAAAAATATGTAATGAAAAATAGGAAAAGATAAATTGATGTTGTGAATTTATAAAATCTCATGTCAGAGTTGAAGTAGGAATATGAGATTTTCAATTTTGACCAAATTACCCTGAGTTCAATTTTCTCTTGTTTTAATATTCATTTTAATGTATTAGGATCAACTATTGCATTTGCAAGTGCAGAGCTTCCTTTAATTAGAAGCAAGAATTAATATGTAAGGAATCAATGTTACTGTTAAAATTATACACATAACTGTGCATAGGTTTTCTTATATTTTACAAACATACATTTAACTTAATTATCCCCTCAATTTATTTTTAATTCTTGACCTGGCAAGGAAGAAAATAAAAAGAGGGAAGCGAGGGAAGGAGGCACATGAGACATGTGGTATTGGAATTTACTTTGCGTGAGGTGCCCATGGTGATGGTCCTGCTGGTTTTAAGTATCATTTTAGTTTCTTAAGTTTATAAAGTATTTTTTTGTCCTAAAACCTTAACATTGTAAATGTATGTAACAAAAAAATACTGACTAAGTAAAGTTGAGTGATGACAGTACAAATATATTAACTTTTTTTTTTGCCATCACAAATATATTAGCTAATGAAGCAAGCTAGACTTGTAATACAACATCTCATTTTATTTTAATTTTATCTCACATTTACTTAATTTATATTATTTTATTTTTTAAATAAAAATATATTTTAGATAAATTATTTTCCAATTATTTTAATCATTTTTTTATTTTAGTCCTTTTTTATCTCAATTAGATTTTTATTTAAAAATAAAATAATATAAATGAAGTACATGTCATGTAGGATTAAAATAAAATGAGTTGCTGTATTGCAAGTCCAATTATTTTAATCATTTTTTTATTTTAGTCCTTTTTTATCTCAATCAGATCTTTATTTAAAAATAAAATAATATAAATGAAGTACATGTCAAGTTGGATTAAAATAAAACGAGTTGTTGTATTGCAAGTCCAATTATTTTAATCATTTTTTTATTTTAGTCCTTTTTTATCTCAATCAGATTTTTATTTAAAAATAAAATAATATAAATGAAGTACATGTCAAGTTGGATTAAAATAAAACGAGTTGTTGTATTGCAAGTCCAATTATTTTAATCATTTTTTTTATTTTAGTCCTTTTTTATCTCAATCAGATTTTTATTTAAAAATAAAATAATATAAATGAAGTACATGTCAAGTTGGATTAAAATAAAACAAGTTGTTGTATTGCAAGTCCAATTATTTTAATCATTTTTTTATTTTAGTCCTTTTTTATCTCAATCAGATTTTTATTTAAAAATAAAATAATATAAATGAAGTACATGTCATGTAGGATTAAAATAAAACGAGTTGTTGTATTACAAGTCCAGTTTGCTTTGTCAATATTGCACTGTCACCATTTAATTTTGCTTTATCAACATTTGCTGTCCGAAACGTTAATAGTGTTTAAGTTTTAAGGACTAAAATGAACTCACATATAAACATAAAAGACCAAAAGTATACTTTGACACTTATTTTTTTAACTCCCACAATTATGATTTACTGTGCTTGTCGCTATAATATTAAGTTTTTTTGAATAAAGAAAACAATTCCTCCTCCTCCTCCTTTTTCTTATTATTATTATTATTATTATTATTATTATTATTATTATTATTATTTTGTTTCCGCCCTCAATACTGCATAAGGTTTAATCTCCCTATTCTTCATGGAAAAAAATAGCTTGATTACCTTTCTTTTCCTTATTTTCCCAAATTAAAATGTTATCAAATGCTAACCTGTTAAATTTAATTAATTTTCAACAACAACAACAATAATTGATAATGAAAAGGGAGAATTAGGGAGAAGGATTAAGAAAAAGAAATATTTATTAATAAGAATATTAAAAATTATAATTATTTTGAAGGATCAAAAATCAAAATATATATTTCCAATTATAAAATTAACCCCGACCAAACCTCTACATTTTCTCTAACCCCATCTTAACTATTTGACGGTTAATTATCAATTTATGTTAACTCGTCTTTATATATCATTTGTCACTAGTTTTATGTTTTTGGAATTTAGTCAATATTATTTATTCAAAATTTATTCATCAGGAATTTCGATTAACAATAGTAGAGAAGCTAAAGCCGTGGTAAATGGCGATTCCATGATATAGTGCAAGAACAAATTTTTCTGTGAATTTTTTAAGTTTTTTAAAATAATCAAAACCTAAAAAAGAAATTGGATGATCCATAAATGTATTTTAGAGGTAGGTGATATGAAAAGGAATTGAAGAGCTAGAAACGTTATAGAAAAAAATTTTCTCTCTTTTTTGGAACTTGTGTCTCTTGTCACTTTCAATGGTTGAAGTCGTTTCTCACACGATACCGCCGGATAGATCGCCGAAAGACCCCATCCCGCTGGATAGTTTGCCGGAAGAGCCCTTTACACGTGCTGTAATCCCCTTCACGATTAAGGCCAAAATTTACGTTTATAAACACGTAATTAAGGTAGAATTAGAGACCATAGACGATTTGGGACTTAAGAAAGTAAATTTCCCAAAATCGGGGTTTTTAAAACTTTTACAAAACCTGTTCTCAACGGTCTCATATTCACATTTCAATACACAAATGACCTATACAGGTTGATTTCATTCATACATATCAGAGTACAGCATAATTTCCCGACACACTCGAGTTCCATTAATTAAATAAAGGTCTACAAGGCACAATTGCCTATAGAGTTTCCCACAACAAAGGGATTACACAATTACTATCCAATATGTACATGTAATTCCCAACAAAATATATCCAAATGATTTACAAAATGATAACCAATTTCTAAAATAAAACTCCTAGCCAGGAGCTCTATCAACTCTTCGTCGCTCGCTTCCCTTTGGATCCTTCAGCCCTGTCTAAAATTGGTGTTTTTGGGAGAGTGAGATTCTAAAGAATCCCTGTTAGTAACAAATCACTTATAATATGCACAACAATAAAGCATGAAAGCAAATCATCACACACACATTGCAACTACAACGACAGTTACAGCAGCAAAGGCAGGTATGACTCGTGTCACCCTTACGTTTGCTCATGCTAAATTGCTCACGTTGTATTGCATCACAACAATCCACATAATATATTTCACCACAGTTGGGATTCATATAAAGCATTTCATAACGCAAGCCACACTGGTAAGATTTACAACACATAGCCCACGGTTGGATTTAGAACACACCGCCCCACGGGTCGGATTTTACAAAGATCCATGTTGATTACAACGGCACTACAACGGTCGAGCTAGAGATGACCAGCGTCAATCCCTAAACGGCTCAAACTGCATTGTTCGCGCTGTAATGGACCATGGCACACACAGTTCACAAAACTCAATGACAAGTCATGCATACCAAAACATCATACACAACATGAGAGAAGAGTCACTACCTTGATCCTTCCGTGCGTGTCCTAACGCTAGTCTCTCCCGAGTAGGGCAAATGTCAAATCCTATATTCATAATTAGGGACGAAGTGTCAATGCTAGCTCTATTCCAATTTTCAACGACTTCTTAACACTTAATTTGGTTATCATTATTGCTATTTTAGTACCCATGCATAACTCTATCAATAGTTCTAAAGGGTTAGAAGACTATCCCCAAAAATCCCCTTTTGAACGCTCAAACTGATATTTTTCACTGACACACGCGAGTGAAGATGACCTCACTTGAGTGATATTATACGGATGCTCGAGTGAAGGAGCCCTCATACGAGCAATGCTATGGTCTACACTCAGGTACTAGAGAGTGAAGGATAGCGAGTGAACACCCGAGAGCACAAGGACTTTTCAGAGACTACAACACTCAAGCACACTGGACCTCACCCGAGTAATAGCCAAATGTCTCACTCGAGCACTAGAGAATGAAGTCCAGAAAGTGAAGACCTGAGAGCAATGTGAGTTTTCAGAGGGAAGAAGCACTCGAGCATGAGACTTCTCACTCGAGTGAAGATTGAATACCCACGAGTACTAAAACACACTCTTGCACTTTACCCGAGAGTGACAACCCGAGAGGCAAGTTCTGGGTGTCAAATACACCAGCACTCGAGTGAGAGGAAGCTCACTAGAGTGATGTTCCACCACACTTGCAAGTGAGGCAACACTTGCCTTTGACCACGGAAGTGCAACAAGAACACAGAGAGCATACAAGAAATTTGCACTACCGCACTCGAGTGGAACTCATCACCACTCGAGTGTTATTCATCCTACACTCGAGTGAACCCCAGGTCACTCGAGTGATTCTATCAGAAACCAGAAAACGCAGCAAAACTGACCACATTTCCTAACACTTGCTGTTCGCCGTTTAGCTTCCGCAAGCGCACGGGTCGCAAGTAATAAAGTGATAAATAAAGATCGTTCCCACGAGGACTATGACAAAAGCGAGTTAACTATTATAACTATGTTCTTAACTAGGTTGAATGTAATCATTTGAAATTGAGTATGTCAAGTAAGGAAATTTGCTAAAAACAATAAGGTAAAACAAAGGGGAATGTAAAATTGATTCTACTTCAAGGTTTAAAGGCTTAGGATTACTTCTTCCTCATTGTATTTCATAAAACTATGCAATTAATTCACTTATGTTAGTTGTGTGAGTCCATATGTTAGTCAAAGATTCTAAGATCATCAATCAAGCTCTCTCAAGTCAAGATTGATTTTTAATCTTCATTAACAATATTCAATCTCTTGTCTATCATTAATGAAAATCATCTTTCCCAAATCAATTCTTCATTAGACTATGCTAGGTTATTAGATATATCTCTATTCTAACAACAAACCATCCATTTAATCCCTAAACTTCAAGTCTAGTATGATTTTTCTCAAGTTCTACAACCAAAATGGCTCTCTCAAGCATCATTCAATTGAACCAAACTAGTCATGTGGTGATCAAGCACAATATAGTAATTAAGCATAGAGAAAAATCAACATATATTCTCAACAACTAGCAAAAGCAAGAAAATATAGTAGCTTTAATCCATACAATAAGTAGAAGTAATCCTAAATGAGAGTTTTAGCCACTCATAATCAATACAAACCAACAACTCAACATAAAACTCATGACCATATCAGCAAATGAGAAGAGAAGAGGGGAAAAACCAGAAAAAGAGAAGAAAAATCTTGAATTTCTCCAAGAATCTCCTCCAAGAAGCACCAAAATCCTCCTCAAGCTCTCCAAGAAGCCTCCTTGTGGTTCTTGAGCTCTTCCTTGTGCAGCATCCACTCAATTCAGTGCCCCCATTAGGTTAAAAAGCCAGCTGAAGCATCAGTTTTTCAAAACGCACAGTTGCAGTATCGCGACTTTGCTTTCGCTTCGCTATAGCGAACCCACAGCGTACGCGGTCAGAAGGGCCTATTTTTTATGTGTTTTCGCTTTCGCTTCGCTATAGCGAACCCACAGCGTACGTGGTCAGAAGGGCCTATTTTTTATGTGTTTTCGCTTTCGCTTCGCTGTGGCGTAGCAAAAGCAACCGGGGACACCTTCAAGCTACTTTGATCTTCCTTTTTAGCTTTTGTTCTTCTTTTCTTCACCTCCAAGGATCCATGTAAGCTTCCATTTCTTGTCATCATCCTCCTACAAAGAAAAGAATTTTATGAGCTTTTCAATTCTTCAATTTAATCTAAAAACCCTATACATTTAGCTCAAAATTTGCACTTTTTTCAAGTATTTTCAACACATCACATTTTTCTTCATATGTATAAAACTTATGCACAATTTTAGTTTAAAACCACAAATATATAAGAAAAATGTGGTGAAATACAAGAATTTCCAGAGAATAACACTTGCCCAAATGATCCTAATGGACCTAAAACTTCTACCAAAGCTACTCCCACAAAAAACACCCAAGGAATTCAATGGAATCATCGGAATTATCCAAATCCTACTCCATTATCATGCTTTGATTTTGGGCAACATAATTATCCAAATTTCAAAATCATCCAAACATACCATTTCAATCCAAAATCAATCTATGTATCCAAAACTCATACCAAAACACCCATTTCTATACCAATAACATGCCAAAAGCCCAGTGGTCATCATTTTTGGATTAAAGGCCAAAATTTATAGAAATTTTAAACTAAACCATTTGGCATAAAACTTATATAGATAGATTGGTCTCACTTACCTCTTCCACTTTGCCAAAGACGTTCTTTGATTCTCAAATCTCCAAAATCCTTTGGGAACTCAAACTAACACCAATGGCCAAACTATACACATCAAAATAAAGCTCTCAACTCAAGGATCAACATTAATGAAGAGAAATAGAGCAATGGAGGCCATTTACTTACCCAAATCACAAACTTTATCTTTCTCTCCCTTAGCTAACCATGGAGGAGGAATTGGAGAGAGAAAATGAGAGGTGAGGAGTGTGGAGGAAGAAGAAATGATGATTATTTCTCCATGCCCATGCTTCATCCGAAAATGAGGGGGAGAGAGGAGAGAGAAATAATTTAAAACTCAATTTGACTTTTCCCTATTCTCCCTCCACATGTGAGCTTGCCAAGTGTCACAATGCCATTGGCTTTCATGAAGTAAACACCCAATTAGCTTCTCTAATCCCTCCATTATTCATACAATCACACTTCTCATTTTTCCCTCTTAGCTAGTAATTAATTTTCCCTTAATCACTAACTTATGACCAATATTCCCATTCTTCCAATTTTTCACTAATTATGACATATTAATTAATATAGCCATAAAACACATAATAATTTCAATTAAATTCATAATTATCCACAATAATCATGATTAGCCCTTAATCAAAATTAGGATATTACACGTGTTGCATCAAAACAGATTGTGAAGGTTGTGAATGGGAATGCTACCAGAGCTGACCTGTTGGTGACTTCAGGAGTACCTACAGCTAACAGGCTAAGTGTAAAACAGGGGAAACATTTAGCCACATCAACAGTTACAGAGCTCTCTTTATATAAAGACTCTTTGATGGGGTTCAACAGACTGGACTTCAATGGCTCTGCTCTCAGTTCCTCCATTACAAGTAATGATTCACTAACATCGGACTTGTACCAGAACCTTCAGAAGAGACTAAAAAACTCATGAATATTTACCCTTTTATGGAAATAACAAAGGATGAGTTTAATGAAGCCCGCCAACCCTGGAACAATACGCTCATAATCACATTGCTGGAATTATAGAGGGGCTTGTATCAAGTCTTTCCCCTGTATCCTTTGTGATATTGCTACCAAACATCATATTTCTGTTATGGGTCTTTGAGAAACCAGAGTTAGTGGCCTTAAAGCTGATTTAGTGGTTCAGAAACTGGGTTTCAACAACTAGTTGAGGGTAGAATCAACGGGTTACGAGGTTGGAATATAGGTACTGTGGCACGACATTGAGGTCTCAGTCGAATATCTCTTTTCTACCACCCAACTCCTTCATTGCCGTCTGACTGATAGAAAATAAAGAGAATGCTTTTGTGTTACATTTGTATATGGGGATCCTAGATGGAGTCATAGACAGGAATTATGGTCATCTCTACGGGAATTGGCAGGTAATGTAACTGATGGATGGCTAGTCCTAGGAGATTACAACTCTTTTTTTAAATCCATCTGATAAGGTGGGTGTGCTGAAATTCATGTTAGATCTCTATCTCCTTTTCGAAATTGTGTTCATGATTGTGATTTTCTGGAGCTGCCCGTGGTTGGAGATAAAATCACCTGGTCTAAAAATGAAACAAAGGAAAGACTTGATTGGGCTTTTTGTAACTTAGCATGGGAAATGGCTCATTCGAATCATAAAATTTTCCATTACCTTCGTTACAAATCTGATCATAGAGTACTGGTGGTTACTTCTGGAAATGTGCAAGCTATCTCAACCTTAAATCATTTTAGATATCAAACAGCATGGTATCTTGAAGAGAGTTTCTCTAAATTAGTAAGTTCCGCATGGCATAACAATGATTGGTCTTTTGCCTGTAATGTATTTAAGAACAAAGCCTCATGGTGGAACAAGAATGAAATAAGTAGTCTCCCTAAAAAGAAAAGGATTCTGATTAAGCTCTTGGAGCGTGTTGATCGCGAAATTGCAGCTCATCCTCATGCTGGCCTTTTTAAGTTAGAATCAAAATTGTGGAAGGAATATATCAAGGTTGATAACCGAGAAGAGCTTTTGTGGTACCAAAAGTCTAGATGCAAATAGCTCAAGTTCGGGGACAAAAATACAAGCTTCTTCCATTCCACGACTGTGATTAGTAGGAAGAAAAGAAGAATTGAATCACTCCAGAATGCCCAGGGTGATTGGATTACTAATCAAGATGAATTAAAGCATTCAGCTCTTACCTATTTCTAAGAGCTATATTCTACCGATCAAGCAGTGCTAAACGTATCGGATTGGCCAGTTGACTTCCTAGCTCTGAATGATTCACAACTTGCATATATTCATAAAGATGTTTCTGTGGTGGAAATAAAAAATGCAGCTTTTGAGATGGGAGCTTTCAAAGCGCCTGGGCCTAACGGACTACAACCATATTTCTTCTAGACACAGTAGGATGTTGTGGGACCGAAGATATGTGAACTCATAATGTCCATTTTTAGATATCCTACCAAGGTTAAAGATATAAATCAGACTCACATCACATTGATTCCAAAGGTGGAAAACCCTATATCGCTTAAGGAGTTCCGACCTATCTCTCTATGTAATGTGAGCTACAAAATCTTGAGTAAGGTTCTTGCAAACAGGTTGAGATCTATGATGGAATGCATGATACACCCGACTCAATGCAGCTTCATCAGGGGAAGACAAAGTTGTGATAATATCATCCTGGCACAAGAAGCTATTCATATTATGAGAACCATCAGAAAGAAGAAAGGATACGTAGCTATCAAGGTGGATATGGAGAAAGCTTTTGATAGATTAGATTGAGACTTTCTGAAATTTAATCTTTATAGTCTTGGTCTGAATGATCACTTTGTGATGCTCTTGATGATGTGTGTGACCTCTACTACTATGAGAGTTGTATGGAATGGCTCATTATCAAATCCGTTTCACCCAACAAGAGGTGTGAGACAAGGAGATCCTTTGACTCCCTATTTATTCATCTTTTGTATGAAAAGGCTGAGTCAATTAATAAACCGGGAAGTGGAACAAGGTAGGTGGAAATCACTAAAACTCAGTCAGTCTGGACTGAAGCTCTCCCACATCTTTTTTGTAGACGATCGACTTCTAATCAGTGAGGCTTTCTCAAATCATATGGAGAAAATAAGAGATTTGATGGCATATTTTTGCAGAGTGTTAGGGCATAGAATTAGTCTTCCGAAATCAAAAATTTTTGCCTCAAGAAATGTCTATTTCCATAGAGCAGTGGAACTTGGGCAAACACTAGGAATAAGTATCTCAGCTGATTTGGGCAAGTACTTGGGAGTTCCTATACTCCACAAAAGAACCACCAAGCTGACTTATGCTCCTCTGGTTGCTAAAGTTTAAAAGAAACTTTCCAACTGGAAGGGAAAATTCTTGAGCATGGCTGGGAGAACCGTCTTGATAAATTTTGTTCTCTCAACACTTTCATTTTATCATATGCAAACCACCATTATTCTTAAAGGGGTTTTACAAGATCTTGAGAGACTGAATAGAAATTTCTCTTGGAATCAAGGGCATGAAGGCAAGAAGATGCACTTAATTACTTGGGAGAAAATCAAGATAGACAAAAAAGAGGGAGGCCTAGGCATTAAAGACCTATCTAGTCAAAATAAAGCTCTCATTATGAAATTATGCTGGAACCTAATTACTAGGCTCAATGCCTTATGGGTGAGAGTTCTCAGATCGAAGTACGATTGTGGAGACTGTAATGCCCCAAAATGTACTCAAAAGGTTAGAACATTTATAGTCAAGTAAATAAAGAGTTGACAAGTCAAAGTATATGTGATAAATTGTAATTAATAATATATTTTAAGAAGATGAAAATCGCTTAATCAAGAAGCCATTTAATTCATCCAAGACCTCTTATTAACGTCCAAACTCAAGAGAAGGAGAGGAGGTCTAGTCAACATGCCACACACACATGCAAAAAGGCAAGACTTGGTCAAATTCATTCACTTCTCTTTATTTATGTTGGGACGTCCAAGTCACAAAAGAGAAAGGAAGAGTATTAAGTAAACAATTCTTCCTCTTAGTCAATAATTTCAGCTAGCATGAAGGAAAAGGAAGAGGGAATTGAATCAAATGTATATAGCCTCTTTAAGGTGTAGTTTCGGTCAAGTTAAGATGAATCAAGAGAAAAGGTGATGGAAAAAGTCTTATGGTCAAATATTGCAACTCTAAATAAAATATGTGGAGGAGGAAGATAGGATAATTCAAAGTCTCTTTTTAGTTAAAACAAGAAGCAATTTTCGGCCTAGTATATGAAAAGAGAAAAGATGATGATCTCAATTTATTTGGCACATGTTAAAGCTATTAAAATATATTATTTTGAGGAGGTGGAAGTGTGATAATTTTGATAGATCATTTTTCCTTTCAAGTCCTATATTTCGGTCAGCCCTTTAAGTGATAAGGGAAAGGAAAAATCTGATCATTTATCACTCTCTCTCTCCATCTTTAAGTTGGTTTAGCAGCTGCAACCCGAGAGAGCAAGAAGGACCAAGTGAAGGTAAGACTTTGATCTTGATTTTCACCTCCTTCACCTTATCTATGGCTCAAGAGTTCTTCATGAAACTTGTTCCTCTCTTCCTTAGCTTCATTTCTATGGTTTTTGTTTTTGAAGAAGAGGAGTTTTCAGCCACCTTGCAAGAACAAAATCTGAAGAATTAGAGAAACAACTTAAGGAGAAGCAAGAGGTAAGTATTAGCATCAATTTGAGCTATTGGTTGTATTGGTTGAATGAGTATTTTGGCATGTGTAAATCTGTCCTGATTTTGGCCAAACAAGGGTTTGGGTAATTCATGATGGTTTGGTTGTGTTATTGGTGGTTTATGATGATTGGAAACTATTTGACATAAGTTTGATGCTGAAATTGAAAGTTGGTAATTGTTGGGATTTATTTTGAATTTTCTGCCAAAACAGGACATGGAGAACAAGTGGGAATTTGTTAATTTTGATGTTACCATTGTTTTCTACACGAAAAATTATGTGGGAATAGCCCCGGGTTGTGAATTTTGGGTCATTGAAACTCAAAATATAAATCTGGGTTTTCAGCCTGAACAGAATTCCAGCGAGGTACTCTACTTGTGTGGTATTTTGGATAACCAAATGATCTCTTAAAATTATGAAACTTTCCAGTCTTAAAGTTCACATTCCAAACTTCAAAATAAACATATAATTTGTGTCATTTTGTTTTTTGAGCTGGGAGTTCTGATTGCCCAAAGTTTGATGTCGAAACTGGACTTAATTCTGGAGCAGTGTGGCATTTTGTATAATTCTGGAATTGTGTGGTGATTTCTGGTAATGATTCATATTTTTCCTATGAAGAGGACTTCAATAGATTTCCATAGGACTTGGGATCACCTCATTTCGATTTTTGTAGAATTAGTTATGATTTTTTAAAGTCTAGAGAAAATTCTGGCAGATTTGGTCCCTTATGCGAAAATTGAAGATATAATGGCATAATGTAGTATTGTTGAACTTTGAGGTTAGGAATTGGTCTTTTAGGTTAATTGACCACTTTAACTCCTTAGTTGATTTGATTAAATGTCCCTAATGATAACCAATTTGAGTGTTTGAATTAAAGAATTGGATTAAGTACTAACCTTTCGCCGTAATTCTAATTATAGGATTTGACATTTACCCTGCATATGATAAACCAGTGCTAGTGCATGAGCGGAAAGAACAAGATAGTGACTCTTTCTCTTATTATGTGTATGATGCCTTGCATGTATGTCATTTCATTGAATATGCCGTGATGTAACATTGCCGTTGTGAAATGTCGTTGTTGTGCTGTTGTGAAACATGCCATTGTGAATGCAGCAAAAGCTATCGCAAAAATGCCATTGTGTTGTTATTGTTGTGATTTGCTTACATGCTTTGTGATTGTACATGTTATAAGTGAATTGTTACTTTTGTGATTCTTTTGAATCTCATTCTTTCCAATAACTAACCTACAGCAAGGGTAAGCGGTTCAAAGGAAAAGCAAGAGATGAAGGGCGGTTATAGCTCCTAGCTAGGAGTTTTAATTTTAGTAGTTGGTAGTCATATTTTGTTGGGGATTAGTTGCACATGTTGTATATAATGAATAGTGTTGTATAACCCCCTGTATGGGAAACTAAGCGTTGTAAACCCTTTATTAAGTAATGAAACCTTAGCGTCGTCGGGAATTTTTGGTTGCACTATGATATGTATGAATGAAACCGAAATGGATAGACCAATTATATTCGAGATGTGAACGTGAGACCACACTAAACAAGTTTTGGAAAAGTTTTAAATTAACCGCTGGTTTCTATTTCAACTTAATAACGCATTCTCAAACTATAAATTTGGCTATTAAGGTAGGGGGTTACAGAGACAAAAGACTTCCAAGGGTTGAAAGGAAGAGAAACCAATCTGTAGTGTATAACGCAATTACATTAGTATGAGATTCATTTAGGAACGTTATAGGGAGCATCAGTATGATGTGTGTGACCTCTACTACTATGAGAGTTGTATGGAATGGCTCATTATCAAATCTGTTTCACCCAACAAGAGGTGTGAGACAAGGAGATCATTTGACTCCCTATTTATTCATCTTGTGTATGGAAAGGCTGAGTCAATTAATAAACCGGGAAGTGGAACAAGGTTGGTGGAAACTGCTAAAACTTAGTCAGTCTGGACCAAAGATCTCCCACCTCTTTTTTGCAGACGATCTACTTCTATTCAGTGAGGCTTCCTCAAATCAGATGGAGAAAATCAGAGATTGGATGGCATATTTCTGCAGAGTGTCAGGGTATAGAATTAGTCTTCTAAAATCAAAAATTTTTGCCTCAAGAAATTTCCATTTCCATATAGCAGTGGAACTTGGGCAAACACTAGGAATCAGTATCTCAGCTGATCTGGGCAAGTACTTGGGAGTTCCTATACTCCACAAAAGAACCACTAAGCTTACTTATGCTCCTCTGGTTGCTAAAGTTTAAAAGAAACTTTCCAACTGGAAGGGAAAATTCTTGAGCATGGATGGGAGAACCGTCTTGATAAATTCTGTTCTCTCAACACTTTCATTTTATCAGATGCAAACCACCATTCTTCCTAAAGGGTTTTTATAAGATCTTGAGAGACTGAATAGAAATTTCTCTTGGAATCAAGGGCATAAAGGCAAGAAGATGCACTTAATTGCTTGGGAGAAAATCAAGATGGACAAAAAAGAGGGAGGCCTAGGCATTAAAGACCTATCTAGTCAAAATAAAGCTCTCATTATGAAATTATGCTGGAACCTAATTACTAGGCCCAATGCTTATGGGTGAGAGTTCTAATATCAAAGTACGATTATGGAGACACTAGACTTCCAAGGGTTGAAAGGAAGAGAAACCAATCTGTAGTGTTGAACGCAATTACATCAGTATGGGATTCATTCAGGAAAGCTGTAGGGAGCAAGCAACGGAGTTGCAATTCAACAAATGCTTGGTAGGGTTTATGGACTAGTCTTGATCAACCGCTTAGAAAGATGGATTGCAGCACCAGATGGATTTGTTCGGGTCGACGTGGATGCTGCAGTGGACGAGTATAGACAATCTGCTATTGTAGGAGTGGTTCGTGATAGTTCAGGAGCTTGGATATGTGGCTTTCAACAGAACACAGGCTTCACATTCGGCTCAACAGCTTATGAGATTCAAGCTATTAGGATTGGTCTTCAAATATGCAACTCCATGAATTTTACAAAGGTTAAGTTATACACTGATTCAACTAAAGCAATTCAATTATTATATTAGTCAAATGGTCAGTATCACCCTCTACACAACGAGTTAGAGGAAGTAAGGCAATTAGTCTACCTGGATTGGGATTTAGAGATTTATCACTCGCATAGGGAAGCTCTTAGATGTGCTCATTTTTTGGAAAAATTGGCTTTAGATTCAAACAATGCTCTGTCAATATTGCAACATCCTTCAGGTTTTTGTTCGATCCAAATATTAGCTGGTCTAAGCTAAGATTGGGTTTTTTCGTTGTTTGCTGTCTGTAGGTTCATTGCAAGGGTTTGTCAAGTTCCTCAACTAACTGAATTCCTCTTTCTCCCCACTCCTCTTTCTCCCCACTGCCCCTCCTCTCCCTCTCTCCCTCTATCTCTTTTCCAATTTTTATCCATGCGCCCCATCCATGTGCCTCTTTACACATCAACGAAAGCTCGTACTATTTGAGGAATACTTACATACTCCAGGAGCGCCACCTCATCTATATTCTGACTAATTAAAATATAATAAATAATCTCATTTTAATCCCACATGGCTGATGAGTCATCTAGATAAATTCAAATTTATAATTTTAAAAAACATAAACCTCATAATTTAGAAAAACAGGAAACTCAATTCCCTCCCTTGAGTTATTACTTTTCAAAATCATAAAATTTGAATTTCTCCAGATGACTCATAAGCCATGTGGGATTACAATGAGATGAATTGTTATATTTTAATTAGTCAGAGTACAGATGAGGTGGCGCTCCTAGAGTATATAAGTATTTCTCATATTATTTGAATCATATATTTAATAGGAAAATACTTACATCAAGTTCCTTATGTCCATTTCGTCAAGTTTTCCAATCATATGTGACCATGTGTTATATTTTTGAATTATTATCAATGAACTATAAATCCAAATGCGAAAAATAGCACACATGGTCATGTGTGATTGGAGAACTTGATGTAATAGATGTAAGGAACTTGATGTAAGTATGATCCTATTTAATATTCCTTTATATATATATATATGGACGAATCACCGCAACAACAACCAAATGGAAAAAAAAAAAAAGAATTGCTGATGCAGACCGCGGACTATGGGGGGCCCAGTCATAACGAAATCTCACAATATAAATGAAGACGAGGCTCAAGAAAGAGATTATCTAATTTCGTTGCCAATAGTAAGATCTGTGGTGATTTTTTTTTAAAAAAAATGTTAGGGCAGATTGAAGTCATATAATTAGATGTTTATTTTTTTTTTTGGGCGGAATAAGTTTTGAAGATATAAAAAGCTCTATCTTCTGCTGATCAAGCGACTTGTATATGCACTCAATATGGAATTATCCATCGGTTTTAAGCAATCGAATCACATAGCACATTAATATATATGTTATTTGATTAATCAATGACGTTATACACACACACACACATATATATTGTTTCTCTAGAACATGTTTGAATTTTCCACCCTTCAAAACAAGGGTCGTATTTCCCTCGTTCATGCCACCGGCACCCCGAGTGTCTTTCTTTCCCATAATTTTTTATCTTCCAATGATTATTGTTAAATTCCCCCATTACAATACTTGTGAGTGTTTTAATTTAAACGATGGGTTTTAATTTGCTTTTTCCCTTTTGTAGGAGGACCACTTGAAAATTGATGAAGGGCTTCAACGTCAATATACTGTTGGTGGCTTCTACTTAATTTCTCTCCCCGCTCCTTAATATAAGATATAAGGTTTGGGATTCCAACCCGACTCCCAAACCTCAGCAAGTTCGTGAGTGGGCAGCCACTCTTCAGCTACGGTCATCTTCTTCAACCCATTCCAGGTTTTGAGATGCCGATGGGGTGTGGGTGGCTTAAACAAAAGCTCTGATCCTTGTTTCTTTACCAGATAATTAAAATAGTGTTGTTTTTCCACCGGAACCTCCATGTGAGCACACCAGGATTTGTCTTCACCCGACCAATGCATTGGTATGGTTTTGCTAGGACGCCACTCTTCACCAATGGATAGATACAGCTCTTCTCCTTCAACCCACTCTTTTGACACACTAAAGCTAACGGGAACACTCCTCTGGAAGAATTAAAAAAAAAAAAGCCACTGAAAAACATTCAAAGAAGAAAGAAAAATAATAGCACCGAGGTAGGTTGAAGTTTACCTGAGGATCCTCTGGGACAGTGACATCGTCATCACAGCGCGCCCACTCTTCCATAACAGAGATTGACTTGAGGGACGTATTCGCTTGGTACATCTTGGGTAGAGAGGGGGTTGATTTAAGAACTCCATTCCGGTCTTTGGTGTAAAAAAGGGAGAACAGTAACGGACATGACATTGGGATATCCGCCTCCGCAGACCAGGCATGGTGCTGGTACGACCATTCCATGGGAATTACTTCATTTCCATGGGGCAGCTGGAAGATAGTTAAAATAAGTTCCTCTCCTTCAAGGTAGTCCTTGACTACCTTGAAGATCATCTTAAGGTGCCTCTGATAACAACAAAAAAAAAAAGGACAATGATATTAAGAAGCAAAGATAGCAAATACTAAAATGCAAAAGAAGATGAAAAACAACGATGAAGAGCGTGAGTATAGGATAAACCTCAGGCTCTGGTTCCTCCGACTGTGTTGGGTCTGTCAGACAATGAGCGGTGAAGCCGCCGGAGGTGTGGATCCGGCGCCGGAGATGAATAGAAGATGTTGTCAACGGAGGTTCGACAACCCGGCATGCCTTGAATGGACGAAGAGGGAACTTCCCTCGGGCATTGAAGCGAAGAAGGGGCAGGCTTGAAGGGACAACTAAAGCTCTGGCTGCCATGGAGTGCCGTCTCAAGCTTGCCTTTTGGGTGGAGGAGAAAAGAGACCCAGACCCTTTTTTATAGATGGTGTCATGGTGACAAGCGGTTTGGGAAAGGGTTTTGGAAAGAAACAAATGATGAGGATATATTTTTTAAAGAAACAAATGAATTTTTAATTTTGTTGCCAATCCGAGTAGAGGTACAGGACCTATTTTAATGAAAGATTAAAAAGAACCTATTTTAATGACCTATTTTTTTATTCTTTTTTCATATTCACAACTCCTCACTCCTTCATGTTTGGGTTTTTATTATTATTTTTACACCAAATATACATATTTTCTTTTGATGAAAGAAATGAATTTAGTATTAAAATATTCACTAATTAATATTATTATGTTTGATATTTATTATTTAATATCTATATTTATTACTGCCCCCAATCTTAAATATAAGACCAAATGGTTTTTTCTAAGAGATTAAGGAAGCTAAATAAGTTACTTAGTCATATCATATGCTGTTATGTGTTTCTGCCTCGGCTCTTTAATATAAGACATATTTAACTAATTTGATTAGATTAAGAAAGTTAGTTAATATAACATGTATGTTCTAAAACACCCCAGTTATCTACCCTAATTCCCCATGCCCCTCCTCCTTAATTATCGTTGAGGAAGTATTAATAAGGATAAATTATAAAATGATTGACAAATATGAAAATTATCTCTTATATTTAGGACCAACACCAACTCTCTAAATATGTCTTATATTAAGGACCCGGGGGAGTATTCGATGAATATTAGTTTATAAATCAAACAAATTAACTTTAAAAAAATAAAAATTTAAATACTTTAAAGTAATTTAATTAACTTCCTTAACTTTTCTAAAACAGTCAATTGGGTCTAATATATCTTAAGATTAGATATCAATATTATATCCTATATTAATATTTTCTCATATCATATCATATCTATTTTAAAAGTATAAATCTAGGATATTAAGATTTAATTTGATCAGGTAATATTTTAGAGCTAGCTTATAAGTTTATAGTTTCATACTCTCCTTTATTTGGGCATTAACAGTATTCAGAGTTGCTTGTCATTCTTCCTTTTCAATTGTTGAAATTCCCATATGTTTATCTTTGAAAAATATTACTTTTTGTTTTTTGGACAAAGTTTTGAAAAATATTACAATCATACTTAACAGAGCAGAATGAATGGATATGGGCGCAAGGGGCGTATAAACAGAAGAGTACGGGGAAAATTAATGTCACTATCGGAAGTGACTATGGAAGGCAAGCGTATGTTTTTAAAAGCAAATCTTCTTGTTGATGATAATTTATTAATTCACATTTCACACAAAGTAGAAGGGAGTCCTTTTGCTTTTATACTCCGTGCTATTTTTTTTTTTTTTGAGTTACAATGACAAGAGCAAGCTCTTGAGGCCACAGTGGCCGATAAGATAAATACAGAAAAATATAACTTATGATCCCAAATGTAGGCTGAGATCAGCTAACATTTGGGACGAACAGAAATCCGGAGGGAACTGCAATAAAGACATATCGCTGTTCAAGTCCAATGCTCCCTTTGCCAAAACGTCGGCACATTTGAGTGCTTCTCTATGACAGTGGTGAATCTCTAATTCCCAATCCGTGTGGATTAAATCTCTGACCTCGTCCAACTCATGCTGTAGGGGATGATAGTGGCCACCTGCCTGGAATAACAACTGAATTGCCTCTAATGAGTCAGTGAAGAGTTTGATCTTTCTGAACTTCTTGGTTTTACAAATTTGGAGACCAATGCGGATAGCCTGAATCTCCGCCGCCGTTGAGCCCAAACTGAAACCAGTATTCTGTTGGAAACCACAAATCCACGCTCCGAAGCTATCCCGTACCACTCCTCCAACTGCTGACATCCTGTGAACATCCACCGCAGCATCCACATCAATCCGAATAAAACCTTCTGGTGGAGCTTTCCAATTTTCAGAGTATCGCTCAGGAACTCTGAAGATCTTGTACTTGAACCGACCTTCCTCAATTCCTTCATGTAGAAAGTGCAATCCTTTGTGTAGTAGTTTTTGAGGTAGGACAGAAGTCCCTTCAAAAACTTTGTTGCATCTGTTCTTCCAAATTAGCCAGCATAGAGAACCGAAGACCCTCAGCTAGGGCCACTGGGAATACTTGCGGTTCCCTGGTGATTGTTGCATGTTCCATTTGATCCAAACCTGTAAATTGCTAGAGAAAAAAACAGAGTGATAAACAGGGTTAATACAAGAAAACCATACAGAACTGGCAAACTCGCAGTCTCTCAGAGTATGTAATGCTGATTCCTCACAATTACACTCGAAAGGGCACTCAGGATTTAATCTCTCATCTCTCTTTGCACGAATAGAATTTGTAGGAATTCTCTCTTGAAACAGTTGCCACATAAAGAATTTTACTTTCTCTGGAATAGGCCATCTCCATATACGTTTCCAGATCGGATCGGCCGGATCCTGGAGCGACGTGTAAATCATGGAATAAGCTGATTTGACATTGAAATTTCCATCTGGAGATTTCCTCCACCAAAATAGATCATTGCCAGTTTGGGAAGGTGAAGAGACTTGTTTAATTCTTTCAATCACCCACCACGGTAAGAACATACTCCATCTCTGAAGATCCCATTCCCCGTCAGGTCCGACGAATTGCTTGACCACATCTTCAGGATTGATTAGGTCATGATTTCTGTCTACATAAAAAATGAGGGGCTGTTCAAGACTCGTCCATAGATCCCACCAAGCATTTGTTGACCGTCCGCTCCTGATTTTTTTGCCCACAGCTTTCCTAAATGTGTCCCAAACAGTTGTAATTGCGCTCCAGGTAGCGGATTGTGACTTCTTTCTCTCAACTCTTAGGATTTCATTTTCCCCGCAATCATATTTTGCACGGAGAACTTTCACCCATAGAGTGTCAGGTCTAGTAATGAGATTCCAGCACAGCTTCATGATGAGTGCTTCGTTCTGACTGGACAAATCTTTGATACCTAAACCGCCCATCTTCTTGTCTAGCTTGATTTTATTCCAAGAAATGAGATGCATTTTCTTGCTATATCCTGACCCTGGCTCCAGAAGAAATTTCTATTTATTTTCTCGAGGTCTTGCAGGATACCTTTAGGGAGAAGGGTAGTTTGCATCTGGTAGAATGGAAGAGTCGAGAGGACAGAGTTGATTAGGACTGTTTTCCCAGCCATATTTAGGTATTTACCTTTCCAAGAGGAGAGCTTTTTATGAACTTTGGACACCAAAGGTGCAAAAGTCATTTTGGTAGCTCGCTTATGGAGAAGAGGTACACCTAAATATTTACCTAGGTCACCTGATATACTGATACCCAGGGATTGGCCCAACTGCTGCGCACGTTGGAATTGAACATTCCTGGAGGCAAATATTTTGGATTTCTGAAGATTAATCATATTCCCCAGTCTGGAGATAAATTTGTGAGAGTAGAAAATGAGAGGAATGTTTGGTATTCTGACCCACGTTACAATCCTTCCCAGTTGATTTTTGAAAGGGTCAAAAAATGGCGTCCATTTTTGAACCAAGATTACATGTTGCGCAACAACCCATGGACCATCCAGTAAAATCCGTTTGTAATGAGCTTCCCAACCCTCAGGATTTGTGAACCTGACAACATAGTAGTTGTTTGGAAGATCTATCAATTCAAACTCATTGATTTTCCACACCCTACAGAGCAATTCCTTCAGCTTGGGCAGGTAAAAATGAGCTCCTAGCACAGTGATTATGAGAGATCTATTCCAGGGCTTACATGCCTCATTAAATTCCTCTTCAGTGATATCCATGGATGGATATATAGACTTGAGCTTGTTTATTTCCTCGGAGGCCTCTGGGATCTTCCATTTTTGATTCTGTAGCTCCGCAATCAGAGAGTCTTCACTACTCAAAATGGATGAGTCAAACGCAGTTCCATTGAACTCCAGTCGATTGAGACCCATCAGAGAATCCTTGTAAGAGGAGATTTTCTTGTCCATTGATGAGCTTGAAATAGCCCCCTGTTTCTTGTTTTGCAACACAGATACAGAGACCTCATGAGTTTCTACCTCCTTCCCTAATGGGACAGATTTTTCTGGTGTAGTGCATGAAATGAGATTATTCTGAGACTTATCCGATTGCTCTAGATTGTCCGGCGGTATCTTCAGAGATACAACATCATCCATTGAAAAACTTTCAGATGGCACGAGTTTCAAGAGAGAGAGAAACTTTCACCAAAAACTCATTCTTTGCCGTATATTTAAGAATTCAAACATACCAGGGTCCTCGTATACTCCGTGCTATTTAACAGGCTAATTTGGACTCAATGTTAATTTACATGGACAGTCGTGTTATTTGAGTAGGTATGATCATTACTGTTATAAAATCCAAATAAAAATTAAATTAGGTTTGTTTGAATTACAGATGAAAAGGTAAATCAAATAAAATAGAAAACGGTGAAAAAAAAAAAATGACGAGTTGGGTGTTGGGGCTGCGTCTCTGCAGGGTACAGGGCAGGCACGTAAGGATAAGGTACGCGAGCAAGGCAGAAAAGAAGGAAAGAAAAGGAATTTTAAGTGCGAAGTTACATGAGTGCCCTTGCTTTTTAGTGTAGGAACTGAAGTTAAAAAAGGGCTTTGGCTACGTGAGAAGAGGAAAGAGCCCAGTTATTGATCACAAGAGACAAGTGAAATTTGGTGCGGGGTCAAAAAAGAAATCTTCCATCAGGCTCTGAGAAATTATGAAAAGGCTGAGAAAGAAAAAGCATAATGCTCCATCCCAATAAAAAGCCTATGGCAATAAGAATATCAATGGAAGACAACATTTGGGAGCAAAGGGACTATGGCACAAAGAGCTCAGTGCAGTCAGTACAGAGAGAGAGAGAGAGAGTGTGTGTGTGTTTTTTAAGACCTGATTTTGATTTGACCACACATGGATGGGGACTCATTTTCTTATATCATATTACTATTTACTATTACTATTCTATTAAATAAAGACGACTTTCCATAACTCACATATATGTTTATCTTTTAAAAATACTTGACAGAGCAGAATGAATGGATATGGGCACAAGGGGCGTATAAACAGAAGAGTACGGGGAAAATTAATGTCACTATCAGAAGTGACTTTGGAAGGCAAGCCTAAGTTTTTAAAAGCACATCTTCTTATTTGGCAAAAAAAAAATAAAAATAAAAGCACATCTTCTTGTTGATGATAATTTATTATTTCACATTTCACACAAAGTAGAAGGGAGTTCTTTTGTAATTTCTTGCTCCATGCTGTTTATCAGTGTACAATAGACTAAAATTTGGACTCATTGTTAATTTATATGGACAGTCGTGTTATCTGAGGGATAATCATTGCCGTTATAAAATCCAAATAAAAATTAAATTAGGGACAAAATCCATCCCTAATAGTAGAATTGTTTGAATCACATGGCCAAAAAAAAACAGATTTGTTTGAATTACAGATACAAAGGTAAATCAAATAAAAATAGAAAATAGAAAAAGGGGAAAAATCAAAAAAACTGATGGGTTGTGTTGGGGGTTGCGTCTCTGCAGGGGACAGGGCAGGCACGTAAAGTTGTGTTGGCGGCTGGCATTACGGGAGCAATGCAGGGAAGAGGGAAGAGGGAAGGAAAAGGAATCTTCACTGCGAAGTTACATGAATGCCCTTTCTTTTTAGTGTATGAACCCAAGGTTAGAAAAGAAATCTTCCATCAGTCTCTGAGAAAGAAAAAGCATAATGCTGATGCTCCATCCAATAAAAAGCCTATGGCAATAAGAATACCAATGGAAGACAACATTTGGGAGCCACAAAGAGCTCTGTTGCGTTAGGACTGTGTGTGTGTGTGGCTTTTTAAAACCAGATTTCAATTTGACAGCATATGGATTGGGGCTTATATTTCCTTTTTTGGCCCTGGGTTTTATTTCCTTTTCTATTCCTATATCATATTACTATTTTATTAGATAAGGACGACTTTCTATAACTCATATGACCAATTTTATTTTAAGCACATCATACAATAACGTATTAATTCCTATTTCGATGTCTCTCTTTGTATTGGTTATGCTCAATATTATTATTCCTCTCTCTCTCATACACAGCAATATAGAAACATCAAATGCATAGTCTCTCGGAATGTTATAGTGCTTGTTTGTTTGGAATATTGGAGTCTCCGAAAGCAGCTCTTCAATCATGATTTACGGTATATAAGGTAAGTATACGAGAGAAGTTTTATCTCGATTTACGTGAATAAACATTTTTTTGTTCCTAAAAGTGATCCCAAACAAGTATTAATCCTCTTTCTCACACAAGCAACAATATAATAACATCAAATTAGCGTCGGATATATATGACTTCACATCTATTGCTCCGTCTCAGTTGCTTTCTTTGTATGATAACACTATGAGGTTATGGCAGAGAGAGAGAGAGAGAGAGAGAGAGAGAGAGAGAGAGAGAGAGAGAGAGAGAGAGAGAGAGAGAGAGAGAGAGAGAGAGAGAGAGAGAGAGAGAGAGAGAGAGAGAGAGAGAGAGAGAGAGTAATAACAATAAAAAAGTATGATGCGCTGAGGAACGTACTTGCGTTCATAGAACGGCACACATACAAGGGTTTATTAGCCTCATCCTTCCAAGTGAAAATTATTATCCTCTTTAACGAGACCTATATATTAACAGTGAGACTCATTATTTTCTGTGTTCCTTTTTCTCATTATTCTATATAAAGCCACTTTAGGAAATTTAAGTTTGTTATTAGAATATTTGTAACGTAGTATACATATATAAATTTTGAAGTGAGACCCATTAATCATATATAACTTGGTACTATATTAATAAGACTTGTTATGATATAGAGTTGTACGTCGGGAACCTGTGATGGTTATAGTGTAGTTGGAAATACTAATGACAGAAAATTATAATCGCTGCAATTCAGATCATGTATTACTCAATCATCATAGGGATCTGATACAAATACAGCAACAAAACCATAGAGAGAAGGTACTGCAACAAGGAATAACAGAAAAGCAGAAAAGCAAGTTGGCAGAGGGAGAAGAAATCCACTACGTAGAGAGAGAAGAGATTCCAATATATTTCACACCATTTTCAACCGTCTTTGTCTTGTTATATAGCTGCTCCTCCATCAATTTCTCGTAGCTTCCAAGAGGGCCTTCGCAGACGTTGGGCCTGTATCTCCGTGTTTCCCCGGTTTTCATTTCCATGTGTTGGGTTGATTCTGTTAATAAGACTTGTTGTGATATAGAGTTGTATGTCGGTAACCGAGGGAGTTGGAGGTCATTTTTGGATGAGTGGAGGGCGTTCTTGACTTTTGGCAGTTACGTTTGTAAATGTTGGGCCTTGATTGGACCTGAGGTTGTTGCTATTTGTCTTTTCATCGGCCTACGACCTGAGGGGGTTTTATTTAATTGACTGAAATATGAGGTGTGTTGTTCAAAAGATGAATGAATCATGAATACTCCCGCTCAGGAACTTCTAGGATAATAGTGTGCGTGTTTGGATGGCCTTGTTTATAAGCTGTTTTTCATATAAATCGAGATAAAACTCCTCTCACATACTTATCTCGTATACCGTAAATCACGATTGAAAAGCTGCCTTTAAGCATTCCAATCGCTGTTCCAAATATATATTGGTCTAAAATATAAGTCACTTATAAGGTAATTAATGCTCATTTTTCAATTTTGTCTCTGTATTTAATGCTCATTTCAATTTTGCCCACTCATTAAATTCCAAACATTTTTTTTTTTCAATACGGGTAAAAGTGGGGAAAATGTTGCATCTATGACATATTGAATGAGTTAATCGTCACTTTTTATCCCCGTGAATTAGTTAAAGTGCCCAATATTATGGACACTAGGAGTATCAAAATTAACCTCTTTCAAGACCATATAATCCTCCCAGAGTTGCACACTCAGGAGATGATGACCTTGATCAATAGACCAAGGCCTTCCCTAGAGAATTCGCACTCCCTTGTATTGACTTCCACACTTGAATACTCTTTCCTTTTAATGTGCTTCCCATTGTCACAATTGCTATAGGTAGACCCTTACACTCATCAACATTCTTCCTCCCAATGCTATCAAACTCTTTCAAGGAGACATTGGTTGGATTAGCATGCATCTTAAACAAAGCCCATGCCTCTTCATGTGTTAAGAGAAGCAGTTCAATTTCCCTCTCACAATCCATTGAGACACATACATCTCGAAGGCGAGTGGTTAACAAAATACAACAATTTTCATTTGGCGGAATGCCAATTTCTTGAAGATTTAAATTGCTCCACACATCATCCAGGATTATAAGAATTTTCATACTTCTCAATCCCATTAACAGCCTTTGCGCTGTGGTTGATTCGGTTTTCTCTTCAAATTTCAAACCTGTTTGTCCTTTTACTTCCTCTTGGATTTTTCTAACATTTAGAGGTTGAGAGACAACCACCTTGTTCGTGAATAGTGAGGCATGTATGAAAAGGATAATTTCGTATTTTGGAGCTCTTCAGTCTTCACAGAGAAACTACCAAGGACAATGCGTTGTATTTGATTATTAATTTTAAATGAATATCTACTTTTGACTTATCATCAACCCGCATAGTTAAATTGATCCTACCGCCCTCTAAGTTTAAGAGTAAGGAAAATTACCTAAGAAATACTCCTCATGTACTTAATATAAGATATATTTAGAAAGTTGATTTTGATCTTAAATTAAGAAGTTTATGGTTATAAAAAAAACATAAACTTCTTACTTTAGAAAAAAAAACACAATTCCCTCCAATCATAACGTCATTTGAACTCTGTCCAATCAAAACATAACAATTCAGATTATTTTAATCCTGGTTGGCTGATGACTCATCTTAAAAAATTCAAATTTTATCTTACTTTTAAGAAAAATATTAGTTGATCATCTTGTTTTTTTTCCAAATTAAGATGTTTTTTTCTTAATAAGTTTATAAATAACAAATAGGGCCTATAAGTACGCCTCTTAGGCTGTGTTTGGTTCAACGGAAGTTAGGTTATGTGAGGTTTATTTAAATTAGGTTAGAGGGGGTTATGATGTTGTTTGGTTCAAGAAGAGGGTAGGGGAGGTTTGGTATCTTATTTAATTCAGAAGGTTAGGTTAGGGGAGTTAATTATAAGTGGACAAAAATACTCTTCTACATATTTTCCTTCTTCTTTTATAATATATTTATTAATAATAATTATTTTTAAAATTATTATTTATAAAATAAGTATTCTAATAATTATATACACTTCTTTCACATATTCTTCTCTTTTTATAACACATAAAAAGATGAGTTATAATAAAAAAAATTGGATTTAAATTAATTAAAGACCATAAATATATTTAAAAAATATACAACTTACTTTTAAAAATATCCTTGTTTATAGAAAAAAAACAAGTGACAAAATAATTATTTAATGCAGTGAGAAGGAATGAAAGAAAATGAACTGCGGACGGACAAACAACTTTTATAAGGGAGGGCAGTGTTGGAATTTTAAAAAATTACCATGGGCAATTTAGTCACAATTGGACACAAAAATTTCGCTCACGTAGAAAAAACCCCAAATTTAAAGGTTTTGTAAAGTGGGGGACGTTACCACTAAAAGACAAAAAAACCTCTCACTCCTAACCTAACCTCCTTCCAACCAAAAATCTATTTTTAATCTCCAATCCCACTCCAACCTAATCTAATTTAATAAAATCGCCAACCAAATAATGAGACATGCGCTGGCGCCTGAATCCCACTTACTTAAACTTTTGTTTATAAAAAAAGAAAAGAAAAGAAAGCGCATATGAAGCACCATACCGTCATATATTAATATTTGGAGCCACCTCTATAAAAAGTAGCCTTACCCTACCGCTTGTTGGCCAATTAATTAAGCATACCACAAAACTTGCTGAGATCGATCGTTAAGTGATTAATGGCGGCGCTCACGTTGTTGCTCTAAGGCCCATTTTCATCATGGCCGCCTTGGATCTTCTTCCCCAAGGCGTGTTTCTGCCTTTCGTTTCTCGGACAGGTTTTAACTTATCATCAACACACATAGTTACATTGATCCTACCGCCCTCTAAGATTAAGATTAAGGAAAATTACCTGAGAAATACTCCTCCGGTTCTTAATATAAGACATATTCAGGGAGTTAATCTTGATCCTAAATATAGGACATAGTTTTATATTTGCCAATATTTTTCTAGTTTACCCCTATTGATACTCACTCAACCATAATCAAGGAGAAGAGAGAATGGGGAAATTGTGGGAGATGACTAAGGTGTTTTAGAAAATACATGTTATATTAACTTCTTTAATCTAATCAAATTAAATAAGTATGGTTTATATTAAAGATCGGATGTGAATATTATATTTTTACTCGTGGCTAACAGGTCAATTAAGTATAGCATATATATAGATATGTAATGATAAGTTCAGCTTATTCAAGACATAATGTGGTGGCATAATGCAAATAGCAAAAAGTAATGAAATTGCCATTATAAGCGAGAGCTCTAGTTCACAAAATACAATAATATTTGTCTTCTTATCAAAAAAAAAAAAAATATATATATATATATATAACAAAAGAGCCATGAAATTACCATTCTAAGAGAGTCTACAAACTTCAATACATTTGGTGAAGCAAAAAACTTAAATGAATACAAAACTCAATCAGTTTTTCGATGCTTAATTGCCTTAACAAGATTACTAATAGGATATGAAATAATGAGTTATTAATGTGCCATGTGATTAATACTTATTTCTAATTTTGCCTCCTCATTAATTTTTCAAATATTTTTTCCAATAAGGGTAAAAGCGGGGAAAATGTTAAATTTATGGCATATTTAATGAGTTAAATGTCATTTCTTGTTCCCTGTGAATTAGTTAAAGTGTTATGTATTATAGACACGGGAGTATCAAAATCAACCTCTTTCAAGACCATATAATCCTCCCAGAGTTGCACAAGATGACCTTGAATAGACCAAGGCCTTCCTAGAGAATTCGCACAAAATCCTCCCCCTTCTTGAATCGGAATAAGAAGATAACCTTTGTCTTATCCATATCATGAATTTCAAAAGCCTCCTCATCAAGTTGCCAACCTTGATCATTCAAACCACCGTTAGATTATTCAGTTTTTCCCCTGTTATCAACTCAGAACAGCCTCTATCTTTTTGTTTTTTCTTCCTACTGCTTTCACCAACCTCCATACCTCTGAACTCCCCCGAAAGAAAAAAAGCTCACACTCTCAAAAGAAAAGGAAAAGAAAGAAAAAGAAAAGAAAGGGACGGGGAAAAATACCAACAACGTTCGAATAACGCCGTAGGCGAGGCTACCAGGAGAACCTCGCCAAACTCTCACAAAGGAGAGAAAAGAGCTCTCACTGAGGGGATTAGGGTAGTTAAATGAAGTTATACGGTTATTGAGAAAGAGATACTATATGGATGGCGTATATAGCAGAGTTGTGAATGGGGAAAACGGAATGATCACCTTGAGTATATATATTACGTTCATGAATATTTATTGGAACATAATTTTAGCATATTGGCACAATGAGGGAATTATGAAATGAATGAAAGTAGGAAATTAAAGAAGTGATCAAATCATTTTCAAATTTAACTGCTTAATCAACGAACAATTTTCCTAATGAGGAGATTGAATATTTAATTGTTTGAAACAAATATATATAAATGAAGGAAAACAATCAATATTGGGAAATAATTAGTAATGATATATGTATTTATTTATTGATTAAACGACCTGATCCATGTGTTTGTAAAACGGGTTTCATAGCTAATAAAGATTGGTTAAGTTGGTAAAGGCACATAAAAATAAGGTTAAATCCACATCATATTTATGTGAGGACTTTGTTGATATGTGATATATAAATATATCTGTAAGTGTTTTTTAAGTTCGGAAATATATACTGACCTTTCTAAGCTTTTGGGACACAACTCAAATAAATTTTTATGTATATAAAAAACGGGTTTCACAATGCGTTATCACGTGTTTTTAGAAGCAAATGTTGATTGATGATTTACTAAAGAATAGCCGCAATATATATATATATATATATATATTAAAATATATATATTCTCATATGCTATATCTATAGATTTTGTTTAACGAGAAGCCCAGTTAATTGACGACAAAAAGTGTTACAATTACGTCTGAGGCTCTGAGCCAAATCAAAATATTCTTGTAACAAAAAAAAAAAAAAAAGCCAAAATCTTCATTATATTATAGTTTTATATAGCATCTCGTTCGTGAATAGCAAGGCAAGTGTATGTTTGGCAACAAAAAAAAAAGCAAGGCAAGTGTATGAAAAGGATAATTTCGTATTTTGGATCTCTTCAGTCTTCACAGAAACAGTACTAAGGACAATGAGTTGTATGTGATTATTAATTTTAAATGAATATCTACTTTTGACTTATCATCAACACGCATAGTATACAATATACATTGATCCTACCGCCCTCTAAAATTAAGATTAAGGAGAATTACCTGAGAAATACTCCTCCATCACAGTCCTCTCGTCCTCTTTTGAAAGAGGCCGTGAAAAGGGAAAAAAAATACATACGAGAGGAAGCTTTATACAATATCGGAGTTCTGAGAAATGAGGGAGTTAGAGAGAAAACGCGAAGATGAAAATAAAAATAAAGATGACGGGTTATGAAAATTAAATAGCACTTTATATGGCGCTTTAAATAGAAGAGCCAAACAAGGTGGGAGAAGCTACGACGCTTTTTGTCAAAATGCAAAAGCTTCTCAATTTGGGCAAAAAAAAAAAAAGATAGCCATTTTTTGTTGGTAGAGGAAGGTGAGATTCGAGAGAATCTTAGTAGGAAACAAATACCACAATGCATGCATGATAGATGCTATGTGTATGATATGTTAGTTTTATCTAGATGCATGCTCAATAATGATATTTCTGCATACTCAATGTTTAATGTAACAAAACTATGGCCACAGTAAAACAAAAACAGAGCTTCATTTATTCAAATATGCTCTACACAATCAAGTAAAGCAAGCACATACATCACTACACAAGCAAAGATATCAAATACATGCAAGTAAGGTAAGTCCCCTACCTTAATCCTTTTCCTCCTCAAAATGCGTGCCTCATAAATCGTGCCCCAACTCGGCTCTCCACTTGATCCTATAATTTCAAATATACCATTTAGACACTTCTATAGTGTTTCTGGTGGTAATATTAGACACTTCCTTGTAAATGACTTCCTACGGCACTTCCCTGGAGAAGCACTGTAGGAAATCTTTTATGTTAAAAAAAAAAATTTATGACTTCCTACAGCACTTCCCTGAAGGAGTGTCGTAGAAAGTCTTTTTATTTTTTATTTTTTTAAAAAATAATTTTTCAAAATAATTTTATTTTCCTGATGAAAACTTTCATTTATAATCCAAAATCCACAATCCACAACAATTTACAATAAAATCCACAGCAAAATGAAAAAGCATAGCACGTATCTTTTGTAATATTGCTTCTTCATGTATCAAGCATAAAAGAACTCCAGCATTTAAGTTGTTTAAACTTGAGCTATACACATTACTTCTATGGAGGATTAAACTAAGTATTATTATATTTATAAGCTCAAAAATTTAAAAACTTACAATATATAGGAAGTTCAAGAAGACAGAGTTGACACTTCAAATAAAAACTTGAAAACAATTATGAGCACACATATATGATCATGACAGATTTTAACTAAAAAAAACCTGAACCAAATATTGAGGAAAAAAAATACTTACACGCTAGAGAGATTCTGAAAGAGGCTGAGACAAGAAAAAAAAATATGGGAGAGGAAGCTTTGTACCGCAATAGAGTTATGGAAAATGGAGGAGTTAGAGAGAACGCGGGAAGATGAAAATGAAAATGAAAAAAGCAGGGTAAAATTTAAATAGCAGTTTGTAAAAAAGCTACAACATTTTTTATTAAAGCCTCGTAGCATCCTAAATATTTTTCTTTAAAAAAAAACACCGTGAATATATTCAAAACACCACATGGCAACTTCAAATATCCAGAGCACCATGTGGTGCCCAAGGCACCACGTGGGCGCCTTATATAATTCAAGGCCGCCTTGAATATTCAAGGCGACCTTGATTGCCTTATTCGGCGCTCTATAATAGAGCGTCGGCTAAGGTCAGTTTTGGCCAACATTTTTTAATTAAGCGTTAGTTAAGGGTCAATTTTTTTTTTTGGGAACTCAAGAATGAAGCAGGTAATTTTTTTTTGACTTACTACAACACGAGATTCTAAATAATAATATATGAAGTATATCGTATATAAAGATATATAATGATTAGTTCAACTTATTCAAGACATAATGTGGTGGCATAATGCAAATAGAAAGAGAAATGAAATTACCATTATAGTGAGAGCTTTAGTTCACAAAATACAATAATTTTTGTCTACTTATCTAAACAAAATATAACAAAAGAGCCATGAAATTACCATTCTCAGAGATCTAAAAACTTCAATACATTTGGTAAAGAAAAAAACTTCAATGAAGACATAAAGATTACTAATTGGATATGAAATAATGATTAATTATGATTTTTAAATATTTTGGATATCTAGCATTATTAGAGAATATTTCGTTTTAATTCTGATTTGATTGTTATATAATTTACCATTTATTATTATTTATACTTAATTTTAGGATTTTATAATGTTCTCTCATTAATTCGGGTATAAAGGGAAAAGATGCAAAAATGCTTATATCTATTCTCAAAAGAGCATCTGACACTATAAATAATTTTTGAGTGAAAAAATACCCATCAAGATTCTAAAAGGGCCCAAAAATGCCATGATAGTTTATTTGACCAACATTGGCTGTTTAGAGAGAAAATTTTAACTGAAGATGCTTATGTGGCATAATAATATCCTTGCTAGACCAAAAAAAGATAAATACTTACATGCTCTAGAAGCGTCATCTTATTTGTACTTTGACTAGTTAAAATACAACAACTCATCTTACATTAATCCTACATGGCATATGAGTTATCTGGATAAATTTAAATTTTATGATTATAAAAAAAACATAAACTTCTTAATTCAGAAAAAAAAAAGAAAGAACACAATTCCCTCTTATCATTCCTAAAATCATAAAATTTGAATTTGTGCAAATGACTCACCTGCCATATAGGGTTAAAATAAGATTAGTTGTTGTATTCCAGTATCAAAATTACATACTTCAGGGGTATTATATCATTTGAACTCTGTAAAACATAACAACTCGGAGCATTTTAATCCTGGTTGGCTGATGGCTCATCTTAAAAGATTCAAATTTTATATTGCTTTCAACAAAAATATTAGTTGATCATCTTGTTTTTTCCCCCAAATTAAGATGTTTTTTTCTTAATAAGTATATAAATAACAAACAGAGCCTATATAAGTATCTCTCTTTGAGCCTGGAGATATGCACCAGCCTGATCTGCCCCTAGGGCTGTTCGGGATCAGGAAATATCATTCCTGATCCCGATCCCGATCTTGAAAAGTGTTCGGGAAGGAGTTTCATTCCCGATCCCGAAAATCGGGAAATTAATCTCCGATCCCGAATTTCCTTTTTTTTTTAAAAAAATCTTTATATTAAATTTTTTGTTGTGTTTACTTCAGTCTAGTATAAATATATAATTTTTCTAATATCATATTGTACCAAATAAGTCTAATACAAATATATAATTAGTCAAATATATACTTAAAGTTGTCGATTCGGCTGCAAAAAGAACAAAGACAAGAACAAAAAATTAAAATTATTTAATAAATAATAAACAAAATTAACTAAAAGAATAGATATTATTTTAAGGGTGTTAGAGATTTTCACATTTTATTTCATATTTGGTCTTGTTTTCTTAAATATTTTTAAAAAATTACATATATATATATATATATAAATATATATTCGGGATTGGGAAGTCCCATTCCCGATCCCGAAATCACATTCCCAATCCCAAAATTTTCGGGATGGGATTTTCCCCTCTCAATCTACTCAGGATCGAGACGAAAAGACTGGGAAGGGAAATTGATGAATGCCCCTGTCTGCCCCTGAACCCCACTTAAACTTTTCTATATAAAAAAACAAAAGAAAAGAAAGCGCAGATCGCGGAGCCGTATGAAGCACATACTGTCATATATTAATATTTGGAGCCACTTCTATAAAAAGTAGCCTTACCCTACCGCTAGTCGGCCAATTAATTAAGCACACCACAAAACTTGCTGTGATCGATCGTTAAGTGATTAATGGCGGCGCTCACGAGTTCTTGCTCTAAGGCCCTTTTCCGTAATGGGCGCCTTGGATCTTCTTCCCCAAGGCGTGTTTCTGCCTTTCGTTTCTCGGACAGGTTTGAACCTTCCAACTTTCGGTTCCTTCAAATTCAAAAGCTTCAAAACAAGCCTATTATTGTTTCCCCACTTCATGCTGTGCCGTCCCAACCCCTAAAGGTCTCTTTCTTTCCGGTAATTCTCATTTTCTCAATGATCGGTTTTTCCTTTACTAATTGTGAGTTTTGCCATTTTCTTTTCTTTTCTTTGTTTTTTTGTAGGAGGACTTGGAAACTGATCAAGAGCCTGAAGCACAGCAAACTGGTGGGGTCCTAATTAATTAGTTAATTACCTTTTACGTGCGAGTTTTCTACTATTAGGTATTCTAAAAATTCTAAAGACGATACACAAATTGTGCAGAGGTTGGTGGGGTCCAATTTCAGTTACAAAAAGATTACATTTTGGGCGAAGAGATATTTTTAGTGTGTAAGGATAGTAAGAGTGGTGGTTGGGATCTCAAAAATGCAATCCCAATGACCTGGTCAGAAGGGCTTCGGGGGTGGTTTGCTGAGCTGGTGGTGAGTAGAATTCATTAATATAATATAACAGAAGAAAATAAATAATATATATATACATATATATTTACTAGACTAGCTTTTCTTTATTTCTCCAGGATGTGCCAGCCACTTGGACATCAATCCAATACAAGTATATAGTTAAATCAGCATCTGGAGATGCTACTTGGCAGCCAGGGCCTCACCGACTAGTTATGTTTTGGCCAACCTTTAAACGAATAACTATATGTGAGGAATGGAGGAGATTTCGAACAAAGGAAAAAACAACTAATGGTACTTCGGTTGGAGAACTTAGCTTGAAACCAAGGTTAGTTGTTTCTTTCGCATATGAATATAATGTCCAATAAAAAGAAAGAAAAAACCATTTGTCTCCAACCTACTATAATCAAAGATGCAACCCAAAGCCTCTCTCTCTCACCACACCGTCACCATTCTGTCTCTCTTTTTTATTAATTATCTTGTATTTAGAAGTCATATTGGATATAAGACTAACTTGATTTACGTTAGACAAAATCTATCAAAAGTCTCAAAAGCTCGAACTCAAAAATTATTGGCTAGGATATCACTATCCTCTGCCGAGTGACTTGCATGTGTACTCAATATGGACTTGTCCATCGGGTTTAAGCAAACGAATCACACAGTACATTAATATATATGTTTTTTGATTGATGAATGAGTTTATATACACACACACACATTTATTTTTGTTTCACTCGGACAGGTTTGAATTTTCCATCCTTCAAAACAAGGGTCGTATTTCCCTTGTTGATGCTGTGCATCCGGTACCCCAGGTCTCTTTCTTTCTCCATCTTCTCAATGATTATTTTTAAATTCCCCATTACGATACTTGTGAGAGTTTTTAAACGATGGGTTTTAATTTGGTTTTTCCTTTTTGTAGGAGGACTACTTGGAAATTGATGATGGGCTTCAGCCTCAGCGACCTGGTGGTGGGTTCTAATTAATTACGTTTTACGAGTTTTCTACTAATATTATTATAAAAATTCTTAAGAAAAATACACAAATTGTGCAGAGAAAACAAAATTTGTTCGGATCCAATTTCAGTTACAAAAAGATTACACGTTGGGCGAACAGTTACTTTTAGTGCGTGATCCTGCTTGGGGTCTCCAAAATGCACTCCCAATGACCTGGTCAGAAGAGCATCAATGGTGGTTTGCAGAAGTGGTGAGTAGAAGTAGAATATCCATTAATGCTGCCTCCTGTCCTTAATATAAGATACAATTAATTATTTTCAGGAAATTAAAGAAGTTAAATAAATTATTTATAGTTACCATTTTTCGTTATTAAGTAATTTAGTTAACTTGATTAATTTCCCCAAATCAGTCAACTGTGTGTTGTGTTAGGTTAAGAAACGGAGTTAGTATAATCTAACTGTGGAGAAGAAATTAAAATACTGTAATTTTAACTAGACTGATTGACTACTTTCTCCCTTCTAAACAGGATGTGCCTGCTACGAAATTTTACGAGTATAGGTTTGTTCTGAAATCAACATCTGGAGATGCTATTTGGCAGCCAGCGGTTGGCCAAATAGTTGCGACTTCGAAAACTTATAACCGAATAACTATTTGTGAGGAATGGGGGAGCCATGAGCATTTACAGAGATTTTTTAGGAAATCACAAGAACAAAGAGTGAACACTAAGGTTTAGCCTCTTGATGAGCACAACGCTCCCTCATTTTTCTTGTTGATTATGTTTCCAGCGCAGGGCTTTTCACTTTCTTTTTTCCCCCTATTCCACCTAGAATAATATTACTTGCATGACAAAAAGTAGCTTTTATATGCTATTTTAGTCTTCATTGTTTGGATTTTCGAAGATTAGAGATTTGATTAATTACTTGGGTTTAATTGCGTTTTATCCTGTGTATGGTCTATTTAATCAAATGTTTATTTTTTAATTCTATGCGCTTTTGATTGTTTAAATACAAAAGAAACTAATTTTAGCCATTTTACTATTATAAACATATATTTAATTAGGGTGGAATAGAATGACATTGTATTTTCCAAGTAGCGAAATATAACTATGTTCTAGGTACACCATTCTTTGCCCACAAGTATACCTTAGTGATATGAAATTTATAATTATATTATTTACATTGGTAAATATAGCCTAAATTTAAATGTTAATTGCCTTATACAGTATCAAAGGAAGCATGATTAAATTTTATATTGACTTTGCAGCATAATTGTTATCATTTAAGTGCGTGCTTGGGAAAAACTAAAAGGCACTTTTTGCTTGTAAAACTAGGGTTTGGGTTTGGGGTAGCCAACCGGGTAAAAATTTTGGAAAATTGCTTTATGATTCAAAATCATGGTTTGGGGCTTTATGGGAATGACACGCAGCAACCTTATTTACCCCCTGCCTCTATTGTTGGTGCCTGAGGGTTCTATTTGTCAACCGTTGGTGGTTAGGGCAAACGTTGGGTTCAACACGACGGCATAACTTCAATGCAGACATAAAATCAAGAGAAAAGCTCACAAAAGAATTTTAAAAATAGAAAAGGATAAAATGATATTTCAAATATTCATAATTCTAGAAAAATGTTATCCCTCATCGGCAGCTGGCATGGCCAGATTTCCGACGGGAGTAAATATTCCTAAAGTGGTGGGTGAGGTTAGAACCCTCGCCACTTTGTTTTCCAAAAGATTTGGCCACCAATGGTTTTCAATACATTATTATATGTGAACAATATATATATATATATATGTTAACTTTTAATCTTTAACACACACTCATTTATAAGTTAAATTGAGAAATTTATGACATCTCATTAGGTTTTAACAACTTTTGTTCACTAAATAATAAATTCGCATTATTAAGTCATTCATAAGTTTTGTTAAATTCATCATATTTCATTTGGTTTTAACAACTTGTGAATTTTTTTATGGGAAAACGAAAATCTTCAAATTCTAACAAAATGTGGTGAGTTCCTTAATAAAACTTGTGAATGACTTGATAGTTTGATTTTTTTTTGCAAAACGAAAATTATTAAAATCTAATGAAATGTCGTGAATTTCTTAACAAAATTTGTGTAAATGACCTGATAATGTTTTACTTAGTAAACAAAAATTGTCAAAATCTAATAAAATGTCATGAATTCCGTAACAAAAGTTGTCAAAATGGACTTGGCCAAATAGTTGCGACTTCGAAAACTTATAACCGAATAACAATTTGTGAGGAATGGGGGAGCCATGAGCATTTACAGAGATATTTTTAGGAAATCATAGGAACAGAGAGCGGACACTAAGCTTTAACCTCTTGATGAGTGCAACGTCCCCTTATTTTTCTTGTTGATTCTCTCTCCAATGCAGGGCTTTTTACTTTCTTTTTTCCCCTTATTCCACCTAGAATAATATTACTTGTATGATAAAAAGTAGCTTTTATATGCTATTTTATTCTTCATTGTTTAGATTTTCAAAGATTAAAGATTTGATTAACTACTTGGGTTTAACTGTATTTTATCCCGTGTATGGTCTATTTAATCAAATGTTTATTTATTAATTTTATGCGCCTTTGATTGTTTAAATGCATGAGAAACTAATTTTAGCCATTTTTCTATTATAAACATATATTTAATTTATTTAATCAGGATGGAATAAAATGACATTGTATTCTCTAAGTAGCTCAAATATATTAGGAAATATAACTATGTTCTAGGTACACCATTCTTTGCCCACAGGTATACTTTAGTTATACAAAATTTATGATTGTATAATTTATATCGGTAAGCATAGCGTAAATTTGATGGTTAATTGCCTCATATACTATCAGCGTAAAGCATGATTAAAGTTTATTTTGATTTTGTGGCATAATTGTTATCATTTAAGTGCACTGCTACAAAAAAGGGCAGTTGTGGTGCTTCTTTTTACAATATCTGAGGTGCTTAGGGAGTGCTACATATCCCATCGCTACTAAAAGAAGTTGTGGTTCTTAGGATGTATATATATATATATATTAAAAAAAAATACTTCTTATAGCGCTTCCTAGAGAAAAGGCCATAGGAAGTGTATGGTTCTTGACGAAGCGTCACAGGAAGTCTATATATATTCTTAAAATTTTTGCTTACTGTAACACTTTTCTAAAGAAGTACCATAGGAAGTATGATTTTGTTTTTAAACAAAAAATCATATTTTTCTCTGAGAACACTATATTTACAGTTGACAACACACTTTAAACACATTTCCCTATCCACAGCAAAATGAAGAAAAACAAACCACAATCAAATAACTTCAAAATGATATAAATTAACAAATAACTAATTAACAAAATCATTACTAAGTAAAATACAAGTGTTAAAAATAAATAATTATTTTACTTATACAACTTATCAATGTTAACAATTACTACAACAACTAAAAGTTATAAATGCTACATATCTTCACATACAACTTATATATAATAACATTTAATTTCATCTCATTTATTTTTCAGCATGTAAAAATAAGAATAATCATTTCATATTTCATAATAAATTACATATAAAAGACATTGAGCAAATTAAACTATTAACTACTAATAAAATTAGATTTTTAAGCTCAAAAATTAAAAAATTTTGAGTGTATAGGAAGTTTGAATAGAGTAAGCTGAAACCTCAAGAATAACACCTGAAAAAAAAATTAATCAAGGAAAAAGAGAAAGACAAAGTTACATGCATGTTTAAAAAAAGAAAAAAGAAAAAGAAAAGAGGTTGGTTAAAAAGACAATATGTTGTAAGTAGCTTTAAAATATTAAAAAAAAAGAAAAGAAAAGTGAGTGGATACATACTTATAGGACGAAATGAAGTTATAAGGAGGAGGAAATGGGACCAAAAGGGAGGAGGAGTGGGGTCAGTTTGGTGCATGAAATGGGACCAAAGAAATGAGGAGGAAATGCTGAAAATAAAAAGAGGAGGGGGGGAAATGTGAGAAGTGATGGAACAAAGGAATGAGAAGGAAGTGCCGATCAAAGTGGGGATAGTGATGAGTAACAAAAAGAGGGGAAGGAGGAAATGTGGGGACTAAGAGGATAATGAGTGATGACATGTGTAGGATGAGGAGTGGGGACCAAGAGGATAAAGGTGATGGAAATAAATTGAGGAAGAGGGAAGGGTTTGAAAAAAAAGAAAAAGAAAAGAAACATTACTTTGTGTGGCACTTACATAAAATGCGTAGTAGTTATGACACTTCCTTAAATAAACGTCATATAATGCCACCAAACAGTTGTGACACTTATCTAAGAAAGGGTCACAACATACCAATTTCTTGGTTTTAGAATCCAAAAGAAAAGAAGTGCCATAAAGCATTCGTCACTATTTCCTGTTTTGTAGTAGCGGTGTGTGTTTGGGAAATACGAGAAGGCATTTTTTGCATGTAAAACTAAGGTTTGGGTTTAGGGTAGCCAAACGAGTAAAAATTTTGGAAAATTGCTTTATGATTCAAAATCATGGGCTGGAGCTTTATGGGAATGACACGCAGCAGCCTTGTTTAGCACTGCCTCTATTGGCGGTGCTTGAGGGTCCTATTTGTCAGCCGTTGGTGGTTAGGGACAAGCGCTAGGTTCAGTACGAAGACATAACTTCGTGCAAACATAAAATCAAGTTAAAATATCATAAAAAGAATTTTAAAATTAGGGAAGGACGTAACGGTGTTTTGAATATTTATAATCTCATAAAAATGTTAATATTTGATTTATTTTTTTTGAAATTAAAATGAAATGACCGCATTTCCTTTGCACACATATATATATATATTTAAAAAAATACCCCTTATCGGCTGCTGACACGGTCAGAGCTCCTACGGGAATAAATATTCCTAAAATGGTGGAGTGTGATTTAAACTTCCACCACTTTGTTTCTGAAAGATTAGGCCACCAATGGCTTTCAATACATTATATCCCAGCAAATATATATATATATATATATATTAACTTTTGATCTTTAACACAAACCCATTCATTAGTTTTGTTAAGAAATTCATAACAATTCATTAGATTTTAACAAGTATAGTTTGCCAAGTAAAAAATTCAAACTATCAAGTCGTTCACAAGTTTTATTAAAAAACTCACAACATTTCATTAGGTTTTAACAACTTGTGAATTTTTTTTGGAAAAAAAAAATTGTTAAAACTTAATACAATATTATGAATTTCTTAACAAAACTTGTAAATGACATGATAGTGTGACCTTTTTTCTTGACAGACAAAAATTGTTAAAACCTATTGAAATATCGTGAATTCTTTAATAAAATTTGTGAATGAGTTTGTTTAAATATAAAAAAATTAACAGACACGCGCGGGGGCGTGCGTTAGTTAAAGATAAAAAATTAACGCGCGCGCACACAGCTCGTGTGTGATGTACTCCCTCTGGTCCTAATTATAAGACAAAGTTGACTTTTTTGGAGAAATTAAGGTAGCCAATTAAATCACTTTAGAATATTTATATTTATATTTTTTTCTTCAAACTAAGTAATTTTATCAATAAACTAATATATAATCTAAAGATACTAAAAATATAAATACTCTAAAGTGATTTAATTGGCTTCCTTAATTTCTCCAAAAAAATCAAGTTTATCTTATAATTAGGACAGGAGGGAGTATTGAAAATTGGTGGGCAAACAAAGTCGTTAAAGATAAAAATATTAACACACACACTGCGCGTGTGTTCGTGTGTGATATATTGAAAATTGGTGGGCAAACAAAGTGGTGACTGGTGAAGGTTCAAACCCCTACCCACCACTTTGAGTATATTTGTTCCCGCGGTGGTGCCTGACAGGGGGATAATATTTTTTTTTTGAAAAAAAAAATATATATATATATATATATAAGGGTAATTTGGTCATTTTCTTTTAATTTTAAAAAGGACAAATTGAGCCTAACATCTCCTTAGTATTATGAACATTCGAAATACCTTTTTGTCTTTTAGCATTTGTAAAGTTCTTTTATTGAATTTTCCCTAAAATCAACAATTTTTTTCATGCTTAATTGTTTTATTTGGAAATATTTGGTTTAAATTTTAATTTGATTTTTTTGTTTTACTATCATTTATTGTTATTTTGATGAATTGGTAATGAAGTCCTCTATTGCTTCCTTTTCTTCTGAGATTATAAATCATATGACTGTAGCTTTTGATGATGTTTATTTCATGAATTTAATATCTTTGTTTTGTTGGACATTGTAGATGTTCTCCAAGTTGAAGGAGAATAGATTCCCAGGTGAAATTGAGTTGAAGGATCTTGTTATTGGCAGAAGCATAGCAAATACTCCGTACAAGATATGCTTCTGTGATCTGATCCAAGAATGTTCACATGGCTGAATTCCTCAGCATCAAAAGGTAATTATGTTAATTCAGATTTACAAAATGGATTGTAGAGATCAGATTTCTTGTGTTAGCTATCTGCCCTGTACAGAGTATGTCATGCAAATTATCTCACAAACAAGCCTTCTGCATAGCCATTTTTATTTCTTTTGGGATTTGTACGATAGGCATAGAGCTTGATGAAGTGTGTGTTTGGGAGAGCTTAAATAAGGGCTTATTTGAGAAATAAGCCCTTATTACGCAAGCCGAGAAAAAACTCCTCTCACATACTTACCTCGTATACCGTGAATCACGAATTATAAGCACTTATTGCCCAAAAATAAGCTCTTCCAAACACACACGAAGAGTTGGGGATCAAACCCTAAACCTAGTGCCTTCAAGGGCATATCGTATGTCACTAGACCAAATGGTCTTCATCAGCGCGTATCTTTTCATCCCTGTTTCTATGTTTGTTTAGATAAAGAAAGTAAAAGCAACAAAATATATAACTTTATGATAAGGCACATGGGATGATCAACAAGTTATTTTGGCATTTCTTGACCCTCCCCGAAAGAAGCATTCTGTAACTGGGTCATTTCAAAATGTTATTTATTTAGTATAATATAAAAAAAATTAAGTCACAGAGGAGATTGTTTTATATCTCAAATTTGATTTTACTTTATTGAGGCAGAACATAATGAGAGGTGAATAATTTGAATGGAGAAAGCATAAAAATATACCCAAGGCATATTGAAAAGCATGTGATGGAAATTGTTGTAGTGATAAATTTTGCAACATGTGATAGTTGTGATTGGATGATATGCAATGGCAGTGTCCTTTTTCACTAACTCCTTTTCAAGAATGTCCTTAAAAGAGAAGCTTATGAGTCGGGCTCACTTGTGGGATAAGAAGCCCATTGTGTAATTATGGTCCAAAGACAATATTTTGAAGCTTATAGAGTTGTTATGGCCCAATATAAGCCCGGAAAGAAGGCCAGTGAGAAATAGTGGTCCAAGAAATTATGAAGATAACCCCAGTATCAAACGAGGCCCAAATGAGCATCTTATTAGTCTTTCTTTTTTGGGTCTTATAGAGTTAAGACATTATTTTGATGGAGGAAAATGCAAATTAGCATGAATATGATTGATATCAGCTTAAAAGCAAGGTATTAAAATTCGGATTGGGTATTGAATCGGTCGGGGTATTGGGTTAAGGGTCCGTTGGTCAGACCGGGGCCAGACCGGAGCATCTTATTTTTTGTTTTTTGTTTTTCGCTTTTCGTTTTGTATAATTTCATCCCAGAAATAATAAAAATGGAGCAATATGGCCATTTTTTAACACCCACTTTTATTGACAATTGATATACTGATTTTTTTTTTACCAAAATTGATAGTGTGGCAGACACATGGCATTCTGACCTGCCACCTCGTCACTAGACCCCATCTTCTCCCCCCCCCCCCCCCCTCTCACCCCCACTCTTCTGTACGTTGCTCTGTGCAAAACTGCAAACCCTTCTCTTCTTTGCATGCTTATTCTTTATCTCACCATCTAATCACCTTCAACAACTTTATCTCACCATCTTCACATGTTTCACTTGTCATAGGGTGTGTTTGTTTTGGTGATTGGAAAAGTAACTTATTTTTACTTAAATTTATGGAATATTAAGATTAGAAAAAAGTTAGATTGGGTAAAATGATGAGTGTTTGGATTAGAGATTGGATAAGTAACTTATGTAAAAGTTAATGATGTTTGGTTTGACTTTTAGATAAGTGAATTTTGTATTAATTAAGAGAAAAAATTGTAAAAATTATGAAAAATGAAAAAATGAAGGGATAATTGTGAAAAAAGTCATCATTGGCAACTTAATTGCCAATAGGACTTGGGAAGATATCTACACACGGAGGGATTTTTTCACAATTTTCTCAAAAATTAACTTTGAAAATTTGATAATGGTACAATTGTAATAAAATTATATCAAACTCTAATTTAAATTGATACACTCCAAAAGTTTTTTCTATTGTGCACCTCAAGCTTAAATCTTTAAAATTATATCAAATTCTAATTTAAATATTAAATCATAACTCATATTTTCACATAGCTCAAAATCTCATAAAATAAACAGATTAAAACCTCAATAATACCTCAAATAATCCAAATAAATTATTTAAACTAAATTTAATGGGTAAAAACACTATATAGAAACTAATTTATGACATGTTTATAAAAAAAAATTGATTATAAAATCATAAAACAACTAAATAATAAATCTAAGCTGATTAAAATTAATTATTAATTATTCTCTACATTTCTACAGTGATATATTAACAAAACTCAAAACTTGTCTAAACTCTTATCCCAAAGCATTCTCTAATTAGCAGAAGATTACTATATAAAGAAATAGAAAATTATTTAGAACATTTTTCATGAAAAAATTTTTGTGATTAGAAGTGATTTTGAGTACCTCATTGATCCCCAAAAATATGAAAATACTCCTATCAATATTATTTTACACACACACATGCACATAAGCTCCATTTTGAGGCTTATGACTTTTTTTACCTTAAATCTAATCGCCGAAACAAACACCCATTATAACTTTTTTACTGTTTAAGTCCGTTTGTGACACTGTGTAAGTCCGATTCCTCGTTAAATCGCCGAAACAAACGAGCATATATTCCATGGGCACGGAATTTGAAAGGGGAAAATTCCAAAAATAAAAAATAAAAATGGGAAAAGATAAATTGATGCTACAAATTTATAAAATCTCATGTTAGAATTGAAGTAGGAATATAGGATTTTCAATTCTGACCAAATTGATCTGAGTTCAGTTGTGAAACATGAAATTGAAGTCATCAACGCAAAATCTAATGTTGTTAATATAGATACAGATATTATTATTAACCCCTGAAAGTTATGCTCTCAAAATTATCACTGGTTTACATGAAAGTAAAGTCGTTAATTTAAAATATGATGTTATTAATATAGATACATAAGTTGTTATTGAACCCTGAAGTTTGTGTCCTTAAAATTTTCCCTGATTTTTGGGATATGAAGTTGTAAAACATAAAAATAAAGTTGTTAGTGAAAAACCTTCAATGTGCGGATTATCTAGCAAGGAGGGCTCAAATGAGTAACCAAGAATATGAGGAAACAGGGACATTCCCCTGCGGAGTGCAGTGAGCTCTTTGCACTGGAATGTGGAGAATCACTATAAGATCAATCTGTGATGCCTAATTCCTAGGTCTTTTGTAATTTATAAGCTTTGCTTGCCTTTGTACTCAGAAAAGAGGGAGAATTATACTGTAGTCCCATGGAAAGGAATATATGAAGCAATGGTCCCGCGAAATGCTGAAATTATTGTCAAATCCCATGGGACCATTTCGTAATAAATTGCAGGTGAGAAATATCATAAACACCCTTGTCAGATAAATAGAGAAAGGGATGCAAAATGCTGTCAAATGACGTCCGTAATAGCTCTGGAGATGGAGACGCAGAAGAATGCTGAATTTCAAAATTTTCCTGCTGGAAAGGGGAGCTTCGGGGATGGTCGGTGATGGGTTTTTGTCGTTGAGCTTGTTGATAAACGAAAGCGAAGCGGATCAGATCTATGTTCCAGAATCGCAAGAAATTCTGGGCCAGCATGAAGATAAAGTTTGGACAATTTTGATGGATGTAAAGAGAAGGAGGATTTTTGTATGAATATGCGTGTAAACTAAAAAGGCGGAGCTAGTAAATGCAATGGATATGCTTTGACTGTGATTTCAATGGGTTTGAGTATGATTTAGTATGCTATGTTTTTGCTGTCATTATACTCTATTTTCTGGTTCATTGTGCTGTGTTTCTGTAATAGAAGAGCTAAGGAATGAAGATAAGGGTGAAAGGTGTGTGGCTACATAACCTGATGTGTGTAGGAAAAAATGTGTTGTTAATGGAAGCAGCGATAGTTGTCAATGGAGACTGTTGAATTTCTTGATGACAATTATATGTCATATTTAAATGTTTTTTTTTTATAATTAAAGGATTTGTTGATTGATGTTCGTTTTGGTCCTGATAAATGGAAAAATCTGTCTGATTTTTGTGGGTATTGTCTTCTATATGCTTGTAAACTATAAATGTAAACCTAGTAAATATAATGGATATGCTCTGACTAAAATTTCAATATGTTTGAGTATGGTTTAGTATGTCGTGCTCTTGAAATTATCCAAGAAATTATGGTTCAGTGTGAAATTATGGTCCAAGACAATATTTTGGGGCTCGTAGGGTTATTATGGTACAAAAGAAGCCCGGACAAGAAGCCCACTGTGAATAATTATCCAAGAAATTATGAAGATAACCCCAGTATCAAGCGAGGCCCAAACTGAGAATCTTATTTGTTTCAATTTTTTGGGGCTTATAGAGTTAAGACATTATTTTGATGGGGCAAAATGCAAATTAGCATGAATATGATTGATATCAGCTCAAAAGAAAAAATAATGGTCTTCTCGCTATCTTTAGGTCGAATTTTCAGGCTTTACGTCTAACTATTACTTGATGATATCTCGTGACCTAAAACATATATATTTTTACTGGGATTCTAACTTTTTTTTTTAATAGAAAGGAAATGCCAAAGCATTGAGACACAATCCTACAATATAAAATAGTAGTTCTGATGTAAAAACTATTTAACTAATTTAATTAGATTTAAAAAGTTAGTGAAGTTAGTTAATCATGATAAATATTACTTGTTTTTTATTCAAAATACTCTTATTTAGAATAAGATCCACCATATTATAATGTTTGATGCTCGCTTTTTATGTATTTGATGCTAGTTTATAATTTTTTAAAATGAAATTTCTTAGATTCAAGATGATTTTTTTTAACGTCATGCGTTATTAGATGCTAGTGTGCGGATTTTAAAATGCTTAAAATTATTTTGTTTAAAAATAAAAAGTAGAATTTTCTCTGCAGGTTCGTGGTTTACTTTATAGTACTTGCATGCTTATTCTTTATCTCACTATCTAATCACCATCAACAACTTTATCTCACCATCTTCGCATGTTTCACTCGTCATATTCCATGAGCAAGGAATTTGAAAGGGAAAAATTCTAAAAAAATATAATTAAAAATGGGAAAAGATAAATTGGTGCTGTGAATTTATAAAATCCTATGTCAGAATTGAAATAAGAATCTTGGATTTTTAATTATTGAAGTAGGAATCTGGGATTTTCAATTTTAACTAAATTGTCTTCAGTTCAGTTATAAAACATAAAAGTAAAGTCATCAACGTAAAATCTAATATTGTTAATATAGTTTTAGATGTTGTTATTGACCCCTGAAACTTGTGCTCTCAAAATTATCCCTGGTTTTTGGAATATGAAGTTGTAAAACATGAAAGTAAAATCGTTAATTTAAAATATGATGTTGTTAATATAGATATAGATGTTATTAATGACTCCTGAAATTTGTGCCCTCAAAATTATCTTTGATTTTTGGGACATGAAGTTGTAAAATATGAAAATAATGTCATTAATGTAAAATATGATGTTATTAATATAGATAGAGATGTTGTTATCGATCCCTAAAACTTGTGCACTCAAGTCAGGGCATTTTAATCATTTGGTTAGAATTGAAAATCCCATATTTCTACTTCAATTATGACATGAGATTTAATAATTTCACAGTACCATTTTATCTTTTCCTATTTTTAATTGTATTTTTCTGAAATTTTCCCAATTTGAAATCAAAGCATTTGCAATTAATAATTTAATTTGTTCATTAAAAAACGATCGGTTTTTCGCTAGCAAATCAAAGCATGACGAACAGAATATTTTAAATTATGTATATAGAAGGAGGTGGAGGGTGTTTAGAGAGAATAGTGAAGCCCCATGCAAAACGTGGAGAGGGAGTGGCCGTTATTGGAGATCGTTTTTACTGTTGGACTTGGTCACAACGTCGGTGGGCTAATTCTATAACTGTCTTTGACTACAAGTTGATTCAATATTATTCCTTCATTTTTAATAATAATAATAATAATAATAATAATAATAAAGAGTTGATTTAGATCATTTTTAATATATATTCTGATGCATATATATTTAATGTAAGCACGAAAAAATAATCGAGGCGTGCGTGTCCAGTACCAGAAAGTAAACCAGTGCGGATAATCTTTTCCAAAATACTAACAACCTAATACAAAACCAAAATTTTCATTCTAGTTTGTATATATAGCATCACGTTCGTGATTACTAAGGCAGGTATGAAAAGGATTATTTTGTATTTTGGATATCTTCTCACAGTGAAACTACTGGGGACAAAAATCTGTATTTGATTACTACCTCAGCTCTTTAACGTAAGATTCAATTGATTAATTTGAAACAATTAAGAAAATTAAATAAATTATTTTTTTTGCTAGGCACAGGTATTCTCCTATTCAAAGCAGTTTTGTTTGAGACATTGTCGGGCACTAAATGTGAGGATGTCTCCTAACGGAGATTCGAACCTGGGTTCGTCATATTGTGAAAGACTAGCCCTTTATGCTAATTAAACTCTACTTCCATTAGTTGAATAAATTACTTAATCATTTCATATATTACATTATCTCGGTGAAAAAACTCACGTATTGTTAAATTACATATTAATTTATAAGTCAGACAAATTAGTTTGGGAAAAAATTAATTATAAATATTTTAAAGTAGTTTATTTAACTTTCTTAATTTCACCAAATTAGTCAATTGAGTCTTATATTAACAACCGGAGCTAGTACCAACACAATATTGGTCTAATAATGTAAAACCCCACTAAATCCTTCTATGTCTTAAGTTTGAGCCTGCTAAATATGCACGTGACTTGTAATTTTCTCCTTTTTTTTAATATTCATTTTAATTTATTAGGATTAACGATTGCATTTGCAAGCGTAGAGCTTCCTTTAATTAGAAGCAAGAATTAATACGTCAGGAATCAATGTTACTGTTAAAATGATACACATAACTGTGCATAGGTTTTCTTATATTTTACTAATATATACATTTAACTTAATTATCCCCTCAATTTGTTTTTAATTTTTGACCTGGCAAGGAAGAAAATAAAAAGAGGGAAGGGAGGGAAGGAGGCACGTGAGACATACGGTGGAATTTACTTTGCGTGAGGTGCTCATGGTGATGGTCTTGCTGGTTTTAAGGATCATTTTAGTTTTTTAAGTTTATAAAGTTTTTTTTTTAATCCTAAAAACTTAACATCATTAATGTATCTAACAAAAAATACTGACTAAGCAAAGTTAAGTGAGGACAGTACAAATATATTAGCTAATGAAGCAAGCTAGACTTGCAACACCACACTTCATTTAATTTTAATCTTACTTGGCATTTACTTAATTTATATTATTTTATTTTTTAAACAAAAATATATTTTAGACAAATTATTTTCCAATTATTTTAATCATTTTTTTTATTTTAGTCCATTTTTTTTATCTCAATCAGATTTTTATTTAAAAATAAAATAATATCAATGAAGTACATGTCATGTAGGATTAAAATAAAATGAGTTGTTGTATTGCAAGTCTAGCTTGCTTTATCAATATTGCACTGTCACCATTTAATTTTGCTTGATCAGCATTTGCCATCCGAATCGTTCACAATGTTAAGTTTTGAGTTCTAAAACTATACTTTATAAGCTTAAAGGACTAAAATGAACCCACCTATAAACATAAAGGACCAGAATTATACTTTGGCCTTGCTTATATTTTTAACTCCCACAATTATGATTTACTGCACTTTAACCGCCATGCATATATTTTAAAAAGATTAAATGTTGCTATAACATTTTCTGAATAAAGAAAACAATTCCTCCTCCTCTTCCTCCTTCTTTTTATTATTATTATTATTATTTTTCCACCCTTAATACTGCATATGGTTTAATTTCCCTATTCTTGATTGAAAAAAATAGCTTGATTACCCTTCGTTGCCTTATTTTCCCAAATTAAAATATTATCAAATGCTAACCTGTTAAATTTAATTAATTTTCAACAACAACAACAATAATTGATAAAAAAAAGGGAGAATTAGGGAGAAGAACTAAGAAAAAGAAATATTTATTAATAAGGATCTTAAAAATTGTAATTATTTGAAAGCATATATATTTTGATAAAATAATCAAAACCTAAAAAAGAAATTTGACGATATCTCCATATATATTTTGATAAAATAAGTCTACATAAAAATCAATATATTTATGATATTCTCTCGCATGCGCATTGGATTATCTTGAAAAGTCACTCAAATTAAAATAGCATCTAAAATCTAAAAGTAATTAAAAATCTACCTCTTTCTAAGTTTTGATTTTAAAAAAAAAAAACCTTAAAAAATCACAAAAAAAGCTTTATCATTGCACCTTGTCTTGGAATTGTGATTTACAACATTTTTTAGCTTCTCTATTGTTGCTAATACAAATTCTTGATGAATAAATTTCAAATACAATTATACTAAATAATTTCAAAAACATAAAATTAGTAACCAATAATAATTAACTGTAATGCTTGAGATAGAGTTAGAAAAAAGGTAAGGGGTTCGGTTACAGTTAATTTTGTAATTGACAATTTATATTTTGATTTTAAGTTCTTCAAAATAGTTATAATTTTTAAAATTCTTATTAATAAATATTTCTTTTCTTTAGGCCTTCTCCCTAATTTTTGCTAAAGAAAAATCATAAAAGACTAACAGTGGTAGCATTAGAAGACTGAAAGCGTGCTACATAGAATTAAAGAATAAAGCTAAAGCCATATATGAAATTAGATGACCGAATATGTATTTCTGACTTCTGTGCACTGAAATTTCAAAATTAGATAAACGTATGTAGAGAGGTAGGTGATATGAGAAGTAATGATATTTTAACTACAAATAATATAATACACTAATCCAACTATTCACCTCAATTAATATCATGTACATTAATAACCATTTTAGAAAAAAACACACATATATCCTCCATTTGCCAACCTCAGGACTAACCGAATTCGTCTCTCGCCACCCCCCTCTCTCTGTCATACTGTAACCAGCGAACCAACTCTCACCTTGTACGAAAGCTTATTTGAATCATATATTTAATATTTCTTTATTGAAGAATATTTAGAAGCCGAGTATTCTTATAGTTTAAAAGAGGAAGAATACAAGTAAATATAAACCCAAGAAAAAATGTACTTATTATATTTGTCAAGAAGAGGGTCATTATGCAAATGAATGTCCTAATAAAAATAAAAATAAGAAAGAAACTAAGGTATATGAGACCTTAGAAGAACAAGGCTATTATCCTTGTGAAGAATCCGAGTACTTGATTTCAGAAAATGAATGCTCATTTTATGAAATTACTAGTGAAAGTGGTATCAGAGCCTAGTTCTACAGGATCTAATAGTTCTTTAGAACCTAAAAGAATTAGTAAAGAAGATAAAGGTAAAGAAAGAATATTCGATTATCTTTATCTTTAATGATTAGTTTAAAGAGTAGGAAATTAGAAATAGAACAAGAGTTAAACAAGACCCGAAAGTTAGAAATAATTAATCAGGGATTATCGATTAATTTAGAGCCAATTAAGAATCATTTAGTGGTTCTTAAACAAGAGTTAGAATGAACAAGTGAGCAGATTAGAATTGAATATGAACTAACCTGAGAGAAAATTAGTGAAGAAAGTTCTAGTAAAAGTACTAGAATGATTTATAAGACAATAGAAACTCCTCCTCCTCCTTTCTCTTTAGCAATTCCAAATGCTATTGATAAAGAAATAGAAGAGTTAAAAGCCATCTTAGCTGAAAAAGAAAAGAGAAAAGCTGAGAGAAGGAAAGGAGAAGAATTAAGGCAAAAAGAAAAAGATGCCTAAGAAAAGAAAAGAAAAATTCTATTAGAATTAAAAGCTAAAATAGAAGAAGATAATAATAATGTATATTTTATTACTCATTGTAAAACGGGTTTTAATGTTGCATTATTAAATAATCCAGTTATTCATCATTATACTCAGAGTTTAACAGCTCAGCCTGGTGAGTTAGTGATGAAAATAATAGCTGAAAATTCTGATAAATAGACGATGTATTAATTTTTTCAAAAAGCCTAGAAGAGAATAGAAAACATTTATTTGCTTTTGCTTGTAAAGCTTTTGAAAATGGATTAGTGTTATCCAAGAAAAAGGCTGAAATAGGAAAAGCCCAAATAGAATATTTAGGTTTAACTATTAAGCCCAAAGGAGTTGTAGAATTACAACCCAATATTATTCGGACTATTTTAACTTTTCTGGATAAAATCCAAGATAAGAAATAACTTATGTTGTTTCTAGGACATCTTAATTATGCCATGAACTTTATTCCTTATGGAGCTTTAGTTTGAGGAAAAGTACAGAAGATGATTAGAAAAGATAAGCCAAGTTGGAGGCTCTTCTAGGCTCTCAAAACAAATATATGAGGAGCTTTCAAAGCCAAGTTATACTTCAAAGAAGTATATTACTTCGACTCACAACTGATTTAAAACAGTTCATAAGGAATTCCAGTCCTTTGAGTGAAGTCAAGAAAGACTTAGCTAGTTCTTCTGGTTTAAGCGAGAAAAGTCTTCCTGGTAGCATACTGGAAGCAGAAAAGCCAGAAGCTTTGCCTTTTGCAATATCCAAGAAAAGCGACGAGGAGTCTAAAAGTGATAAAGATTCCAATGACTCAAACAAAGAAGATAAAGAGAAATCCTCCCTTCAGGATTTCAATGATTTATCTAAAGAAAAACTCAACAAATTAAAATCCAAAACTGAGACTTTAATTGAGACTAGAGTCTATGAAGTTAAGGAAGTTATAAACTCTGATTTGGAGAAATTAACCCAAGAATTACTCGGACAAAATTTTATGCAGGTACTGAAGAAGAAAGCTGTTAAGTTGGGGTTTACCTATGTAGAAAAAGCAGAATAGGTACCACCTCATCCTAAACAGTTTCCTAAGTTACCCGAAAACACAAAATCCTGAGAACAATTCCTTCTAGAATATAACCGAGTATTTACCCTTATGAACCAAGGGAATAACCAAGAATCCACAAAAACCTTTGCCATAGATTATGAGAGTTTTTATCCAAAAGACTTAGCATTGTGTGGAGCACCCAAAGGCGTGATTAAACTTGCATTTAATTACAGATATCTATCTTTAGCCTATTTTGAAAATCATACCCAAGCTGAAGATTTACCCAAGCCAATTGTGTCAGCCCTAAAAGAGTTAGACAAAATTGGACCATCCAAAATAAAGTTTGCCAAGTTTACTATAGTTCCACCTGAATTCTCCTCTGCAGGTCCATATATTTGCCAAGTGGGAACGGTAGGAAAAGTCGAGAATATAAATTTAAAAATAAAGAAAAGTCAGCCGAATGTGAAAGCTGAATTCAATGAAGATTATATTCATCTACGAAGAGCAGCATGATATATTCCTTATCTCCTCGAGATAGATGAAATAATTGAAGATGGTGAGGCTTAGACCTACCACGTTATAGACTCTGTAGTAGTGTACTGTCAGAAGAAGAATCCAGTGAAAAAAGGCGTGATGAGTCAGCTCACTGCTTTTAGCCGAAAAACCTATATCTCTATGTAATGTGAGCTACAAAATCTTGAGCAAGGTTCTTGCAAACAGGTTGAGATCTGTGATGAAATACTTGATACACCCGACTCAATGCAGCTTCATCAGGGGAAGACAAAGTTGTGATAATATCATCCTGGCGCAAGAAGCTATTCACACTATGAGAACCATCAGAAAGAAGAAATGATACGTAGCTATCTAGGTGGATATGGAGAAAGCTTTCGATAGACTAGATTGGGACTTTCTGAAATTTAATCTTTATAGTCTTGGTCTGAATGATCACTTTGTGATGCTCTTGATGATGTGTGTGACCTCTACTACTATGAGAGTTGTATGGAATGACTCATTATCAAATCTGTTTCACCCAACAAGAGGTGTGAGACAAGGAGATCATTTGACTCCCTATTTATTCATCTTGTGTATGGAAAGGCTGAGTCAATTAATAAACCGGGAAGTGGAACAAGGTAGGTGGAAACTGCTAAAACTTAGTCGGTCTGGACCAAAGCTCTCCCACCTCTTTTTTGCAGACGATCTACTTCTATTCAGTGAGGCTTCCTCAAATCAAATGGAGAAAATCAGAGATTGGATGGCATATTTCTGCAGAGTGTCAAGGCATAGAATTAGTCTTCTAAATCAAAAATTTTTGCCTCAAGAAATTTCCATTTCCATATAGCAGTGGAACTTGGGCAAACACTAGGAATCAGTATCTCAGCTGATCTGGGCAAGTACTTGGGAGTTCCTATACCCCACAAAAGAACCACCAAGCTTACTTATGCTCCTCTGGTTGCTAAACTTTAAAAGAAACTTTCCAATTGGAAGGAAAAATTCTTGAGCATGGATGGGAGAACCGTCCTGATAAATTCTGTTCTCTCAACACTTTCATTTTATTAGATGCAAACCACCATTCTTCCTAAAGGGTTTTTATAAGATCTTGAGAGAGTGAATAGAAATTTCTCCTGGAATCAAGGGCATGAAGGCAAGAAGATGCACTTAATTGCTTGGGAGAAAATCAAGATTGACAAAAAAGAGGGAGGCCTAGGCATTAAAGACTTGTCTAGTCAAAATAAAGCTCTCATTATGAAATTATGCTGGAACCTAATTACTAGGCCCAATGCCTTATGGGTGAGAGTTCTCATATCAAAGTACGGACAGTATACTTCCAAGGGTTGAAAGGAAGAGAAACCAATCTGTAGTGTAGAACGCAATTACATCAGTATGGGATTCATTCAGGAAAGCTGTAGGGAGCAAGCAACGGAGTGGCAATTCAACAAATGCTTGGTGGGGTTTATGGACTAGTCTTGATCAACCGCTTATGTATTATGTTGACAGAAAACAGAACTTAATCAATCCAGAGGAAGTGGTTAGCCAATTCATCGGTCCAGATGGAGGGTGGGACTTGCATAAATGGGGTATGTACTTGCTGTGGTGGGTGATAGAAAAGATTAAGAAAGTCTCTCCTCTTTCCCTAACAGGTGATGACACATTTTGGTGGAGAGAATCCTCTGATGGAAACTTCAGTGTCAAATCCGCCTATTCCATGATCTATTCATCACTTACGGACACTTCATATCCTTTCTGTTAACGTATCTGGAGATGGCCTATTCCTAAGAAAGTCAAATTCTTTATGTAGCAGTTGTTCCAAGAGAGAGTCCCTACGAACTCAATTCGCGCTAAGAGGGATGTGAGGATAAACACTGAGTGCCCATTTGAGAGCCACTGTGAGGAAACACCAATCCATACTTTAAGAGACTGTGAGTTTGCAAGTAATGTGTGGCTATCTTGTATTAACCCAATTTATTATTCTGCTTTTTTCTCTTACAATTTATAGGTTTGGATCAAATGGAATATGCAACACTCACCTGGTGGCCGTAAAGTGTCTCAGTAGCCCTGGCTAAGGGTCTTCGGCTCAATGTGCTGGCTCATTTGGAAGAATAGATGCAGAAGAGCCTTTGAAGGATCCAGCGATCATCCCTAGAATATGCTACACAGAGGTTTACATTTCCTTCATGAAGGTATAGAGGAGGGACGGCTTAAACATAAGGTATTTAGAGTCCCAGACAGAGCTTTAGAAAGATGGATTGCAGCACCAGATGGATTTGTTCAGGTCGACGTGGATGCTGCAGTGGACGAGTATAGACAATCTGCTATTGTAGGAGTGGTTCGTGATAGTTCAGGAGCTTGGATATGTGGCTTTCAACAGAACACAGGATTCACATTCGGCTCAACAGCTTATGAGATTCAAGCTATTAGGATTGGTCTTCAAATATGCAACTCCATGAATTTTACAAAGGTTAAGTTATACACTGATTCAACTAAAGCAATTCAATTATTATATCAGTCAAATGGTCAGTATCACCCTCTACACAACGAGTTAGAGGAAGTAAGGCAATTAGTCTACCTGGATTGGGATTTAGAGATTTATCACTCGCACAAGGAAGCTTTTAGATGTGCTCATTTTTTTGGAAAAATTGGCTTTAGATTCGAACAATGATCTGTCAATATTGCAATATCCTTCAGGTTTTTGCTCGATCCAAATATTAGCTGGTCTAAGCTAATATTGGGTTTTTTCGTTGTTTGCTGTCTGTAGGTTCATTGCAAGGGTTTGTCAAGTTCCTCAAGAGGTTCTTCCCTCTTGTCCTTGTAATTCAAGAAAAAAAAAAGAGGTAGGTGATATGAGAAGTAACAATATTTTAACCACAAATAATATCATACACTAGTCTGACTATTCACCTCGATTAATATCATGTACACTAATCACCATTTTAGGGAAAACAAACACACACATAAATCTTCCATGTACGGACCCTACAACTAACTGAATTCCTCTTTCTCCCCACTCCTCTTTCTCCCCACTGCCCCTCCTCTCCCTCTCTCCCTCTATCTCTTTTCCAATTTTTATCCATGCGCCCCATCCATGTGCCTCTTTACACATCAACGAAAGCTCGTACTATTTGAGGAATACTTACATACTTAAGGAGCGCCACCTCATCTATATTCTGACTAATTAAAATATAATAAATAATCTCATTTTAATTCCACATGGCTGATGAGTCATCTAGATAAATTCAAATTTATAATTTTAAAAAACATAAACCTCATAATTTAGAAAAACAGGAAACTCAATTCCCTCCCTTGAGTTATTACTTTTCAAAATCATAAAATTTGAATTTCTCCAGATGACTCATAAGCCATGTGGGATTACAATGAGATGAGTTGCTATATTTTAATTAGTCAGAGTACAGATGAGGTGGCGCTCCTAGAGTATATAAGTATTTCTCATATTATTTGAATCATATATTTAATAGGAAAATACTTACATCAAGTTCCTTATGTCCATTTCGTCAAGTTTTCCAATCATATGTGACCATGTGTTATATTTTTGAATTATTATCAATGAACTATAAATCCAAATGCGAAAAATAGCACACATGGTCATGTGTGATTGGAGAACTTGATGTAATAGATGTAAGGAACTTGATGTAAGTATGATCCTATTTAATATTCCTTTATATATATATATATGGACGAATCACCGCAACAACAACAAAATGGAAAAAAAAAAAAGAATTGCTGATGCAGACCGCGGACTATGGGGGCCCCAGTCATAACGAAATCTCACAATATAAATGAAGACGAGGCTCAAGAAAGAGATTATCTAATTTCGTTGCCAATAGTAAGATCTGTGGTGATTTTTTTTTAAAAAAAATGTTAGGGCAGATTGAAGTCATATAATTAGATGTTTATTTTTTTTTTTTTGGGCGGAATAAGTTTTGAAGATATAAAAAGCTCTATCTTCTGCTGATCAAGCGACTTGTATATGCACTCAATATGGAATTATCCATCGGTTTTAAGCAATCGAATCACATAGCACATTAATATATATGTTATTTGATTAATCAATGACGTTATACACACACACACACATATATATTGTTTCTCTAGAACATGTTTGAATTTTCCACCCTTCAAAACAAGGGTCGTATTTCCCTCGTTCATGCCACCGGCACCCCGAGTGTCTTTCTTTCCCATAATTTTTTATCTTCCAATGATTATTGTTAAATTCCCCCATTACAATACTTGTGAGTGTTTTAATTTAAACGATGGGTTTTAATTTGCTTTTTCCCTTTTGTAGGAGGACCACTTGAAAATTGATGAAGGGCTTCAACGTCAATATACTGTTGGTGGCTTCTACTTAATTTCTCTCCCCGCTCCTTAATATAAGATATATTTACCTAACTTAATTAAATTAATGAAGTTGGTTGAGTAAGTTAATATAACAAGTACTTTCTAAAACATCCCAGTCATCTTCATTATTTCCCTCCTTCCCCTCTCTTATTTAATTATGGTTGAGGGAGTATCAATAAGAATAAATTAAGAAAATATTGATAAATATGAAAACCATATCTTATATTTAAAACTAAGACCAACACTTAAAATATATCTTATATTAAAGACGGGAGGATCACCTTTTACGAGTTTTCTACTAATATTATTCTGAAAAATTCTAAAGACAACACACAAATTACTTGATTGACGTCCGCTATTAACAAAAGCATGAAAAAAAACAGAGTGGCAGGGTCTATCTAAGAAAGAGGACGCTGAAATTTTCTATTCAAGTGTCTGGTTTTCAGAAAGTCACTAAAACAAACTTGTCTAAATAAACTTTCCTTATAGAAAATATAAAGTATAAACACGACACCCTTAAAAAAGTTCTTTCACCAGAATTTAGTCTTCTTATCCCAAGGATGCACACTTAATTTCTTTTGTTCCTGGGATATTCATTTTGTCCGAACAATAAGGAAATTAATCAAAGCTTATTTCTTTTCGATTTCAATTCAGATGATTTTCCACTTCATTGGCCAAAAAAAAAAAAAGATTTTCCTCTTTGTTTTAAATAACTCTTTCCTTACATCATTAAAAGTAACGGTGATTTCTTAATATTTCAAGCTATCTTACTAAGACTCTTCGTCTAAAATTTATCTCTTTCTAGGTTTTTTATTTAAAAAAAAAACTGAAAAAATCACAAAAAAAATATTTATCATTGCGCCTTATCTTGAAATTGTGATTTACAACATTTTTTAGCTTCTCTATTGTTGCTAATACAAATTCTTGATGAATAAATTTCAAATACAATTATAATACTTGGATTTTATTGGCTTCTCTAGACAATATTACTGCAGGACTCCGTTTCATTTTTATATTTTTTGTTTTCATTCTCATTAAATACTGCATATGCTTAAACTTTCCTACATATTCATGGTGGATCATTATCGTCAACGACGTGATTAGTTAATTTCCCTACTTCTGTTTCCACGATTCCACGACGCGGGAGTCGTGTTGGCTTTATACTTTATTTTATTTATTTTTTTAACTCCCACAGTAATTGAAAATAACAATCCGATTTTTCCGTTGGGTCAAGAATTTGGACTGTGATTTTATATTAAAGAGAGTTTACAGTTTACACACACACCCCATATTCACAATATTTGCCAGAAAGTTGAGAATATAATTAAACGATTTGGAAAATATAATTATATCAAAAGTGACTCAACTTGTACCGAACGATGAACAACGATGGGTTCCATTGCTGTTACACTTGAAGCAAGAAAAAAAGAAGAAAGAAATTACTAAAAACACACCAAAAGACAGTCTCTTGCACTTGATCTTCAATCCTCGTCGGACACATAGCCCTCTCGGGTTGGATTCCAACCCGACTCCCAAACCTCAGCAAGTTCGTGAGTGGGCAGCCACTCTTCAGCTACGGTCATCTTCTTCAACCCATTCCAGGTTTTGAGATGCCGATGGGGTGTGGGTGGCTTAAACAAAAGCTCTGATCCTTGTTTCTTTACCAGATAATTAAAATAGTGTTGTTTTTCCACCGGAACCTCCATGTGAGCACACCAGGATTTGTCTTCACCCGACCAATGCATTGGTATGGTTTTGCTAGGACGCCACTCTTCACCAATGGATAGATACAGCTCTTCTCCTTCAACCCACTCTTTTGACACACTAAAGCTAACGGGAACACTCCTCTGGAAGAATTAAAAAAAAAAAAGCCACTGAAAAACATTCAAAGAAGAAAGAAAAATAATAGCACCGAGGTAGGTTGAAGTTTACCTGAGGATCCTCTGGGACAGTGACATCGTCATCACAGCGCGCCCACTCTTCCATAACAGAGATTGACTTGAGGGACGTATTCGCTTGGTACATCTTGGGTAGAGAGGGGGTTGATTTAAGAACTCCATTCCGGTCTTTGGTGTAAAAAAGGGAGAACAGTAACGGACATGACATTGGGATATCCGCCTCCGCAGACCAGGCATGGTGCTGGTACGACCATTCCATGGGAATTACTTCATTTCCATGGGGCAGCTGGAAGATAGTTAAAATAAGTTCCTCTCCTTCAAGGTAGTCCTTGACTACCTTGAAGATCATCTTAAGGTGCCTCTGATAACAACAACAAAAAAAAGGACAATGATATTAAGAAGCAAAGATAGCAAATACTAAAATGCAAAAGAAGATGAAAAACAACGATGAAGAGCGTGAGTATAGGATAAACCTCAGGCTCTGGTTCCTCCGACTGTGTTGGGTCTGTCAGACAATGAGCGGTGAAGCCGCCGGAGGTGTGGATCCGGCGCCGGAGATGAATAGAAGATGTTGTCAACGGAGGTTCGACAACCCGGCATGCCTTGAATGGACGAAGAGGGAACTTCCCTCGGGCATTGAAGCGAAGAAGGGGCAGGCTTGAAGGGACAACTAAAGCTCTGGCTGCCATGGAGTGCCGTCTCAAGCTTGCCTTTTGGGTGGAGGAGAAAAGAGACCCAGACCCTTTTTTATAGATGGTGTCATGGTGACAAGCGGTTTGGGAAAGGGTTTTGGAAAGAAACAAATGATGAGGATATATTTTTTAAAGAAACAAATGAATTTTTAATTTTGTTGCCAATCCGAGTAGAGGTACAGGACCTATTTTAATGAAAGATTAAAAAGAACCTATTTTAATGACCTATTTTTTTATTCTTTTTTCATATTCACAACTCCTCACTCCTTCATGTTTGGGTTTTTATTATTATTTTTACACCAAATATACATATTTTCTTTTGATGAAAGAAATGAATTTAGTATTAAAATATTCACTAATTAATATTATATGTTTGATATTTATTATTTAATATCTATATTTATTACTGCCCCCAATCTTAAATATAAGACCAAATGGTTTTTTCTAAGAGATTAAGGAAGCTAAATAAGTTACTTAGTTATATCATATGCTGTTATGTGTTTCTGCCTCGGCTCTTTAATATAAGACATATTTAACTAATTTGATTAGATTAAGAAAGTTAGTTAATATAACATGTATGTTCTAAAACACCCCAGTTATCTACCCTAATTCCCCATGCCCCTCCTCCTTAATTATCGTTGAGGGAGTATTAATAAGGATAAATTATAAAATGATTGACAAATATGAAAATTATCTCTTATATTTAGGACCAACACCAACTCTTTAAATATGTCTTATATTAAGGACCCGGGGGAGTATTCGATGAATATTAGTTTATAAATCAAACAAATTAACTTTAAAAAAATAAAAATTTAAATACTTTAAAGTAATTTAATTAACTTCCTTAACTTTTCTAAAACAGTCAATTGGGTCTAATATATCTTAAGATTAGATATCAATATTATATCCTATATTAATATTTTCTCATATCATATCATATCTATTTTAAAAGTATAAATCTAGGATATTAAGATTTAATTTGATCAGGTAATATTTTAGAGCTAGCTTATAAGTTTATAGTTTCATACTCTCTTTTATTTGGGCATTAACAGTATTCAGAGTTGCTTGTCATTCTTCCTTTTCAATTGTTGAAATTCCCATATGTTTATCTTTGAAAAATATTACTTTTTGTTTTTTGGACAAAGTTTTGAAAAATATTACAATCATACTTAACAGAGCAGAATGAATGGATATGGGCGCAAGGGGCGTATAAACAGAAGAGTACGGGGAAAATTAATGTCACTATCGGAAGTGACTATGGAAGGCAAGCGTATGTTTTTAAAAGCAAATCTTCTTGTTGATGATAATTTATTAATTCACATTTCACACAAAGTAGAAGGGAGTCCTTTTGCTTTTATACTCCGTGCTATTTTTTTTTTTTGAGTTACAATGACATGAGCAAGCTCTTGAGGCCACAGTGGCCGATAAGATAAATACAGAAAAATATAACTTATGATCCCAAATGTAGGCTGAGATCAGCTAACATTTGGGACGAACAGAAATCCGGAGGGAACTGCAATAAAGACATATCGCTGTTCAAGTTCAATGCTCCCTTTGCCAAAACGTCGGCACATTTGAGTGCTTCTCTATGACAGTGGTGAATCTCTAATTCCCAATCCGTGTGGATTAAATCTCTGACCTCGTCCAACTCATGCTGTAGGGGATGATAGTGGCCACCTGCCTGGAATAACAACTGAATTGCCTCTAATGAGTCAGTGAAGAGTTTGATCTTTCTGAACTTCTTGGTTTTACAAATTTGGAGACCAATGCGGATAGCCTGAATCTCCGCCGCCGTTGAGCCCAAACTAAAACCAGTATTCTGTTGGAAACCACAAATCCACGCTCCGAAGCTATCCCGTACCACTCCTCCAACTGCTGACATCCTGTGAACATCCACCGCAGCATCCACATCTATCCGAATAAAACCTTCTGGTGGAGCTTTCCAATTTTCAGAGTATCGCTCAGGAACTCTGAAGATCTTGTGCTTGAACCGGCCTTCCTCAATTCCTTCATGTAGAAAGTGCAATCCTTTGTGTAGTAGTTTTTGAGGTAGGACAGAAGTCCCTTCAAAAACTTTGTTGCATCTGTTCTTCCAAATTAGCCAGCATAGAGAACCGAAGACCCTCAGCCAGGGCCACTGGGAATACTTGCGGTTCCCTGGTGATTGTTGCATGTTCCATTTGATCCAAACCTGTAAATTGCCAGAGAAAAAAACAGAGTGATAAACAGGGTTAATACAAGAAAACCATACAGAACTGGCAAACTCGCAGTCTCTCAGAGTATGTAATGCTGATTCCTCACAATTACACTCGAAAGGGCACTCAGGATTTAATCTCTCATCTCTCTTTGCACGAATAGAATTTGTAGGAATTCTCTCTTGAAACAGTTGCCACATAAAGAATTTTACTTTCTCTGGAATAGGCCATCTCCATATACGTTTCCAGATCGGATCGGCCGGATCCTGGAGCGACGTGTAAATCATGGAATAAGCTGATTTGACATTGAAATTTCCATCTGGAGATTTCCTCCACCAAAATAGATCATTGCCAGTTTGGGAAGGTGAAGAGACTTGTTTAATTCTTTCAATCACCCACCACGGTAAGAACATACTCCATCTCTGAAGATCCCATTCCCCGTCAGGTCCGACGAATTGCTTGACCACATCTTCAGGATTGATTAGGTCATGATTTCTGTCTACATAAAAAATGAGGGGCTGTTCAAGACTCGTCCATAGATCCCACCAAGCATTTGTTGACCGTCCGCTCCTGATTTTTTTGCCCACAGCTTTCCTAAATGTGTCCCAAACAGTTGTAATTGCGCTCCAGGTAGCGGATTGTGACTTCTTTCTCTCAACTCTTAGGATTTCATTTTCCCCGCAATCATATTTTGCACGGAGAACTTTCACCCATAGAGTGTCAGGTCTAGTAATGAGATTCCAGCACAGCTTCATGATGAGTGCTTCGTTCTGACTGGACAAATCTTTGATACCTAAACCGCCCATCTTCTTGTCTAGCTTGATTTTATTCCAAGAAATGAGATGCATTTTCTTGCTATATCCTGACCCTGGCTCCAGAAGAAATTTCTATTTATTTTCTCGAGGTCTTGCAGGATACCTTTAGGGAGAAGGGTAGTTTGCATCTGGTAGAATGGAAGAGTCGAGAGGACAGAGTTGATTAGGACTGTTTTCCCAGCCATATTTAGGTATTTACCTTTCCAAGAGGAGAGCTTTTTATGAACTTTGGACACCAAAGGTGCAAAAGTCATTTTGGTAGCTCGCTTATGGAGAAGAGGTACACCTAAGTATTTACCTAGGTCACCTGATATACTGATACCCAGGGATTGGCCCAACTGCTGCGCACGTTGGAATTGAACATTCCTGGAGGCAAATATTTTGGATTTCTGAAGATTAATCATATTCCCCAGTCTGGAGATAAATTTGTGAGAGTAGAAAATGAGAGGAATGTTTGGTATTCTGACCCACGTTACAATCCTTCCCAGTTGATTTTTGAAAGGGTCAAAAAATGGCGTCCATTTTTGAACCAAGATTACATGTTGCGCAACAACCCATGGACCATCCAGTAAAATCCGTTTGTAATGAGCTTCCCAACCCTCAGGATTTGTGAACCTGACAACATAGTAGTTGTTTGGAAGATCTATCAATTCAAACTCATTGATTTTCCACACCCTACAGAGCAATTCCTTCAGCTTGGGCAGGTAAAAATGAGCTCCTAGCACAGTGATTATGAGAGATCTATTCCAGGGCTTACATGCCTCATTAAATTCCTCTTCAGTGATATCCATGGATGGATATATAGACTTGAGCTTGTTTATTTCCTCGGAGGCCTCTGGGATCTTCCATTTTTGATTCTGTAGCTCCGCAATCAGAGAGTCTTCACTACTCAAAATGGATGAGTCAAACGCAGTTCCATTGAACTCCAGTCGATTGAGACCCATCAGAGAATCCTTGTAAGAGGAGATTTTCTTGTCCATTGATGAGCTTGAAATAGCCCCCTGTTTCTTGTTTTGCAACACAGATACAGAGACCTCATGAGTTTCTACCTCCTTCCCTAATGGGACAGATTTTTCTGGTGTAGTGCATGAAATGAGATTATTCTGAGACTTATCCGATTGCTCTAGATTGTCCGGCGGTATCTTCAGAGATACAACATCATCCATTGAAAAACTTTCAGATGGCACGAGTTTCAAGAGAGAGAGAAACTTTCACCAAAAACTCATTCTTTGCCGTATATTTAAGAATTCAAACATACCAGGGTCCTCGTATACTCCGTGCTATTTAACAGGCTAATTTGGACTCAATGTTAATTTACATGGACAGTCGTGTTATTTGAGTAGGTATGATCATTACTGTTATAAAATCCAAATAAAAATTAAATTAGGTTTGTTTGAATTACAGATGAAAAGGTAAATCAAATAAAATAGAAAACGGTGAAAAAAAAAAAATGACGAGTTGGGTGTTGGGGCTGCGTCTCTGCAGGGTACAGGGCAGGCACGTAAGGATAAGGTACGCGAGCAAGGCAGAAAAGAAGGAAAGAAAAGGAATTTTAAGTGCGAAGTTACATGAGTGCCCTTGCTTTTTAGTGTAGGAACTGAAGTTAAAAAAGGGCTTTGGCTACGTGAGAAGAGGAAAGAGCCCAGTTATTGATCACAAGAGACAAGTGAAATTTGGTGCGGGGTCAAAAAAGAAATCTTCCATCAGGCTCTGAGAAATTATGAAAAGGCTGAGAAAGAAAAAGCATAATGCTCCATCCCAATAAAAAGCCTATGGCAATAAGAATATCAATGGAAGACAACATTTGGGAGCAAAGGGACTATGGCACAAAGAGCTCAGTGCAGTCAGTACAGAGAGAGAGAGAGAGAGTGTGTGTGTGTTTTTTAAGACCTGATTTTGATTTGACCACACATGGATGGGGACTCATTTTCTTATATCATATTACTATTTACTATTACTATTCTATTAAATAAAGACGACTTTCCATAACTCACATATATGTTTATCTTTTAAAAATACTTGACAGAGCAGAATGAATGGATATGGGCACAAGGGGCGTATAAACAGAAGAGTACGGGGAAAATTAATGTCACTATCAGAAGTGACTTTGGAAGGCAAGCCTAAGTTTTTAAAAGCACATCTTCTTATTTGGCAAAAAAAAAATAAAAATAAAAGCACATCTTCTTGTTGATGATAATTTATTATTTCACATTTCACACAAAGTAGAAGGGAGTTCTTTTGTAATTTCTTGCTCCATGCTGTTTATCAGTGTACAATAGACTAAAATTTGGACTCATTGTTAATTTATATGGACAGTCGTGTTATCTGAGGGATAATCATTGCCGTTATAAAATCCAAATAAAAATTAAATTAGGGACAAAATCCATCCCTAATAGTAGAATTGTTTGAATCACATGGCCAAAAAAAAACAGATTTGTTTGAATTACAGATACAAAGGTAAATCAAATAAAAATAGAAAATAGAAAAAGGGGAAAAATCAAAAAAACTGATGGGTTGTGTTGGGGGTTGCGTCTCTGCAGGGGACAGGGCAGGCACGTAAAGTTGTGTTGGCGGCTGGCATTACGGGAGCAATGCAGGGAAGAGGGAAGAGGGAAGGAAAAGGAATCTTCACTGCGAAGTTACATGAATGCCCTTTCTTTTTAGTGTATGAACCCAAGGTTAGAAAAGAAATCTTCCATCAGTCTCTGAGAAAGAAAAAGCATAATGCTGATGCTCCATCCAATAAAAAGCCTATGGCAATAAGAATACCAATGGAAGACAACATTTGGGAGCCACAAAGAGCTCTGTTGCGTTAGGACTGTGTGTGTGTGTGGCTTTTTAAAACCAGATTTCAATTTGACAGCATATGGATTGGGGCTTATATTTCCTTTTTTGGCCCTGGGTTTTATTTCCTTTTCTATTCCTATATCATATTACTATTTTATTAGATAAGGACGACTTTCTATAACTCATATGACCAATTTTATTTTAAGCACATCATACAATAACGTATTAATTCCTATTTCGATGTCTCTCTTTGTATTGGTTATGCTCAATATTATTATTCCTCTCTCTCTCATACACAGCAATATAGAAACATCAAATGCATAGTCTCTCGGAATGTTATAGTGCTTGTTTGTTTGGAATATTGGAGTCTCCGAAAGCAGCTCTTCAATCATGATTTACGGTATATAAGGTAAGTATACGAGAGAAGTTTTATCTCGATTTACGTGAATAAACATTTTTTTGTTCCTAAAAGTGATCCCAAACAAGTATTAATCCTCTTTCTCACACAAGCAACAATATAATAACATCAAATTAGCGTCGGATATATATGACTTCACATCTATTGCTCCGTCTCAGTTGCTTTCTTTGTATGATAACACTATGAGGTTATGGCAGAGAGAGAGAGAGAGAGAGAGAGAGAGAGAGAGAGAGAGAGAGAGAGAGAGAGAGAGAGAGAGAGAGAGAGAGAGAGAGAGAGAGAGAGAGAGAGAGAGAGAGAGAGAGAGAGTAATAACAATAAAAAAGTATGATGCGCTGAGGAACGTACTTGCGTTCATAGAACGGCACACATACAAGGGTTTATTAGCCTCATCCTTCCAAGTGAAAATTATTATCCTCTTTAACGAGACCTATATATTAACAGTGAGACTCATTATTTTCTGTGTTCCTTTTTCTCATTATTCTATATAAAGCCACTTTAGGAAATTTAAGTTTGTTATTAGAATATTTGTAACGTAGTATACATATATAAATTTTGAAGTGAGACCCATTAATCATATATAACTTGGTACTATATTAATAAGACTTGTTATGATATAGAGTTGTACGTCGGGAACCTGTGATGGTTATAGTGTAGTTGGAAATACTAATGACAGAAAATTATAATCGCTGCAATTCAGATCATGTATTACTCAATCATCATAGGGATCTGATACAAATACAGCAACAAAACCATAGAGAGAAGGTACTGCAACAAGGAATAACAGAAAAGCAGAAAAGCAAGTTGGCAGAGGGAGAAGAAATCCACTACGTAGAGAGAGAAGAGATTCCAATATATTTCACACCATTTTCAACCGTCTTTGTCTTGTTATATAGCTGCTCCTCCATCAATTTCTCGTAGCTTCCAAGAGGGCCTTCGCAGACGTTGGGCCTGTATCTCCGTGTTTCCCCGGTTTTCATTTCCATGTGTTGGGTTGATTCTGTTAATAAGACTTGTTGTGATATAGAGTTGTATGTCGGTAACCGAGGGAGTTGGAGGTCATTTTTGGATGAGTGGAGGGCGTTCTTGACTTTTGGCAGTTACGTTTGTAAATGTTGGGCCTTGATTGGACCTGAGGTTGTTGCTATTTGTCTTTTCATCGGCCTACGACCTGAGGGGGTTTTATTTAATTGACTGAAATATGAGGTGTGTTGTTCAAAAGATGAATGAATCATGAATACTCCCGCTCAGGAACTTCTAGGATAATAGTGTGCGTGTTTGGATGGCCTTGTTTATAAGCTGTTTTTCATATAAATCGAGATAAAACTCCTCTCACATACTTATCTCGTATACCGTAAATCACGATTGAAAAGCTGCCTTTAAGCATTCCAATCGCTGTTCCAAATATATATTGGTCTAAAATATAAGTCACTTATAAGGTAATTAATGCTCATTTTTCAATTTTGTCTCTGTATTTAATGCTCATTTCAATTTTGCCCACTCATTAAATTCCAAACATTTTTTTTTTTTCAATACGGGTAAAAGTGGGGAAAATGTTGCATCTATGACATATTGAATGAGTTAATCGTCACTTTTTATCCCCGTGAATTAGTTAAAGTGCCCAATATTATGGACACTAGGAGTATCAAAATTAACCTCTTTCAAGACCATATAATCCTCCCAGAGTTGCACACTCAGGAGATGATGACCTTGATCAATAGACCAAGGCCTTCCCTAGAGAATTCGCACTCCCTTGTATTGACTTCCACACTTGAATACTCTTTCCTTTTAATGTGCTTCCCATTGTCACAATTGCTATAGGTAGACCCTTACACTCATCAACAATCTTCCTCCCAATGCTATCAAACTCTTTCAAGGAGACATTGGTTGGATTAGCATGCATCTTAAACAAAGCCCATGCCTCTTCATGTGTTAAGAGAAGCAGTTCAATTTCCCTCTCACAATCCATTGAGACACATACATCTCGAAGGCGAGTGGTTAACAAAATACAACAATTTTCATTTGGCGGAATGCCAATTTCTTGAAGATTTAAATTGCTCCACACATCATCCAGGATTATAAGAATTTTCATACTTCTCAATCCCATTAACAGCCTTTGCGCTGTGGTTGATTCGGTTTTCTCTTCAAATTTCAAACCTGTTTGTCCTTTTACTTCCTCTTGGATTTTTCTAACATTTAGAGGTTGAGAGACAACCACCTTGTTCGTGAATAGTGAGGCATGTATGAAAAGGATAATTTCGTATTTTGGAGCTCTTCAGTCTTCACAGAGAAACTACCAAGGACAATGCGTTGTATTTGATTATTAATTTTAAATGAATATCTACTTTTGACTTATCATCAACCCGCATAGTTAAATTGATCCTACCGCCCTCTAAGTTTAAGAGTAAGGAAAATTACCTAAGAAATACTCCTCATGTACTTAATATAAGATATATTTAGAAAGTTGATTTTGATCTTAAATTAAGAAGTTTATGGTTATAAAAAAAACATAAACTTCTTACTTTAGAAAAAAAAACACAATTCCCTCCAATCATAACGTCATTTGAACTCTGTCCAATCAAAACATAACAATTCAGATTATTTTAATCCTGGTTGGCTGATGACTCATCTTAAAAAATTCAAATTTTATCTTACTTTTAAGAAAAATATTAGTTGATCATCTTGTTTTTTTTCCAAATTAAGATGTTTTTTTCTTAATAAGTTTATAAATAACAAATAGGGCCTATAAGTACGCCTCTTAGGCTGTGTTTGGTTCAACGGAAGTTAGGTTATGTGAGGTTTATTTAAATTAGGTTAGAGGGGGTTATGATGTTGTTTGGTTCAAGAAGAGGGTAGGGGAGGTTTGGTATCTTATTTAATTCAGAAGGTTAGGTTAGGGGAGTTAATTATAAGTGGACAAAAATACTCTTCTACATATTTTCCTTCTTCTTTTATAATATATTTATTAATAATAATTATTTTTAAAATTATTATTTATAAAATAAGTATTCTAATAATTATATACACTTCTTTCACATATTATTCTCTTTTTATAACACATAAAAAGATGAGTTATAATAAAAAAAATTGGATTTAAATTAATTAAAGACCATAAATATATTTAAAAAATATACAACTTACTTTTAAAAATATCCTTGTTTATAGAAAAAAAACAAGTGACAAAATAATTATTTAATGCAGTGAGAAGGAATGAAAGAAAATGAACTGCGGACGGACAAACAACTTTTATAAGGGAGGGCAGTGTTGGAATTTTAAAAAATTACCATGGGCAATTTAGTCACAATTGGACACAAAAATTTCGCTCACGTAGAAAAAACCCCAAATTTAAAGGTTTTGTAAAGTGGGGGACGTTACCACTAAAAGACAAAAAAACCTCTCACTCCTAACCTAACCTCCTTCCAACCAAAAATCTATTTTTAATCTCCAATCCCACTCCAACCTAATCTAATTTAATAAAATCGCCAACCAAATAATGAGACATGCGCTGGCGCCTGAATCCCACTTACTTAAACTTTTGTTTATAAAAAAAGAAAAGAAAAGAAAGCGCATATGAAGCACCATACCGTCATATATTAATATTTGGAGCCACCTCTATAAAAAGTAGCCTTACCCTACCGCTTGTCGGCCAATTAATTAAGCATACCACAAAACTTGCTGAGATCGATCGTTAAGTGATTAATGGCGGCGCTCACGTTGTTGCTCTAAGGCCCATTTTCATCATGGCCGCCTTGGATCTTCTTCCCCAAGGCGTGTTTCTGCCTTTCGTTTCTCGGACAGGTTTTAACTTATCATCAACACACATAGTTACATTGATCCTACCGCCCTCTAAGATTAAGATTAAGGAAAATTACCTGAGAAATACTCCTCCGGTTCTTAATATAAGACATATTCAGGGAGTTAATCTTGATCCTAAATATAGGACATAGTTTTATATTTGCCAATATTTTTCTAGTTTACCCCTATTGATACTCACTCAACCATAATCAAGGAGAAGAGAGAATGGGGAAATTGTGGGAGATGACTAAGGTGTTTTAGAAAATACATGTTATATTAACTTCTTTAATCTAATCAAATTAAATAAGTATGGTTTATATTAAAGATCGGATGTGAATATTATATTTTTACTCGTGGCTAACAGGTCAATTAAGTATAGCATATATATAGATATGTAATGATAAGTTCAGCTTATTCAAGACATAATGTGGTGGCATAATGCAAATAGCAAAAAGTAATGAAATTGCCATTATAAGCGAGAGCTCTAGTTCACAAAATACAATAATATTTGTCTTCTTATCAAAAAAAAAAAATATATATATATATATATATATATATATAACAAAAGAGCCATGAAATTACCATTCTAAGAGAGTCTACAAACTTCAATACATTTGGTGAAGCAAAAAACTTAAATGAATACAAAACTCAATCAGTTTTTCGATGCTTAATTGCCTTAACAAGATTACTAATAGGATATGAAATAATGAGTTATTAATGTGCCATGTGATTAATACTTATTTCTAATTTTGCCTCCTCATTAATTTTTCAAATATTTTTTCCAATAAGGGTAAAAGCGGCGAAAATGTTAAATTTATGGCATATTTAATGAGTTAAATGTCATTTCTTGTTCCCTGTGAATTAGTTAAAGTGTTATGTATTATAGACACGGGAGTATCAAAATCAACCTCTTTCAAGACCATATAATCCTCCCAGAGTTGCACAAGATGACCTTGAATAGACCAAGGCCTTCCTAGAGAATTCGCACAAAATCCTCCCCCTTCTTGAATCGGAATAAGAAGATAACCTTTGTCTTATCCATATCATGAATTTCAAAAGCCTCCTCATCAAGTTGCCAACCTTTCTTGATCATTCAAACCACCGTTAGATTATTCAGTTTTTCCCCTGTTATCAACTCAGAACAACCACTATCTTTTTGTTTTTTTCTTCCTACTGCTTTCACCAACCTCCATACCTCTGAACTCCCCCGAAAGAAAAAAAGCTCACACTCTCAAAAGAAAAGGAAAAGAAAGAAAAAGAAAAGAAAGGGAAGGGAAAAAATACCAACAACGTTCAAATAACGCCGTAGGCGAGGCTACCAGGAGAAACTCGCCAAACTCTCAGAAAGGAGAGAAAAGAGCTCTCACTGAGGGGATTAGGGTAGTTAAATGAAGTTTTACGGTTATTGAGAAAGAGATACTATATGGATGGCATATATAGCAGAGTTGTGAATGGGGAAAACGGAATGATCACCTTGAGTATTTATTACGTTCATGAATATTTATTGGAACATAATTTTAGCATATTGGCACAATGAGGGAATTATGAAATGAATGAAAGTAGGAAATTAAAGAAGTGATATATCAAATCATTTTCAAATTTAACTGCTTAATCAACGAACAATTTTCCTAATGAGGAGATTGAATATTTAATTGTTTGAAACAAATATATATAAATGAAGGGAAACAATCAATATTGGGAAATAATTAGTAATGATATATGTATTTATTTATTGATTAAACGACCCGATCCATGTGTTTGTAAAACGGGTTTCATAGCCAATAAAGATTGGTTAAGTTGGTAAAGGCACATAAAAATAAGGTTGTGAGTCCAAATCATATTTATGTAAGGACTTTGTTGGTATGCGATATGTAAGTATATCTATAAACGTTTTTTAAGTCCGGAAGTATATCCTGACCTTTCTAAGCTTTTGGGACACAACTCAAATAAATTTTTATGTATATAAAAAACGGGTTTCACAATGCGTTATCACGTGTTTTTAGAAGCAAATGTTGATTGATGATTTACTAAAGAATAGCCGCAATATATATATATATATATATATATATTCTCATATGCTATATCTATCTATTTTGTTTAACGAGAAGCCCAGTTAATCGACGACAAAAAGTGTTACATTACGTCTGAGCCAAATCAAAATATTCTTGTAACAAAAAAACAAAAAAAAGCCAAAATCTTCATTATATTATAGTTTTATATAGCATCTCGTTCGTGAATAGCAAGGCAAGTGTATGAAAAGGATAAGGATAATTTCGTATTTTGGATCTCTTCAGTCTTCACAGAGAAACTACTAAGGGCAATGAGTTGTATGTGATTATTAATTTTAAATGAATATCTACTTTTGACTTATCATCAACACGCATAGTATACAATATACATTGATCCTACCGCCCTCTAAAATTAAGATTAAGGAGAATTACTTGAGAAATACTCCTCCATCACAGTCCTCTCGTCCACTTTTGAAAGAGGCCGAGACAAGGAAAAAAAATACATAGGAGAGGAAGTTTTATATAGTAACGGAGTTCTGAGAAATGAGAGAGTTAGAGAGAAAACGTGAAGATGAAAATAAAAATGAAGACGACGGGTTATGAAAATTAAATAGCGCTTTATATGATGCTTTAAATAGAAGAGCCAAACAAGGTGGGAGAAGTTACGGCGTTTTTTGTATAATGATTAGTTCAACTTATTCAAGACATAATGTGGTGGCATAATGCAAATAGAAAGAGTAATGAAATTACCATTATAGTGAGAGCTTTAGTTCACAAAATACAATAATTTTTGTCTACTTATCAAAACAAAATATAACAAAAGAGCCATGAAATTACCATTCTCAGAGAGTCTAAAAACTTCAATACATTTGGTAAAGAAAAAAACTTCAATGAAGACATAAAGATTACTAATTGGATATGAAATAATGATTAATTATGATTTTTAAATATTTTGGATATCTAGCATTATTAGACAATATTTCGTTTTAATTCTGATTTGATTGTGATATAATTTACCATTTATTATTATTTATACTTAATTTTAGGATTTTATAATGTTCTCTCATTAATTCGGATATAAAGGGTAAAGATGCAAAAATGCTTATATCTATTCTCAAAAGAGCATTGACACTATAAATAATTTTTGAGTGAGAAAATACCCATCAAGATTCTAAACGGGCCCAAAAATGCCATGATAGTTTATTTGACCAACATTGGCTGTTTAGAGAGAAAATTTTAACTGAAAATGCTTATGTGGCATAATAATATCCTTGCTAGACAAAAAAAAAAAAAAAGACATATACTTACATGCTTTAGAAGCGCCACCTTATTTATACTTTGACTAGTTAAAATACAACAACTCATCTTACATTAATCCTACATGGCATATGAGTTATCTGGATAAATTTAAATTTTATGATTAAAAAAAAAAACATAAAGTTCTTAATTTAGAAGAAAAAAAAAAGAACACAATTCCCTCCTATCATCCCTAAAATCATAAAATTTGAATTTGTGCAAATGACTCACATGCCATATAGGGTTAAAATAAGATTAGTTGTTGTATTCCAGTATCAAAATTACATACTTCAAGGGTATTACATCATTTGAACTCTGTTCGATCAAAACATAACAACTCGGAGCATTTTAATCCTGGTTGGCTGATGGTTCATCTTAAAAGATTCAAATTTTATATTGCTTTCAACAAAAATATTAGTTGATCATCTTGTTTTTCCCCCAAATTAAGATGTTTTTTTCTTAATAAGTATATAAATAACAAACAGAGCCTATATAAGTATCTCTCTTTGAGCCTGGAGACATGCACCGGCCTGATCTGCCCCTAGGGCTGTTCGGGATCGGGAAATATCATTTCCGATCCCGATCCCGAAAAGTATTCGGGAAGGAGTTTCATTCCCGATCCTGAAAATCGGGAAATTAATCTCCGATCCCGAATTTCCTTTTTTAAAAAAAAAATCTTTATATTAAATTTTTTGTTGTGTTTACTTTAGTCTAGTACACATATATAATTTTTCTAATATCATATTGTACCAAATAAGTCTAATACAAATATATAATTAGTCCAATATATACTTAAAGTTGTCAATTCGGCTGCAAAAGGAACAAAGACAAGAATAAAAAATTAAAATTATTTAATAAATAATAAACAAAATTAACTAAAAGAATAGATATTACTTTAAGGTGTTAGGGATTTTCACATTTTATTTTACATTTGGTCTTGTTTTCTTAAATATTTTAAAAATATTACATATATATATATATATATAGTCGGGATCGGGAAGTCCCATTCTTGATCCCGAAATCACATTCCCAATCTCAAAATTTTTAGGACGGGATTTTCCCCTCCCGATTTACTCGGGATTGAGACGGAAAACTGGGAAGGGAAATTGATGAACGCCCCTATCTGCCCCTGAACCCCACTTAAACTTTTCTATATATAAAAACAAAAGAAAAGAAAGCGCAGATCGCGGAGCCGTATGAAGCACATACTGTCATATATTAATATTTGGAGCCACTTCTATAAAAAGTAGCCTTACCCTACCGCTAGTCGGCCAATTAATTAAGCACACCACAAAACTTGCTGTGATCGATCGTTAAGTGATTAATGGCGGCGCTCACGAGTTCTTGCTCTAAGGCCCTTTTCCGTAATGGGCGCCTTGGATCTTCTTCCCCAAGGCGTGTTTCTGCCTTTCGTTTCTCGGACAGGTTTGAACCTTCCAACTTTCGGTTCCTTCAAATTCAAAAGCTTCAAAACAAGCCTATTATTGTTTCCCCACTTCATGCTGTGCCGTCCCAACCCCTAAAGGTCTCTTTCTTTCCGGTAATTCTCATTTTCTCAATGATCGGTTTTTCCTTTACTAATTGTGAGTTTTGCCATTTTCTTTTCTTTTCTTTGTTTTTTTGTAGGAGGACTTGGAAACTGATCAAGAGCCTGAAGCACAGCAAACTGGTGGGGTCCTAATTAATTAGTTAATTACCTTTTACGTGCGAGTTTTCTACTATTAGGTATTCTAAAAATTCTAAAGACGATACACAAATTGTGCAGAGGTTGGTGGGGTCCAATTTCAGTTACAAAAAGATTACATTTTGGGCGAAGAGATATTTTTAGTGTGTAAGGATAGTAAGAGTGGTGGTTGGGATCTCAAAAATGCAATCCCAATGACCTGGTCAGAAGGGCTTCGGGGGTGGTTTGCTGAGCTGGTGGTGAGTAGAATTCATTAATATAATATAACAGAAGAAAATAAATAATATATATATACATATATATTTACTAGACTAGCTTTTCTTTATTTCTCCAGGATGTGCCAGCCACTTGGACATCAATCCAATACAAGTATATAGTTAAATCAGCATCTGGAGATGCTACTTGGCAGCCAGGGCCTCACCGACTAGTTATGTTTTGGCCAACCTTTAAACGAATAACTATATGTGAGGAATGGAGGAGATTTCGAACAAAGGAAAAAACAACTAATGGTACTTCGGTTGGAGAACTTAGCTTGAAACCAAGGTTAGTTGTTTCTTTCGCATATGAATATAATGTCCAATAAAAAGAAAGAAAAAACCATTTGTCTCCAACCTACTATAATCAAAGATGCAACCCAAAGCCTCTCTCTCTCACCACACCGTCACCATTCTGTCTCTCTTTTTTATTAATTATCTTGTATTTAGAAGTCATATTGGATATAAGACTAACTTGATTTACGTTAGACAAAATCTATCAAAAGTCTCAAAAGCTCGAACTCAAAAATTATTGGCTAGGATATCACTATCCTCTGCCGAGTGACTTGCATGTGTACTCAATATGGACTTGTCCATCGGGTTTAAGCAAACGAATCACACAGTACATTAATATATATGTTTTTTGATTGATGAATGAGTTTATATACACACACACACATTTATTTTTGTTTCACTCGGACAGGTTTGAATTTTCCATCCTTCAAAACAAGGGTCGTATTTCCCTTGTTGATGCTGTGCATCCGGTACCCCAGGTCTCTTTCTTTCTCCATCTTCTCAATGATTATTTTTAAATTCCCCATTACGATACTTGTGAGAGTTTTTAAACGATGGGTTTTAATTTGGTTTTTCCTTTTTGTAGGAGGACTACTTGGAAATTGATGATGGGCTTCAGCCTCAGCGACCTGGTGGTGGGTTCTAATTAATTACGTTTTACGAGTTTTCTACTAATATTATTATAAAAATTCTTAAGAAAAATACACAAATTGTGCAGAGAAAACAAAATTTGTTCGGATCCAATTTCAGTTACAAAAAGATTACACGTTGGGCGAACAGTTACTTTTAGTGCGTGATCCTGCTTGGGGTCTCCAAAATGCACTCCCAATGACCTGGTCAGAAGAGCATCAATGGTGGTTTGCAGAAGTGGTGAGTAGAAGTAGAATATCCATTAATGCTGCCTCCTGTCCTTAATATAAGATACAATTAATTATTTTCAGGAAATTAAAGAAGTTAAATAAATTATTTATAGTTACCATTTTTCGTTATTAAGTAATTTAGTTAACTTGATTAATTTCCCCAAATCAGTCAACTGTGTGTTGTGTTAGGTTAAGAAACGGAGTTAGTATAATCTAACTGTGGAGAAGAAATTAAAATACTGTAATTTTAACTAGACTGATTGACTACTTTCTCCCTTCTAAACAGGATGTGCCTGCTACGAAATTTTACGAGTATAGGTTTGTTCTGAAATCAACATCTGGAGATGCTATTTGGCAGCCAGCGGTTGGCCAAATAGTTGCGACTTCGAAAACTTATAACCGAATAACTATTTGTGAGGAATGGGGGAGCCATGAGCATTTACAGAGATTTTTTAGGAAATCACAAGAACAAAGAGTGAACACTAAGGTTTAGCCTCTTGATGAGCACAACGCTCCCTCATTTTTCTTGTTGATTATGTTTCCAGCGCAGGGCTTTTCACTTTCTTTTTTCCCCCTATTCCACCTAGAATAATATTACTTGCATGACAAAAAGTAGCTTTTATATGCTATTTTAGTCTTCATTGTTTGGATTTTCGAAGATTAGAGATTTGATTAATTACTTGGGTTTAATTGCGTTTTATCCTGTGTATGGTCTATTTAATCAAATGTTTATTTTTTAATTCTATGCGCTTTTGATTGTTTAAATACAAAAGAAACTAATTTTAGCCATTTTACTATTATAAACATATATTTAATTAGGGTGGAATAGAATGACATTGTATTTTCCAAGTAGCGAAATATAACTATGTTCTAGGTACACCATTCTTTGCCCACAAGTATACCTTAGTGATATGAAATTTATAATTATATTATTTACATTGGTAAATATAGCCTAAATTTAAATGTTAATTGCCTTATACAGTATCAAAGGAAGCATGATTAAATTTTATATTGACTTTGCAGCATAATTGTTATCATTTAAGTGCGTGCTTGGGAAAAACTAAAAGGCACTTTTTGCTTGTAAAACTAGGGTTTGGGTTTGGGGTAGCCAACCGGGTAAAAATTTTGGAAAATTGCTTTATGATTCAAAATCATGGTTTGGGGCTTTATGGGAATGACACGCAGCAACCTTATTTACCCCCTGCCTCTATTGTTGGTGCCTGAGGGTTCTATTTGTCAACCGTTGGTGGTTAGGGCAAACGTTGGGTTCAACACGACGGCATAACTTCAATGCAGACATAAAATCAAGAGAAAAGCTCACAAAAGAATTTTAAAAATAGAAAAGGATAAAATGATATTTCAAATATTCATAATTCTAGAAAAATGTTATCCCTCATCGGCAGCTGGCATGGCCAGATTTCCGACGGGAGTAAATATTCCTAAAGTGGTGGGTGAGGTTAGAACCCTCGCCACTTTGTTTTCCAAAAGATTTGGCCACCAATGGTTTTCAATACATTATTATATGTGAACAATATATATATATATATATGTTAACTTTTAATCTTTAACACACACTCATTTATAAGTTAAATTGAGAAATTTATGACATCTCATTAGGTTTTAACAACTTTTGTTCACTAAATAATAAATTCGCATTATTAAGTCATTCATAAGTTTTGTTAAATTCATCATATTTCATTTGGTTTTAACAACTTGTGAATTTTTTTATGGGAAAACGAAAATCTTCAAATTCTAACAAAATGTGGTGAGTTCCTTAATAAAACTTGTGAATGACTTGATAGTTTGATTTTTTTTTGCAAAACGAAAATTATTAAAATCTAATGAAATGTCGTGAATTTCTTAACAAAATTTGTGTAAATGACCTGATAATGTTTTACTTAGTAAACAAAAATTGTCAAAATCTAATAAAATGTCATGAATTCCGTAACAAAAGTTGTCAAAATGGACTTGGCCAAATAGTTGCGACTTCGAAAACTTATAACCGAATAACAATTTGTGAGGAATGGGGGAGCCATGAGCATTTACAGAGATATTTTTAGGAAATCATAGGAACAGAGAGCGGACACTAAGCTTTAACCTCTTGATGAGTGCAACGTCCCCTTATTTTTCTTGTTGATTCTCTCTCCAATGCAGGGCTTTTTACTTTCTTTTTTCCCCTTATTCCACCTAGAATAATATTACTTGTATGATAAAAAGTAGCTTTTATATGCTATTTTATTCTTCATTGTTTAGATTTTCAAAGATTAAAGATTTGATTAACTACTTGGGTTTAACTGTATTTTATCCCGTGTATGGTCTATTTAATCAAATGTTTATTTATTAATTTTATGCGCCTTTGATTGTTTAAATGCATGAGAAACTAATTTTAGCCATTTTTCTATTATAAACATATATTTAATTTATTTAATCAGGATGGAATAAAATGACATTGTATTCTCTAAGTAGCTCAAATATATTAGGAAATATAACTATGTTCTAGGTACACCATTCTTTGCCCACAGGTATACTTTAGTTATACAAAATTTATGATTGTATAATTTATATCGGTAAGCATAGCGTAAATTTGATGGTTAATTGCCTCATATACTATCAGCGTAAAGCATGATTAAAGTTTATTTTGATTTTGTGGCATAATTGTTATCATTTAAGTGCACTGCTACAAAAAAGGGCAGTTGTGGTGCTTCTTTTTACAATATCTGAGGTGCTTAGGGAGTGCTACATATCCCATCGCTACTAAAAGAAGTTGTGGTTCTTAGGATGTATATATATATATATATTAAAAAAAAATACTTCTTATAGCGCTTCCTAGAGAAAAGGCCATAGGAAGTGTATGGTTCTTGACGAAGCGTCACAGGAAGTCTATATATATTCTTAAAATTTTTGCTTACTGTAACACTTTTCTAAAGAAGTACCATAGGAAGTATGATTTTGTTTTTAAACAAAAAATCATATTTTTCTCTGAGAACACTATATTTACAGTTGACAACACACTTTAAACACATTTCCCTATCCACAGCAAAATGAAGAAAAACAAACCACAATCAAATAACTTCAAAATGATATAAATTAACAAATAACTAATTAACAAAATCATTACTAAGTAAAATACAAGTGTTAAAAATAAATAATTATTTTACTTATACAACTTATCAATGTTAACAATTACTACAACAACTAAAAGTTATAAATGCTACATATCTTCACATACAACTTATATATAATAACATTTAATTTCATCTCATTTATTTTTCAGCATGTAAAAATAAGAATAATCATTTCATATTTCATAATAAATTACATATAAAAGACATTGAGCAAATTAAACTATTAACTACTAATAAAATTAGATTTTTAAGCTCAAAAATTAAAAAATTTTGAGTGTATAGGAAGTTTGAATAGAGTAAGCTGAAACCTCAAGAATAACACCTGAAAAAAAAATTAATCAAGGAAAAAGAGAAAGACAAAGTTACATGCATGTTTAAAAAAAGAAAAAAGAAAAAGAAAAGAGGTTGGTTAAAAAGACAATATGTTGTAAGTAGCTTTAAAATATTAAAAAAAAAGAAAAGAAAAGTGAGTGGATACATACTTATAGGACGAAATGAAGTTATAAGGAGGAGGAAATGGGACCAAAAGGGAGGAGGAGTGGGGTCAGTTTGGTGCATGAAATGGGACCAAAGAAATGAGGAGGAAATGCTGAAAATAAAAAGAGGAGGGGGGGAAATGTGAGAAGTGATGGAACAAAGGAATGAGAAGGAAGTGCCGATCAAAGTGGGGATAGTGATGAGTAACAAAAAGAGGGGAAGGAGGAAATGTGGGGACTAAGAGGATAATGAGTGATGACATGTGTAGGATGAGGAGTGGGGACCAAGAGGATAAAGGTGATGGAAATAAATTGAGGAAGAGGGAAGGGTTTGAAAAAAAAGAAAAAGAAAAGAAACATTACTTTGTGTGGCACTTACATAAAATGCGTAGTAGTTATGACACTTCCTTAAATAAACGTCATATAATGCCACCAAACAGTTGTGACACTTATCTAAGAAAGGGTCACAACATACCAATTTCTTGGTTTTAGAATCCAAAAGAAAAGAAGTGCCATAAAGCATTCGTCACTATTTCCTGTTTTGTAGTAGCGGTGTGTGTTTGGGAAATACGAGAAGGCATTTTTTGCATGTAAAACTAAGGTTTGGGTTTAGGGTAGCCAAACGAGTAAAAATTTTGGAAAATTGCTTTATGATTCAAAATCATGGGCTGGAGCTTTATGGGAATGACACGCAGCAGCCTTGTTTAGCACTGCCTCTATTGGCGGTGCTTGAGGGTCCTATTTGTCAGCCGTTGGTGGTTAGGGACAAGCGCTAGGTTCAGTACGAAGACATAACTTCGTGCAAACATAAAATCAAGTTAAAATATCATAAAAAGAATTTTAAAATTAGGGAAGGACGTAACGGTGTTTTGAATATTTATAATCTCATAAAAATGTTAATATTTGATTTATTTTTTTTGAAATTAAAATGAAATGACCGCATTTCCTTTGCACACATATATATATATATTTAAAAAAATACCCCTTATCGGCTGCTGACACGGTCAGAGCTCCTACGGGAATAAATATTCCTAAAATGGTGGAGTGTGATTTAAACTTCCACCACTTTGTTTCTGAAAGATTAGGCCACCAATGGCTTTCAATACATTATATCCCAGCAAATATATATATATATATATATATTAACTTTTGATCTTTAACACAAACCCATTCATTAGTTTTGTTAAGAAATTCATAACAATTCATTAGATTTTAACAAGTATAGTTTGCCAAGTAAAAAATTCAAACTATCAAGTCGTTCACAAGTTTTATTAAAAAACTCACAACATTTCATTAGGTTTTAACAACTTGTGAATTTTTTTTGGAAAAAAAAAATTGTTAAAACTTAATACAATATTATGAATTTCTTAACAAAACTTGTAAATGACATGATAGTGTGACCTTTTTTCTTGACAGACAAAAATTGTTAAAACCTATTGAAATATCGTGAATTCTTTAATAAAATTTGTGAATGAGTTTGTTTAAATATAAAAAAATTAACAGACACGCGCGGGGGCGTGCGTTAGTTAAAGATAAAAAATTAACGCGCGCGCACACAGCTCGTGTGTGATGTACTCCCTCTGGTCCTAATTATAAGACAAAGTTGACTTTTTTGGAGAAATTAAGGTAGCCAATTAAATCACTTTAGAATATTTATATTTATATTTTTTTCTTCAAACTAAGTAATTTTATCAATAAACTAATATATAATCTAAAGATACTAAAAATATAAATACTCTAAAGTGATTTAATTGGCTTCCTTAATTTCTCCAAAAAAATCAAGTTTATCTTATAATTAGGACAGGAGGGAGTATTGAAAATTGGTGGGCAAACAAAGTCGTTAAAGATAAAAATATTAACACACACACTGCGCGTGTGTTCGTGTGTGATATATTGAAAATTGGTGGGCAAACAAAGTGGTGACTGGTGAAGGTTCAAACCCCTACCCACCACTTTGAGTATATTTGTTCCCGCGGTGGTGCCTGACAGGGGGATAATATTTTTTTTTTGAAAAAAAAAATATATATATATATATATATAAGGGTAATTTGGTCATTTTCTTTTAATTTTAAAAAGGACAAATTGAGCCTAACATCTCCTTAGTATTATGAACATTCGAAATACCTTTTTGTCTTTTAGCATTTGTAAAGTTCTTTTATTGAATTTTCCCTAAAATCAACAATTTTTTTCATGCTTAATTGTTTTATTTGGAAATATTTGGTTTAAATTTTAATTTGATTTTTTTGTTTTACTATCATTTATTGTTATTTTGATGAATTGGTAATGAAGTCCTCTATTGCTTCCTTTTCTTCTGAGATTATAAATCATATGACTGTAGCTTTTGATGATGTTTATTTCATGAATTTAATATCTTTGTTTTGTTGGACATTGTAGATGTTCTCCAAGTTGAAGGAGAATAGATTCCCAGGTGAAATTGAGTTGAAGGATCTTGTTATTGGCAGAAGCATAGCAAATACTCCGTACAAGATATGCTTCTGTGATCTGATCCAAGAATGTTCACATGGCTGAATTCCTCAGCATCAAAAGGTAATTATGTTAATTCAGATTTACAAAATGGATTGTAGAGATCAGATTTCTTGTGTTAGCTATCTGCCCTGTACAGAGTATGTCATGCAAATTATCTCACAAACAAGCCTTCTGCATAGCCATTTTTATTTCTTTTGGGATTTGTACGATAGGCATAGAGCTTGATGAAGTGTGTGTTTGGGAGAGCTTAAATAAGGGCTTATTTGAGAAATAAGCCCTTATTACGCAAGCCGAGAAAAAACTCCTCTCACATACTTACCTCGTATACCGTGAATCACGAATTATAAGCACTTATTGCCCAAAAATAAGCTCTTCCAAACACACACGAAGAGTTGGGGATCAAACCCTAAACCTAGTGCCTTCAAGGGCATATCGTATGTCACTAGACCAAATGGTCTTCATCAGCGCGTATCTTTTCATCCCTGTTTCTATGTTTGTTTAGATAAAGAAAGTAAAAGCAACAAAATATATAACTTTATGATAAGGCACATGGGATGATCAACAAGTTATTTTGGCATTTCTTGACCCTCCCCGAAAGAAGCATTCTGTAACTGGGTCATTTCAAAATGTTATTTATTTAGTATAATATAAAAAAAATTAAGTCACAGAGGAGATTGTCATAGGGTGTGTTTGTTTTGGTGATTGGAAAAGTAACTTATTTTTACTTAAATTTATGGAATCTTAAGATTAGAAAAAAGTTAGATTGGGTAAAATGATGAGTGTTTGGATTAGAGATTGGATAAGTAACTTATGTAAAAGTTAATGATGTTTGGTTTGACTTTTAGATAAGTGAATTTTGTATTAATTAAGAGAAAAAATTGTAAAAATTATGAAAAATGAAAAAATGAAGGGATAATTGTGAAAAAAGTCATCATTGGCAACTTAATTGCCAATAGAACTTGGGAAGATATCTACACACGGAGGGATTTTTTCACAATTTTCTCAAAAATTAACTTTGAAAATTTGGTAATGGTACAATTGTAATAAAATTATATCAAATTCTAATTTAAATTGATACACTCCAAAAGTCTTTTCTATTGTGCACCTCAAGCTTAAATCTTTAAAATTATATCAAATTCTAATTTAAATATTAAATCATAACTCATATTTTCACATAGCTCAAAATCTCACAAAATAAACAGATTAAAACCTCAATAATACCTCAAATAATCCAAATAAATTATTTAAACTAAATTTAATGGGTAAAAACACTATATAGAAACTAATTTATGACATGTTTATAAAAAAAATTGATTATAAAATCATAAATCAACTAAATAATAAATCTAAACTGATTAAAATTAATTATTAATTATTCTCTACATTTCTACAGTCATATATTAACAAAACTCAAAACATGCCTAAACTCTTATCCCAAAGCATTCTCTAATTAGCAGAAGATTACTATATAAAGAAATAGAAAATTATTTAGAACATTTTTCATAAAAAAATTTTTGTGATTAGAAGTGATTTTGAGTACCTCATTGATCCCCAAAAATATGAAAATACTCCTATCAATATTATTTTACACACACATGCACATAAGCTCCATTTTGAGGCTTATGACTTTTTTTACCTTAAATCTAATCGCCGAAACAAACACCCATTATAACTTTTTTACTGTTTAAGTTCGTTTGTGACACTGTGTAAGTCCCATTCCACGTTAAATCGCCGAAACAAACGAGCACATATTCCATGGGCACAGAATTTGAAAGGGGAAAATTCCAAAAATAAAAAATAAAAATGGGAAAAGATAAATTGATGCTACAAATTTATAAAATCTCATGTTAGAATTGAAGTAGGAATATAGGATTTTCAATTCTGACCAAATTGATCTGAGTTCAGTTGTGAAACATGAAATTGAAGTCATCAACGCAAAATATAATGTTGTTAATATAGATACAGATATTATTATTAACCCCTGAAAGTTGTGCTCTCAAAATTATCACTGGTTTACATGAAAGTAAAGTCGTTAATTTAAAATATGATGTTATTAATATAGATACATAAGTTGTTATTGAACCCTGAAGTTTGTGTCCTTAAAATTTTCTCTGATTTTTGGGATATGAAGTTATAAAACATAAAAATAAAGTTGTTAATGAAAAACCTTCAATGTGTGGATTATCTAGCAAGGAGGGCTCAAATGAGCAACCAGGAATATGAGGAAAAAGGGACATTCCCCTGCGGAGTGCAGTGAGCTCTTTGCACTGGAATGTGGAGAATCACTATAAGATCAATCTGTGATGCCTAATTCCTAGGTCTTTTGTAATTTATAAGCTTTGCTTGCCTTTGTACTCAGAAAAGAGGGAGAATTACACTGTAGTCCCATGGAAAGGAATATATGAAGAAATGGTCCCGCGAAATGCTGAAATTATTATCAAGTCCCATGGGACCATTTCGTAATAAATTGCAGGTGAGAAATATCATCAACACCCTTGTCAGATAAATAGAGAAAGGGATGTAAAATGCTGTCAAATGACGTCCGTAATAGCTTTGGAGATGGAGACGCAGAAGAATGTTGAATTTCAAAATTTCCCTGCTGGAAAGGGGAGCTTCGGGGATGGTCGGTGGTGGGTTTTTGTCGTTGAGCTTGTTGATAAACGAAAGCGAAGCGGATCAGATCTATGTTCCAGAATCGCAAGAAATTCTGGGTCAGCATGAAGATAAAGTTTGGACAATTTTGATGGATGTAAAGAGAAGGAGGATTTTTGTATGAATATGCGTGTAAACTAAAAAGGCAGAGCTAGTAAATGCAATGGATATGCTTTGACTGTGATTTCAATGGGTTTGAGTATGATTTAGTATGCTATGTTTTTGCTGTCATTATACTATATTTTCTGGTTCATTGTACTGTGTTTCTGCAATAGAAGAGCTAAGGAATGAAGATAAGGGTGAAAGGTGTGTGGCTACATAACCTGATGTGTGTAGGAAAAAATGTGTTGTTAATGGAAGCAGCGATAGTTGTCAATGGAGACTGTTGAATTTCTTGATGACAATTATATGTCATATTTAAATGTTTTTTTTTGATAATTAAAGGATTTGTTGATTGATGTTCGTTTTGGTCCTGATAAATGGAAAAATCTGTCTGATTTTTGTGGGTGTTGTCTTCTATATGCTTGTAAACTGTAAATGTAGACCTAGTAAATATAATGGATATGCTCTGACTAAGATTTCAATATGTTTGAGTATGGTTTAATATGTCCTGCTCTTGAAATTATCCAAGAAATTATGGTTCAGTGTGAAATTATGGTCCAAGACAATATTTTGGGGCTCATAGGGTTATTATGGTACAAAAGAAGCCCGGACAAGAAGCCCACTGTGAATAATTATCCAAGAAATTATGAAGATAACCCCAGTATCAAGCGAGGCCCAAACTGAGAATCTTATTAGTTTCAATTTTTTGGGGCTTATAGAGTTAAGACATTATTTTGATGGGGCAAAATGCAAATTAGCATGAATATGATTGATATCAGCTCAAAAGAAAAAATAATGGTCTTCTCGCTATCTTTAGGTCGAATTTTCAGGCTTTACGTCTAACTATTACTTGATGATATCTCGTGACCTAAAACATATATATTTTTACTGGGATTCAAATTGGGATTCTAACTTTTTTTTTTAATAGAAAGGAAATGCCAAAGCATTGAGACACAATCCTACAATATAAAATAGTAGTTCTGATGTAAAAACTATTTAACTAATTTAATTAGATTTAAAAAGTTAGTGAAGTTAGTTAATCATGATAAATATTACTTTTTTTTTATTCAAAATACTCTTATTTAGAATAAGATCCACCATATTATAACGTTTGATGCTCGCTTTTTATGTATTTGATGCTAGTTTATAATTTTTTAAAATGAAATTTCTTAGATTCAATATGATTTTTTTTAACGTCATGCGTTATTAGATGCTAGTGTGCGGATTTTAAAATGCTTAAAATTATTTTGTTTAAAAATAAAAAGTAGAATTTTCTCTGCGGATAATCTTTTCCAAAATACTAACAACCTAATACAAAACCAAAATCTTCATTCTAGTTTTGTATATATAGCATCACGTTCGTGATTACTAAGGCAGGTATGAAAAGGATTATTTTGTATTTTGGATATCTTCTCACAGTGAAACTACTGGGGACAAAAATCTGTATTTGATTACTACCTCAGCTCTTTAACGTAAGATTCAATTGATTAATTTGAAACAATTAAGAAAATTAAATAAATTATTTTTTTTTGCTAGGCACAGGTATTCTCCTATTTAAAGCAGTTTTGTTCGAAATATTGTTGGGCATTAAATGTGAGGATGTCTCCTAACGGAGATTCGAACCTTGGTTCGTCATATTGTGAAAGACTAGCCCTTTATGCTAATTAAACTCTACTTCCATTAGTTGAATAAATTACTTAATCATTTCATATATTACATTATCTCGGTGAAAAAACTCACGTATTGTTAAATTACATATTAATTTATAAGTCAGACAAATTAGTTTGGAAAAAAATTAATTATAAATATTTTAAAGTAGTTTATTTAACTTTCTTAATTTCATCAAATTAGTCAATTGAGTCTTATATTAACAACCGGAGTTAGTACCAACACAATGTTGGTCTAATAGTGTAAAACCCCACTAAATTCTTCTATGTCTTAAGTTTGAGCCTGCAAAATATGCACGTGACTTGTAATTTTCTCCTTTTTTTTAATATTCATTTTAATGTATTAGGATTAACGATTGCATTTGCAAGTGTAGAGCTTCCTTTAATTAGAAGCAAGAATTAATACGTCAGGAATCAATGTTACTGTTAAAATGATACACATATGCATAGGTTTTCTTATATTTTACTAATATACATTTAACTTAATTATCCCCTCAATTTGTTTTTAATTTTTGACCTGGCAAGGAAGAAAATAAAAAGAGGGAAGGGAGGGAAGGAGGCACGTGAGACATACGGTGGAATTTACTTTGCGTGAGGTGCTCATGGTGATGGTCTTGCTGGTTTTAAGGATCATTTTAGTTTTTTAAGTTTATAAAGTTTTTTTTAATCCTAAAAACTTAACATCATTAATGTATCTAACAAAAAATACTGACTAAGTAAAGTTAAGTGATGACAGTACAAATATATTAGCCAATGAAGCAAGCTAGACTTGCAACACCACACTTCATTTAATTTTAATCTTACTTGGCATTTACTTAATTTATATTATTTTATTTTTTAAACAAAAATATATTTTAGATAAATTATTTTCCAATTATTTTAATCATTTTTTTTTATTTTAGTCCATTTTTTTTTATCTCAATCAGATTTTTATTTAAAAATAAAATAATATAAATGAAGTACATGTCATGTAGGATTAAAATAAAATGAGTTGTTGTATTGCAAGTCTAGCTTGCTTTGTCAATATTGCACTGTCACCATTTAATTTTGCTTGATCAGCATTTGCCATCCGAATCGTTAACAATGTTAAGTTTTGAGGTCTAAAACTATACTTTATAAGCTTAAAGGACTAAAATGAACCCACCTATAAACATAAAGGACCAGAATTATACTTTGGCCTTGCTTATATTTTTAACTCCCACAATTATGATTTACTGCACTTTAACCGCCATGCATATATTTTAAAAAGATTAAATGTTGCTATAACATTTTCTGAATAAAGAAAACAATTCCTCCTCCTCTTCCTCCTTCTTTTTTGTTGTTGTTGTTGTTGTTGTTGTTGTTATTATTATTATTATTATTTTGTTTCCACCCTTAAAACTGCATATGGTTTAGTTTCCCTATTCTTGATTGAAAAAAATAGCTTGATTACCCTTCGTTGCCTTATTTTCCAAAATTAAAATATTATCAAATGCTAACCTGTTAAATTTAATTAATTTTCAACAACAACAACAACAATAATTGATAAAAAAGGGAGAATTAGGGAGAAGGACTAAGAAAAAGAAATATTTATTAATAAGGATCTTAAAAATTGTAATTATTTGGAAGCATATATATTTTGATAAAATAATCAAAACCTAAAAAAGAAATTTGACGATATCTCCATATGTATTTTGATAAAATAAGTCTACATAAAAATCAATATATTTATGATATTCTCTCGCATGCGCATTGGATTATCTTGAAAAGTCACTCAAATTAAAATAGCATCTAAAATCTAAAAGTAATTAAAAATCTACCTCTTTCTAAGTTTTGATTTTAAAAAAAAAATTAAAAAATCACAAAAAAAGCTTTATCATTGCACCTTGTCTTGGAATTGTGATTTACAACATTTTTAGCTTCTCTATTGTTGCTAATACAAATTCTTGATGAATAAATTTCAAATACAATTATACTAAATAATTTCAAAAACATAAAATTAGTAACCAATAATAATTAACTGTAATGCTTGAGATAGAGTTAGAGAAAATGTAAGGGGTTCGGTTACAGTTAATTTTGTAATTGAGAATTTATATTTTGATTTTAAGTTCTTCAAAATAATTACAATTTTTAAAATTATTATTAATAAATATTTCTTTTGTTTAGTCCTTCTCCCTAATTTTTGCTAAAGAAAAATCATAAAAGACTAACAGTGGTAGCATTAGAAGACTGAAAGCATGCTACATAGAATTAAAGAATAAAGCTAAAGCCATATATGAAATTAGATGACCGAATATGTATTTCTGACTTCTGTGTGCTGAAATTTCAAAATTAGATAAACGTATGTAGAGAGGTAGGTGATATGAGAAGTAATGATATTTTAACTACAAATAATATAATACACTAATCCAACTATTCACCTCAACTAATTAATAACCATTTTAGAAAAAAAACACACATATATATCCTCCATTTGCGAACCTCACGACTAACCGAATTCGTCTCTCGCCACCCCCCTCTCTCTCTGTCATACTGTAACCAGCGAACCAACTCTCACCTTGTACGAAAGCTTATTTGAATCATATATTTAATATTCCTTTATTGAAGAATATTTACAAGCCGAGTCTTCTAATAGTTTAAAAGAGTAAGAAGACAAGTAAATATAAACCCAAGAAAAAATGTACTTGTTATATTTGTCAAGAAGAGGGTCATTTGCAAATGAATGTCCTAATAAAAATAAAAATAAAAATAAGAAAGAAACTAAGGTATATGAGACCTTAGAAGAACAAGACTATTATCCTTGTGAAGAATCCGAGTACTTGATTTCAGAAAATGAATACTCATTTATGAAATTATTAGTGAAAGTGGTATCAGAGCCTAGTTCTACAGGATCTAATAGTTCTTTAGAACCTAAAAGAATTAGTAAAGAAGATAAAGGTAAAGAAAGAATATTCGATTATCTTTATCTTTAATGATTAGTTTAAAGAGTAGGAAATTAGAAATAGAACAAGAGTTAAACAAGACCCGAAAGTTAGAAATAATTAATCAGGGATTACCGATTAATTTAGAGCCAATTAAGAATCATTTAGTGGTTCTTAAACAAGAGTTAGAATTAATAAGTGAGCAGATTAAAATTGAATCTGAACTAACCCGAGAGAAAATTAGTGAAGAAAGTTGTAGTAAAAGTACTAGAATGATTTATAAGACAATAGAAACTCCTCCTCCTTTCTCTTTAGCAATTCCCAATGCTATTGATAAAGAAATAGAAGAGTTAAAAGCCATCTTAGCTGAAAAATAAAAGAGAAAAGCTGAAAGAAGAAAAGGACAAGAATTAAGGCAAAAAGAAAAAGATGCCTAAGAAAAGAAAAGAAAACTTCTATTAGAATTAAAAGCTAAAATAGAAGAAGATAATAATAATGTATATTTTATTACTCATTGTAAAACGAGCTTTAATGTTGCATTATTAAATAATCCAGTTATTCATCATTATACTTAGAGTTTAACAGCTCAGCCTGGTGAGTTAGTGATGAAAATAATAGCTAAAAATTCCGATAAATTTGAAATATCGGAACATCTTCAAAATTTGTTAGAAAAATGTTTTGAAGAAAATTCAAGAGCTTTTGCAAATAGAAAAATTATGTTGCAAAAATAGAATTAAAAACTGATAAACCAGTTTATGAAAAGCCAAGAAGGTATTTGAAGTTAGATTTAGAAGATTTTCCAAAAGTGATGGAAAAACTTATAAGCCTAAATCTAATAAGACCTTCTAAAAGTCCATGGAACTGCCCATGATTTTTAGTAAGAAATTATTCAGAACAGAAAAGAGGAGAACCAAGATTTATAATAGATTATAAGTCTTTAAATAAGGTTGTAAAATCTAATACATATCCTCTCCCAAGAAAAGATGTTCTTTTTGATAAAATCAAAGACTCTAAAATATTTTCAAAATTTGATTGTAAGTCAGGGTTTTATCAAATAGAACTTGAAGAAAAGTCAAGAGAGTGCATTACTTTTAGTGTACCAAATGAACATTATGAATGGAATGTTCTACCAATGGGTTTAAAGACCAATCCTTCTATTTTTCAAGAAAGAATGGACTAGATCTTTAATCCATATAGATCTTTCATTTTAGTCTATATAGACGATGTATTAATTTTTTCAAAAAGGCTAGAAGAGAATAGAAAACATTTATTTGTTTTTGCTTGTAAAGATTTTGAAAATGGATTAGTGTTATCCAAGAAAAAGGCTGAAATAGGAAAAGCCCAAATAAAATATTTAGGTTTAACTATTAAGCCCAAAGGAGTTGTAGAATTACAACCCAATATTATTCGGACTATTTTAACTTTTTTGGATAAAATCCAAGATAAGAAACAACTTATGTTGTTTCTAGGACATCTTAATTATGCCATGAACTCTATTCCTTATGGAGCTTTAGTTTGAGGAAAAGTAAAGAAGATGATTAGAAAAAATAAGCCAAGTTGGAGTCTCTTCTAGGCTCTCAAAACAAATATATGAGGAGCTTTCAAAGCTTCAAAGCCAAGTTATACTTCAAAGAAGTATATTACTTTGACTCACAACTGATTTAAAACAGTTCATAAGGAATTCCAGTCCTTTGAGTGAAGTCAAGAAAGACTTAGCTAGTTCTTTTGGTTTAAGCGAGAAAAGTCTTCCTGGTAGTATACTGGAAGCAAAGAAGCCAGAAGCTTTGCCTTTTGCAATATCCAAGAAAAGCGACGAGGAGTCTAAAAGTGATAAAGATTCCAATGACTCAAACAAAGAAGATAAAGAGAAATCCTCCCTTCAGGATTTCAATGATTTATTTAAAGAAAAACTCAACAAATTAAAATCCAAAACTGAGACTTTAATTGAGACTAAAGTTTGTGAAGTTAAGGAAGTTATAAACTCTGATTTGGAGAAATTAACCCAAGAATTACTCGGACAAAATTTTGTGCAGGTACTGAAGAAGAAAGCTGTTAAGTTGGGGTTTACCTATGTAGAAAAAGCAAAATAGGTACCACCTCATCCTAAACAGTTTCCTGAGTTACCCGAAAACACAAAATCCCGAGAACAATTCCTTCTGGAATATAACCGAGTATTTACCCTTATGAACCAAGGGAATAACCAAGAATCCACAAAAACCTTTGCCATATATTATGAGAGTTTTTATCCAAAAGTCTTAGCATTGTGTGGAGCACCCAAAGGCGTGATTAAACTTGCATTTAATTACAGATATCTATCTTTAGCCTATTTTGAAAATCATACCCAAGCTGAAGATTTACCCAAGCCAATTGTGTTAGCCCTAAAAGAGTTAGACAAAATTGGACCATCCAAAATAAAGTTTGCCAAGTTTACTATAGTTCCACCTGAATTCTCCTCTGCAGGTCCATATATTTGCCAAGTAGGAACGGTAGGAAAAGTCGAGAATATAAATTTAAAAATAAAGAAAAGTCAGCCAAATGTGAAAGCTGAATTCAATGAAGATTATATTCATCTACGAAGAGCAGCATGATATATTCCTTATCTCCTCGAGATAGATGAAATAATTGAAGATGGTGAGGCTTAGACCTACCACGTCACAGACTCTGTAGTAGTGTACTGTCAGAAGAAGAATCCAGTGAAAAAAGGCGTGATGAGTCAGCTTACTGCTTTTAGCCGAAAAATCCTAAGTAATCAAATTTGCTCCAGTGAAAAAGTTAAAGAAAATCTCTGTATCATCATGTGGAGAAAAGAAAACAATCACAGCTATTTACTTTGTCAGCCATCTTTAGTCGAAAGCAAAAAGGAAGGGGACAAACAGCCAGCAAAGTCAAAAGTAGCCTAAGATTCCGATAAGATTTAATTAGAGTCGGTAACTAGGGTTATGTAAAGGAAATTATGGTTGAGTTATAAAACCATGGTTACCTCTTAGCCAAGAGTCTATATAAGGCAATCAGGGTTTTTTCACAAAGCATGACTAGCCACAACAAGCTATGTACTTTGTTTTTCCCTGAAACAATGTATATTAGTTTTGAGTAAATAAAATTTAAGGGATCCTTATCCCTTTTCCTTATCAATATGTTTCTAAATTAATATCCAAGAGGAGAGAGGGTGTGGGAGGAAATCGCCCGGATAACCGGATAGTAAGTTTCCGAAAAGGATATCCAATTCTTCGAAGGTCTGTCGACTGAAAAGGCGGAGCCCGTGAAGGCAAGAGGCCGTGTTGGGGCATATCGCTGCTCGAGAGGTTGCCGAAGCAGAGAAGTGAAGAAGAGGAAAAGAATATCGGAAGTCGTGTTGGACCCGGTAAATCCTAATCCCACATTTCTGTCATAATCCTGGTTATTAATTAACTCGAAGCATGATAAGGAAAGAGTAAAGGAGCTCTTAATTTTTAAAACTCATGAAAAACTTAGTTTTAGAACTAATGTTTTTAGCCAAGGAAAGTCGAAGTAATCTAAACATATATGTTGAAGAATTATGTTTAGTAAGCTGAAAATATCCAAAAATCTATAATGCTATTATGGAAAGTAGAATGAATTCTGCTATTGTCGAGTTTATTGAAGAATTTCAAGATTCTTTTGATTATACAGACGAGTATATAATCAGTAACTTCTGGTTATTTGGTTTAAGGGACTTTATTCAACTTAAACATTATATTTATAAAGCAATTAGTCAATGTATAGTTGATAATTATATTGCCCAAGAAGTAGCCAAGTAGAAAAGAATTAATCTTGATCGAATGTTAAATCCTTTGACTCCAGACTCGACGTCAGATCATTGGAGAATAAGCCAAATGAATAAGCGTAGGTGTGGGTGTATGTCCTTATCCTGCTATTTAGACAAGCAATTGTCTATGCAAGCCAATCCCAATGAGCTGTCATCGCAGCTCAAAGTGGTACCGGAACCTCCATGTGAGCATACCAGCAATTGTCTTCACCCGACCATGTCATTGGTATGGTTTTGTTAGGAAGCCATTCTTCACCGATGGACAGATAAAGCTCTTCCCCTTCAACCCAATCTTTTGAAACACTAGAGCTAACAGGAACACTCCTCTGGAAGAATTAAAAAAAAAGCCACTAAAAAAGATTCAAAGAAGAAAGAAAAATAATAAGACCGAGGTAGGTTAAAGTTTACTTGAAGAACATCTGGTACAGTGGCATTGTCATCATAGCGCACCCACTCTTCAACCAGAGTGATGGATTGAGGGACCTATTAGCTTGGTACATCTTGAGTAGAGAGGCGGTAGATTTAAGATTTCCATTTGGATCTTTGGTGCAAAAGAGGGAGAACATTAATGGACATGAGATGGGGATCTCCACCTCTGCAGACCAAGCATGCTGTTGGGAACACCATGCCATGGGAAAATAGTCATTTCCATGAGGAAGTTGGCAGAAAGCTAAAACAAATTCCTCTCCTTCAAGGTAGTCCTTGACTACCTTGAAGATCATCTTAAGGTGCCTCTGATAAAACACAAAAAGAAAAAAGATAATGACGATTAACAAGGAAAGATAACAAATACCAAAAAGAAAACGAAGATGAAAAACAACAATGAACAGCATGAGTATAAGATGAACCTCAAGCTCTGGCTCCTCTGACCCACAATATACAGAACCCTACGTGCAACACAAAATGTTGAGAGAAGGTAAACGAAAGAGGTAAGAGAAGGAGGGGGAGAAGCAGATTACCTATGGTGGGTCCGTCAGAGAACGAGGGGTGAAGCTGCTGGAGGTGTGGATCCAGCGCCGGAGATCAAGTGAAGATGCTGTCAAAGGAAGTTCGACCACCGGGCTTGCAGTGAATGAACTTTCTATAACTCATGACCAATTTTATTTTAAATACATCATACAATAACGTATTAATTCCTATTTCGATGTCTTTCTTTGTTTTGGTTATGCTCATTATTATTATTCCTCTCTCTCATACACAGCAATATAGAAACATCAAATGCATAGTCTCTCGGAATGTTATAGTGCTTGTTTGTTTGGAATATTGGAGTCTCCGAAAGCAGCTCTTCAATCATGATTTACGGTATATAAGGTAAGTATACGAGAGAAGTTTTATCTCGATTTACGTGAATAAACATTTTTTTGTTCCTAAAAGTGATCCCAAACAAGTATTAATCCTCTTTCTCACACAAGCAACAATATAATAACATCAAATTAGCGTCGGATATATATGACTTCACATCTATTGCTCCGTCTCAGTTGCTTTCTTTGTATGATAACACTATGAGGTTATGGCAGAGAGAGAGAGAGAGAGAGAAGAGAGAGAGAGAGAGAGAGAGAGAGAGAGAGAGAGAGAGAGAGAGAGAGAGAGAGAGAGAGTAATAACAATAAAAAAGTATGATGCGCTGAGGAACGTACTTGCGTTCATAGAACGGCACACATACAAGGGTTTATTAGCCTCATCCTTCCAAGTGAAAATTATTATCCTCTTTAACGAGACCTATATATTAACAGTGAGACTCATTATTTTCTGTGTTCCTTTTTCTCATTATTCTATATAAAGCCACTTTAGGAAATTTAAGTTTGTTATTAGAATATTTGTAACGTAGTATACATATATAAATTTTGAAGTGAGACCCATTAATCATATATAACTTGGTACTATATTAATAAGACTTGTTATGATATAGAGTTGTACGTCGGGAACCTGTGATGGTTATAGTGTAGTTGGAAATACTAATGACAGAAAATTATAATCGCTGCAATTCAGATCATGTATTACTCAATCATCATAGGGATCTGATACAAATACAGCAACAAAACCATAGAGAGAAGGTACTGCAACAAGGAATAACAGAAAAGCAGAAAAGCAAGTTGGCAGAGGGAGAAGAAATCCACTACGTAGAGAGAGAAGAGATTCCAATATATTTCACACCATTTTCAACCGTCTTTGTCTTGTTATATAGCTGCTCCTCCATCAATTTCTCGTAGCTTCCAAGAGGGCCTTCGCAGACGTTGGGCCTGTATCTCCGTGTTTCCCCGGTTTTCATTTCCATGTGTTGGGTTGATTCTGTTAATAAGACTTGTTGTGATATAGAGTTGTATGTCGGTAACCGAGGGAGTTGGAGGTCATTTTTGGATGAGTGGAGGGCGTTCTTGACTTTTGGCAGTTACGTTTGTAAATGTTGGGCCTTGATTGGACCTGAGGTTGTTGCTATTTGTCTTTTCATCGGCCTACGACCTGAGGGGGTTTTATTTAATTGACTGAAATATGAGGTGTGTTGTTCAAAAGATGAATGAATTATGAATACTCCCGCTCAGGAACCTCTAGGATAAAGTTGTGCGTGTTTAGATTGGCATTGAAATTGCTTGAAAGCTGTTTTTTATGTAAATTGAGACAGAATTTCTCTCATATACTTATCTCATATACCGTAAATTATGATTCAAAAACTACCTTTAAGCATTTCAATCGCTATTTTAAATATATATTAGTTTAAAATATAAGTCACTTATAAGATAATTAATACTCATTTTTTAATTTTGTCTTTGTATTTAATGCTCATTAGCAATGTTGCCCACTCATTAAATTTCAAACATTTTTTTTTTTCAATAAGGGTCAAAGTGGGGAAAGTGTTGAATTTATGACATATTTAATGAGTTAATCGTTATTTTTTATCCCCATAAATTAGTTAAAGTGCCCTATATTATGAACACGATGGAGCATCAAAATTAACCTCTTTCAAGACCATATAATCCTCCCAGGTTTGCAAACTCAGGAGATGATGACCTTGAATAGACCAAGGCCTTCCCTAGAGAATTCGCACTAAATCCTCCTCCTTTGTGAATCGGAATAAGAAGATAAGCTTCGTCTTATCCATATCATGAATTTCAAAAGAAGAGGAAATGAAGAGATTATGAAATGAAGGAATTTTGAGACAAAATGGATCGAATCTATTTAATTGTTTGAAACAAATATATATAAATAAAGGAAAAGAATCAATATTGAGAAATAATTAGTAATGATATATGTATTTATTTATTGATTAAATGACCCAACCCATGTGTTTGTAAAACGAGCTTTTTAGTCAACAAAAGTTAGTCCAGTTGGTTAAGGTACGTAACCATAATATTGTAAATCCAAATCACACTGATTGAAAGCTATGTTGGTATGCAATATGTAAGTATGTCTGTAAGTGTTTTTTAAGTTTGTAGGCCTAACCTTTGAGAACTTTTGGGATACAACCCACCTAAACTTTCATATGTATAAAAAAGGGTTTTACACCCGGGTATCACGTGCTTTAAGAAGCAAATGTTGATGATTGATGATTTACTAAAGAATAGGTGCAAATACACACACACACACATTCTCATATGCTATATTTTGTTTAACATATTTGAACAACTTACCCGTTAACATATCACTGTATATCGTTGAAGTCATTTGATGATTTGAGGAGAAGCCCGAGTTGATTGACGACAAAAAGTGTTACATTACGTCTGAGCAAAACCAAAATCTTCTTGTAACAAAAAAAAAAAAAAAAAGAATCTTCATTCTAGTTTGATAATGATATAGCATCTCGTTCGTGAATAGTAAGGCATGTATGAAAAGGATAATTTCGTAGTTTGGATCTCTTCAATCTTCACAGAGAAACTACTAAGTACAATGAGTTGTATTTGATTATTAATCTTAAATGAATATCTACTTTTGACTTATCATTAACACGAATAGTTAAATTGATCCAACCGCGCTCTAAGTTTAAGATTAAGGAAAATTACCTAAGAAATACTCCTCTAGTTCTTAATATAAGATATACTTAGGGAGTTGATTTTAATCATAAATTAAGAAGTTTAAGATTATAAAAAAAACATAAACTTCTCACTTTAGAAAAAAAAACACAATTCCCTCCTATCATCCCTAAAATCATAAAATTGAATTTCTGCAGATGACTCACTTACCATGTAGGGTTAAAATAAGATTAGTTGTTTTATTCCAATATCAAAACAACATACTTTAGGAGTATCACATCATTTGAACTATGTCTAATCAAAATATAACAACTCAGATCATTTTAATTCTAGTTGGCTAAAGACTCATCTTAAAAATTCAAATTTTATCTTACTTTTAAGAAAAATATTAGTTGATCATCTTGTTCCCCCCTAAATTAAGATGTTTTTTTTCTTAATAAGTATAGCGTATATATAGATATGTAATGATAAGTTCAAGTTATTCAAGACATAATGTGGTGGCATAATGCAAATAGAAAGAGTAATGAAGTTACCATTATAAGTGAGTGCTTTAGTTCACAAAATACAATAATATTTGTCTACTTATCAAAAGTTCAAAACAAAATATAACAAAAGAGCCATGAAATTACCATTCTAAGAGAGTCTACACACTTCAATACATTTGGTGAAGAAAACAACTTCAATGAATACATAACTCAATCAGTATTTTGATGCTTAATTGCCGTAACAAGATTACTAATGGGATATGAAATAATGATTAATTATGATTTTTTCAAATTAAGATGTTTTTTTCTTCATAAGTTAGTAAATAACAAACAGGGCTTATAAGTATGTCTCCTTGAGCCCAGAGTCATGCAATGGTCCAGTGAGCCCTTGAACCCGACTCAAACTTTTCTCTGTAAAAAAACAAAAGAAAGGAAACCGCGGAACATATGAAGCACCATACCGTCATATATTAATATTTGGAGCCACCCCTATAAAAAGTAGCCTTACCCAACCGATTTTCGGCCAATTAAGCACACCACAGAACTTGCCGTGATCGATCGTTAAGTGATTAATGGCGGCGCTCACGAGTTGTTGCTCTAAGGTCCATTTTCATCATGGCCACCTTGGATCTTCTTCCCCAAGGCGTGTTTCTGCCTTTCGTTTCTCGGACAGGTTTAAAGTTTCCAACTTTCGGTTCCTTCAAATTCAAATGCTTCAAAACAAGCCTATTATTGTTCCCCCACTTCATGCTGTGCCGTCCCAACCCCTAAAGGTCTCTTTCTTTCCCGTAATTTTCATTTTCTCAATGATTGGTTTTCCTTTACTAATTGTCAGTTTTGCCCTTTTCTTTTTTCTTTTTGTAGGAGGACTTGGAAACTGATCAAGAGCCTCAAGCACAGCAAAGTGGTGGGGTCCTAATTAGTTAGTTAATTACATTTTACGTGCTAGTTTTCTGTTATTATGCATTCTAAAAATTCTAAAGACGATACACAAATTGTGCAGAGGTTGTTGGGGTCCAATTTCAGTTACAAAAAGATTACATCATTGGCGAAGAGATATTTTTAGTGTGTAAGGATCGTAAGAGTGGTGCTTGGGATCTCAAAAATGCAATCCCAATGACCTGGTCAGAAGGGCATCGACGGTGGTTTGCTGAGTTTGTGAGTATATATATAAAGTAGAATCCATTAATATAATCAGAAAACAAATAATATTTTTTTTACTAGACTGGCTTTTCTTTATTTCTCCAGGATGTGCCAGCTACTTGGACATCAATCCAATACAAGTATATAGTTATGTTTTGGCCAACTTTTAAACGAATAACTATTTGTGAGGAATGGAGGAGATTTCGAACAAAGGAAAAAACAACTGATGATGCTTCGGTTGGAGAACTTAGCTTGAAACCAAGGTTAGTGGTTTCTTTCCCATATGAATATAATGTGCAATAAAAAGCAAGGAAAAACCATTTGTCTCCAACCTATTATAATCAAAGATGCAACCCAAAGCCTCTCTCTCTCCCCACACCGTCACCATTCTGTCTCTCTTTTTTATTAATTATCTTGTATTTAGAAGTCATATTGGATATAAGACTAACTTGATTTACGTTAGACAAAATCTATCAAAAGTCTCAAAAGCTCAAACTCAAATTATTGGCTAGGATATCACTATCTTCTACTAAGTGACTTGCATACTTATTATGGAATTGTCCTCGGGTTTAAGCAATCAAATCACATAATACATTTAATATTTATGTTATTTGATTAATCAATGAGTTTATCTATATACACAAATATTGTTTCACTTGTTGATGCTGTGCCTCCGGTACCACAGGTCTTTCTTTCCCATAATTTTTCATCTTCCCAATGATTATTGTTAAATTCCCCATTACAATACTTGTTAGAGTTTTTAAACGATGGGTTTTAATATGCTTTTTCCTTTTTGTAGGAGGACTACTTGGAAATTGATGATGGGCTTCAGTCTCAGCAACCTGGTACGGTGGTGGGTTCTAATTAATTACCTTTTACGAGTTTTATACTAATATTATTCTAAAAATTCTTTAAAAAAATGCAAATTGTGCAGGGAAAACAAAGTTTGTTCGGATCCAATTTCAGTTACAAAAATATTACACGTTGGGCGAACAGTTACTTTTAGTGCGTGATCCTGCTTGGGGTCTCCAAAATGCTCTCCCAATGACCTGGTCAGAAGAGCATCAATGGTGGTTTGCTGAAGTGGTGGGTAAAATATACATTAATGCTACCTGTCTTTAATATAAAACATAATTGACTATTTCTAAAGAAGTTAAGTAAATTAATAGTTAAATAAATTATTTATATTTATCATTTTTCGTTATTAATTAATTTACTTAACTTGATTAATTTCCCCAAATCAGTCATATTTGGCAGCCAGCGTTTGGCCAAATAGTTGCGACTTCGAAAACTTATAACCGAATAACTATTTGTGAGGAATGGGGGAGCCATGAGCATTTACAGAGATTCTTTAGGAAATCACAGGAACAAAGAGTGGACACTAAGGTTTAACCTCTTCATGAGCATAACGTTCCCTCATTTTTCTTGCTGATTCTCTTTCCAGCGCAGGGATTTTTCTTTCTTTTTTCCCCCTATTCTACCTAGAATAGTATTACTTGCATGATAAAAAGTAGCTTTTATATGCTATTTTATCCTTCATTGTTTGGATTTTCGAACATTAAAGATTTGATTAATTACTTGGGTTTAATTGCGTTTTATCCTGTGTATGGTCTATTTAATCAATGTTTATTTATTAATGTTATGCGCCTTTTGATTGTTTAAATACAAAAGAAACTAATTTGAGCCATTTTACTATTATAAACATATATTTAATTAGGGTGGACTACAATGACATTGTATTTCCTAAGTAGCGAAATATAACCGTATTCTAGGTGCACCATTCTTTGCCCACAAGTATACCTTAGTGATATGAAATTTATAATTATATGATTTATATTGATAAATATAGCTTAAATTTAAAGGTTAATTGCCTTATACAGTATCGAAGTAAGCATGATTAAAATTATTTTGGCTTTGCAACATAATTGTTATCATTCAAGTGTGTGTTTGGGAAAAACTAAAAGGCACTTCTTGCCTGGAAAACTAGGGTTTGGGTTTAGGGTAGCCAAAAGGGTAAAAATTTTGGAAAATTGCTTTATGATTCAAAATCATGGTTTGGGGCTTTATGGGAATGACACTTTGCAACCTTATTTAGCCCCTGCATCTATTGTCGGTGCCTGACGGTGCTATTTGTCATCCCTTGGTGGTTAGGGCAAGCGTTGGGTTCAACATGAAGACATAACTTCAACGCAGACATAAAATCAAGGGAAAATCTCACAAAAATAACTTTAAAAATAGGAAAGGATAAAATGATGTTTCGGATATTCATAATCCTAGAGCGATATTACCTCTCACCGGCCACTGGCAAGGCCAGATCTCCGACAAGAATAAATATTCCTAAAGTGGTAGGGTGAGGTTTGAACCCTCACCACTTTGTTTTCCAAAAGATTGGGACTCCAATGCCTTTCAATACATTATTATATGCGAACAAGTGTGTTTGTGTTAACTTTTGATCTTTAACATAAACTTATTTATAAGTTTTGTTGAAAAATTCATGATATTTCATTAGGTTTTAATAACTTTTGTTTACTAAATAAAAAATTCACACTATCAAGTCTTTCACAAGTTCTATTTAGGAATTCATCACATTTCATTAGGTTTTAATAACTTGTGAATTTTTTTATAAGAAAACAAAAATTGTCAAATTCTAATAAAATGTGGTGAGTTCCTTAATAAAACTTGTGAACGACTTGATAGTTTGAATTTTTTTTTGAAAAACGAAAGTTGTTAAAACCTAATGAAATATCATGAATTTCTCAACAAAATTTGTGAATGATCTGATAGTGTTTTACTTGGTAAAGGAAAGTTGTTAAAGCTTAATAAAATGTCGTAAATTTCTTAAGAAAACTTATGAATGAGCTTGGGTTTAAGATCAAAAGCTAATTGACTTACTTGGTAAACGAAAGTTGTTAAAACATAATAAATGTCGTAAATTTCTTAGCAAAACTTGTAAATGGGCTTGGGTTGGGTTAAAGATTAAAAGTTAACAGACGCACTCTTTGTGTGTGTGTGAGAGACTTACTTGGTAAACGAAAGTTATTAAAACCTAATGAAATGTTGTGATGAATTCCTTAACAAAACTTATGAATGAGCTTGGGTTAAAGATCATAAGTTAACAGACATACTCTGTGTGTGTGAGAGACTTACTTGATAAACGAAAATTGTTAAAACATAAGAAAATATCATGAATTCCTTAATAAAATTTGTAAATAGACTTGGGTTAAAGATCAAAAGTTAATAGACACACTGTGTGTGTGTGTGGAAACAAAATGTTGAGGATTCAAAATCCACCCCGCCATTTTGAGTATATTTATTCTCGCCGGCAAGGGGTGGTCACCGGCCTGCCGGGGGATAATATTTTTTTTTAAAAAGATATATGTAAAGACAATTTGGTGATTTCCTTTTAATTTTAAAAAGGACAAATCGAGACTAACATCTTCATGGTATTATGAATATTCAAAACACTTTTTTGTCTTTTAGCATTTTTAAAGTTTATTTTATTGAAATTTTCCATAAAATCAATCATTTTTTCCATGCTTAATTGTTTTATTTGGAAATATTTGGTTTAAATTTTAATTTGATTTTTATGTTTTACTATCATTTATTATTATTTGCATTTAATCCTAGGATTTTAGAATGTTGCCGCATGAATTCCTGTTTTTTTTTTTTTGCCGCATGAATTCCTGTTAAAGTGCCTGTAAAATTATAAAATATATTGTTTGAGTTGTATTAACTTCTTTTTATATTTTATACCGTTATACACGCATAAACATATACACACACACACACATAAATGATAATATTTCCCTCAAGCATTTTTATATGGGTTTATACTATTTATTAAAAGAGGCAAAAACTCTAAAAAAATAGCGCATATCGAAGAGGCACATAAAAAAGAAATGGAGAGGCTCCCAACCATAAAAGTGGACTTACCCTAGCGCTTGTGGGCCGATTAATTAAGCACACCACAAACACAAAACTTGCCGTTAAGTGATTAATTAATGGCGGCGCTCACGGCGATGATAAGTTGTTGCTCTAAGGCCCTTTTTCGATCTTCTTCCCCAAAGGCGTGTTTCTGACTTTCGTTTCTCGTTCCTTCAAAACAAGCCACTTCACGCTGTGCTATCCCAACCCCTAAAGGTCGATCCATCTCTTTATCTTGTTGTAAATATTGCATATGGGTGTGTCAAAGAAAGAGTCTCTCCAATATTATGGAATGTGTTTAAATGAAGAGACACGTTTTGAGAAGTCATGTTCTTATGAATTAAGGGATTTGTGTTGGTTCATGAATCAACATGGTTCATGAATTCAACAGATAGTTATGACTTTCCAATTGAAGAGGTGTAGTCTTCAAGAGGCACAACTTCAAGACATTGATTCATTGTCTATAAATACCCCAACCGTGACACCATTTGGAAGCAGAGAAATAGAAGCCTCAGTAATCTCTCACTAGGTTACCTTATCTTCCACCAGTTCTGCCGCCCTGTATCCTAACAGGAAGGGTTCGTTTAATCCTGGGGAGATGCCATTTCCTATTTACTGAGGGGGCTGCGGAATATCTCTTAAGGACAGTGTCCTCGGACATGACTCGAATCAAATATTTTCTTATTTCTTTGCAGATTTTGCCTACAATCTTAAGAGATATTTCTGGCTTGTTCTTGAGTGCGTCGTGATGAAGTTTTCTCAAGTTCATTTGGCATATTGCAAAGAAAATAAGATAAGTTTTAATTTCAATCTCTTGGGCTTTTATTTATTTGCACTTGTGGAAATTATTGAGTTAAAGCAAATCTTGAAAGAGAAAAATATATATATATATAGACCGGAAAAAAAAAATATAGAGAGACCGAATAAAAAAAATTGTTTGCAGTTACGGTGTTTGTTTTTTGTGAAACCAGACTTACATGTATTCATTGAAAAATTGTTTGGAACTTTGGTTTCGTGTGGGAAGTGTCAGGTTCAAGGATCTCCCACTATTAAAGGAATCAACTATGGCATCCCTTAATTTCATTCGGCAAATTTTGAAATCCACGTGAAAAGATGACAATAGCAGAATTGAAGCGAGAAGTTTGTCTGATAAGGAGAAAGCATCAAATGGTAGACAATCCCAGTGTATTGGCCTCTATGAAAGGGAATCAGACGGTCAAGTCAACAAATCAGATTCTGTTTTAAAAATCAAGAAACAGATGACAATCGCCAACATGCAGCCAGAAATTTTTTTCTGATAAAGAGAAATCATTTAATGGTAGAGAATCAGAGTTCTCCTGGGTACTTCATGATAATTGAGAATGGAGGAAAAATCTCAGAGAAGTAAAAGTGCGTTGGTTGGTCCGATGATAATTGAGAATGAAGGGAGTGAGAATTGGATCTTACTGTATTTGATGAAAGTATATTAAATTAAGCCTATGATTAAGGCGGGCCATGATCAGTACTGTAATGGACGAATAGCTATTATAATGAAAGATGCAACCCAAGGCCATAAAAAAACTTCACTTCACCCAAAAATTACTAATATATCTGTGGCATATTCATGTTGCACCACTAAACAAAAAAGCCACCTTTTAAAGTAAAGAAGGCCTTTCTAGGTTGGGTTACGTTTTAAATGCCATATTTATAACTTTGTGCTAATGATTTTTTTATAGGGTTAATATCATTGTTGATCCTTACTGTTTAATTAATATTTTTATTTTTGGTCCACATAGTTTAATTAAACTTCTAGTTTTGGTCCCTATAGTTTCATGAGATTTTGGTCTAAGTTTAATGACATGGGTTCTCAAACCAAGTCCTCATGAAACAAAACCAACTATTTGAAATTACACCAATGGACTAAAACCAAAATTTGATGAAAGTATAAGGACAAATAATGGCATTAACTCTTTTTTATGCATAATTACTGACAAGTCTAAATAAGAACAATTCTTTTTTTGTTATAGTTCATTAGGTTGATCTTTCAGTTGTTAAGTGGCATCAAAATCATACTCCTTTTGTGCTTAATATCATAACTAGATAACTAATTTAGAGAGATTAAATCAATTAGTTGATTAGTTGTGTTTGTATTGATTTTCTTAAAATACATTTTTTTAACCATTATTTTGTATCATAACTACCTCTTGATGGAAATCTCCTTATTATATGCTCTCAATAGGACTTGTTTGAGGAAAAAATTATAAGTTTAACAAACAAAGTAAATTAATGTATCATATTTAAGCCCCAAACTAACTGTTAAATTTAGGACCCGAGTGAGTAATAGACAATAATTCACATAAAACTAGCATCATTCTCTCTTTTTTAATCAAGTCATCTTTTGTATTTAGAAGTCATATAATTAGATATAAGTTTTAAATGTATCAAAAGCTCTATCTTCTGCTGATCGAGTGACTTGCATATGTACTCAATATGGAATTGTCCATCGGGTTTAAGCAATCGAATCACATAGTACATTAATATATATGTTATTTGATTAATCAATGAGTTTATTTATATGATATAATGTTTCTCTCGGACAGGTTTGAGTTTTCCACCCTTCAAAACAAGGGTCGTATTTCCCTTGTCTCTTTCTTTCCCATAATTTTTCATCTTCCCCATGATTATTGTTAAATTCCCCATTACAATACTTGTGATAGTTTTTAAACGATGGGTTCTAATTTTCTTTTTCCTTTTTGTAGGAGGACTGCTTGGAAATTGATGAAGGGATTCAACTTCAGGGAACTGGTGGTGGGTAATAATTAATTACCTTTTACGAGCTTTCTACTAATATATATTATTCTAAACATTCTAAAGACAATACGAAAATTGTGCAGAGGAAACAAAGTTTGTTCGGATCCAATTTCAGTTACAAAAAGGTCACACGTTGGGCGAACAGCTATTTTTACTGCGTAATTATCCTGCTTGCGGTCTCCAAAATGCAATCCCAATGACCAGGTCAGAAGAACATCAGTTGTGGTTTGATGACGTGGTGGGTACTATCTCACTTATCCTTAATATAAGACACATTAAACAAATTTAAAAATATTAAGGAAGCAAAATAAATTACTCTAAGGTGTATGTATTTATCATTTTTCTTCATACTAATTTTTCTAACTTATAAATTGATATATGATCTAATGATACACATGAGTATTTCAGAGAATTCATGTAACATATGATACAATTAAATAATCATAATTTATTTAGCTGCAGTAATCTTATCAAATTAGTCAATTGGATCTAATAACAGAAATGTGAAGAGGAAGAAAATAATTTTTATTAGACTTTCTCCTTTCTAAACAGGATGTGCCTGCTGGGATATCACTCTACCAATACAGCTTTGTTATGATATCAACATCTGGAGATGCTGTTTGGGGTCCAGCGTTTTTTCAAATTGTTGCGACTTCAAAAACTTATAACAGAATAACTATTTAATTTGTTAGGAATGGGTGGACGATGAGCAATTTCAGAATTTTTTTAGGAAATCAAATGAACAAATATTGGACACTTTAAGGGGCTGTTTGGTATGAGGGATTTGGAGGAGAGGGGAGGGGAGGGAAAATTCTAGGAGTTGGATTTCAAAAAATTATAGAAGTGGGGTTGAAGGTTTTTAATTCAATTTTCTTACTCTTTTATTTTATATATTAATTTTATTAAAATTTTATAATCTCACTTCTCCAATTTTTTTAAATCCAATCCATAAAAATTTTCTCTCCCATCACTTCCCTTCCCTTATACCAAACAGACCCCAAGTTAACGTCTTAATGATGAGCATGAGATCGTATATAATATGAGAGGAGGGAAGGGAAAAGTATGGGGAGGGGAATTTTTTTAGTTGGATTGAAAAATAATTAGAAAAGTGGGGTCGAAAGTTTATTATTAATTTTTCTTACTTTTTATTAAAGTTTTTTTTTTTTGGATAATATGAAGGATTTCCCTTTTTAAGGCTTAGAGTGCAAAGAATCTTCACCTTTTCCCAATAAGTGCACTTCTCAGAATTCAAACTTGTGTTCTCCTTCAAGGTGGCTTACTACCTTGACCAATAGCTTGTTAGTTCTTTATCAAAGTTTTTTAACCTCACTTCTCCAATTTTCTTAAATCCAACTCATAAAAATTTTCCCTCATCTCCAAATCCCTCGTTCTATACTGCCCTTTATTCTCATCATGCCCTCCTAATTTCTTCCTGATTGAACTTGTTCCAACCAATCCTAGGCAAATTAAATAATGGTTTGTTCTGTTTCCAGCACAGGGCTTTTCCCCTTTTCTTTTTTTGAATACAGAACTGGAAATCATTCCTTAAGAATCGAAATTACAGCAAAAAAACCTACGGAAGCTCACACTCCTCCATCATGAACCACCTCTTGGTTGAGAGGTGGAGGATGATCAAAGATACAATAGCTACCAGCAATGGTATGAGCTAACTTAGCCAATCTATTCGCAAAAATGAGATCCTCCCTAGGAACATTTACAAATTGGAACTGCCAATCTCTATTCATAAGAGACCTCATCTCATCCACAAGGTCTCTAAAAGGATAATCTAGATCACACCTTTTGACTGCAAAATTAATAGCTTTTACACAATCAGAAAAAAGAGATACTTTACGAATACCTTTACTCCAACACAGGTAAAGGCCATGAATCATGCCTATTAATTCAACTATGGCGGGCGGAACACCAATGAGTTTGCATGTGAAGCCACAAATCCATTGATTGCTGGAGTCTTTGACCAACCCACCACATCCACTTCTGCCATCCCTTAAGACCGAACCATCCACCTCCACAATGAAAAAGTCTTTGAATTCATTTGGTATGACACCACGATAAGAATGCTCTAACTTGACAAGAGTTCCCTTACACATTAGATCTTGATCAACACTAGCTCTAAAGAAACTTGTATTTGCCTCCTGATCAGCTTCTTGACTTGCTTCTCCAAAGAGCTTTTTACATCGTGTCGTCCAAATATCCCAGCACACATATCCAAACAACGTCGGCCAAGGAAATTTTTTTGTATATCCTTTACCAACTTCATGGGTCAGGTTCCACTTGACCCATTCTATTCCTTCGAGAGAGTTGAAAGTGTTCCACTGTTCCTGAGCTACTACTGCCTTCCATCTGTCCACCGCATTCTAGCAGTCTCTAAGGAGATGCATGGAATCTTCCTGCAGGGCACATGAAAAAGGACAAGAGTCTGATTCCTGAATTCCTCTACTTGCTCTCAACTGCGCTGTATGGGCCCTTCCATATGAGAAAAGCCACATGAACGACTTGATCTTCTCTGGAACATGCCACCTCCATAGAAGTTTCTAGATACTATCCTCATTTCCTTCTGTACCTCCAAAGAGAGAAAAATAGGTAGATTTTACAGAAAATCGACCATCCAAGGATGGCTTCCAATAGAGCATATCCTTTCCTCTCTCCTCAAAGGGGGGTGAGCACAGGTGATACGATCAATGATCTCCGGTGTGAAAAACCATCTGAAGCTTTTATGTATCACATTCTCTTCCTTGTGTTACATAATCCACAACACATTCATTTTAATTAATCATCCATTCAAGACCCAAAATAGTATCAATTAGAGGGATGCTGAGAGAGGATCAATTTTTGAACCAGAAAGAAGTATTCCTCCCATTCCTGAGTCTCTTCCCCAAACTTTTCCTGAAATGATCCCACACAGTACAAATTCCTTTCCAAGTAGAGAAGAAATTTTCTTCTTCACTACCTTTGGTAATGCTTGTCCCTCACAATTATATTTGGATCTTAGAACTTTAACCCATAAAGCATTTCGATTGCAAATCAGTCCCCAACAAAGTTTCATTAAGAACGCTTTATTTTGATTTCTAAGGTTCTTGATTCCCAAACCACCTTGTTTTCTTTCTCTTGTGACTATCTCCCATGATACCATATGCATCTTTCTTTCCCCATCTTGTTCACCCCATAGAAAGCTTCTACTTTTTTGTTCCAAATCATTAATCACACCCATAGGGAGCAACATAGTCTGCACATGATATGAGGGTATAGCAGATAGAACTGCTTTAATCAGTGTTATTCTTCCTGACATATTTAAGCATTTGCTTTTCCAACCTGAAAGTCGCTTCTGACATTTCTCAAGAATCGGAGCATAAGTCACATAAGACGCTCTCTTATGAAGAAGTGGGATCCCCAAGTACTTCCCCAAATCCCCAGTAAGACCAACACCCAACCTCTGGCTCATACTCAGTGCTCTGCTACCATGAACATTTTTTGAGAAGAAAACCTTTGTCTTGGCTTTGTTTATCTTCTGACCAGATACAGCACAAAACTTGTCCATACAAGTGAACATGATATCTATTTGGGAATCCGAAGCTTTACCAAAAAGAATGAGGTCATCGGCAAAGAACAGATGGGATAGCTTAGGACCTGTAGAATTCAGCTTGATAGTCTTCCACTCCCCTTCATTCACTGCATCTTATATAATATGGTTTAGTCTTTCCATACAGAGGGTAAAGATATATGGAGACATAGGGTCACCCTGACGAATACCCCTAGAGGGGGTAAAGCTACTTAGAATGATATTGGTTGCATGATATATAAAAAGTCGCTTTTTATACGCTTTTGGCTTTTTTCCTTGTGTATGATCATTTAGTAAAAATATTAATATTTTCACATAAAAATCACTGAAATGTTTTGTATATTTAGTAAAAATATTAAATAGATCATTAATAAATATTAGTGTTAAAAGATAAATTAGTGATTTAACATAATGAGGGGAAAATTAGTAGGCAAGATTTATCCCAATATAGGTTTTAATTAAAAATTATCTTTGAGAGTCTTTTAAGAATATTCTTTAACACGTTAATAGTTTGGACTACAATATATGTTTTGAAAATAGAGGTGAGGTACGTGTAATTAAGGTGAAAGGGGTAGTTACGGTATTTTGCTCTAGATATATATATAACGATAAATTCAATTTATTCAAGAAATAACTCACAAAAAGAAATACGGTTCCTTAACAACGCAAATAGAAAGAGTAATGGAATTTTTCCGGGATAGAAATAGAGTAATGGGCTAGTATTTGTCTATTTATCATAACAAAATATACCAAAAGACCACTCACCAACAATATTGTCCCAAAAAATTTTTGGATTCAAAGTTGTCCTGGAAATTTCGAAATTATAGTAATGTCACCCTAATCATTATAAAGATTAAATTTGACTATTAATTGACCAAATATATTAAATAGCTGCGTGGATAACGTTGAAGAAGCCTCAAATGGAGGAGTAGTTCACATTCTCTAGAGAGTAATGGAAAAAAAAAAAAAAGATTCAATCACCAGGTTCAAGACACACATAACAAGATTACCAAGAACAAGGCCTCTAGTAAGCCTCCGTCACCTTACCCCATCGACGTCGAGATAAACCAATATCTCTTCGATTTTCTCTTCATCGCACAAGATGCGTTCACTTCTTTGATTTTCTCCCATCATTCATATGGGGTGCATTTTTTTAATAAATTCTATCATTTTGATCGTAAAAAATTCTATCTGGAAAAAAATTAGTAACAGCTTTTATAGTAAATTTTTAATCCCAACTTTATAAAAAAATTGTGATCTGTTTTTATATTTCATTCTCATCTGATCAATAAGAAGGTTACGATGATTTTTTAATTATATAATATTTATGTGGAATTTCATTTTCGATAAAAGGCCAGGTCATTTTTTGAAAGACATACCAAAACACTAATACACATACATACATGTACGTACGTATGTATATGTATGTATATATGTATGTGGAGAAATACTTATATACTCTAAGAGTACCAACTAGGGTACTCTTAATTTTATTTAGATAAAAAATTGAAATTTTATCTTGTTTTTAAGAAAAAACATCTTAATTTAAAAAAAAAAAAACTAAAACAAAATGATCACCAATATTTTACTTAAAAACAAGATTTAAATTTTTTCAGATGAGTTATCAGCCAACTAGGATTAAAATGATCTGAGTTGTTATGATTTAATTGGACAGAATTCATATATGATGATTCAAGTTTCAATTATCTAGATACTAAGATAATTCAGATAAATATTTGAGAACGCCAACGCTGCCGCAAATAAAAAAAAACTGGAGTGATGAAAAAAAATTAAACAATACATGGCAGTATTCTTTATAATAGTACATTAATATATATGTTATTTGATTAATCAATGAGTTTATAGACACACAAACATACATTATTTCTCTCGGATAGGTTTGAATTTTCCAAACAAGGGTCGTATTTCCCTTGTTGATACTGTGCCACCGGAACCCCAGGTCTCTTTTTTCCCCATAATTTTTCATCTTCCCAATGATTATTGTTAAATTCCCCATTACAATACTTGTGATAGTTTTTACACGATGGCTTTTAATTTGTTTTTTCCTTTTTGTAAGAGGATTACTTGGAAATTGATGAAGGGCTTCAGCCTCAGCTAAAATGTTTTGAATAGTATTGACATTTGACAACACATTCATATCTTCGATCATTAGGTTTTATTTTAATTATTTTTTATTTACACAAAATTGAAATTGAATATTAATATGTCAGTATTTAATTGCATATTTATCATTTATATTGGCCAACTCAGCTTTTTCTGTTAATGAAACTGAGTACGTTAAAATTAAAGAATTAAAAATATATTTTTTAAAATTTAAGGGACTAATGTGAGTTTTGATATAAATTCAAAGGACCAAACACATATTTTACTGATTTGATAGAGTAGTTAGCATTTTAAAAATTTAAAGATGTTCAGTCTCCTTTTTAAAATTATTTTAAATTTTATTTTATGCAATTTTTTTACCGAAATTATTCTATACGGTACATTATGTGTAAATTGTTTTTTTTGTTTATGATTTTTAAAGGTAAAGTACAGCTCTACAGCTCTACAAGGGCCAAGTGTACATTTTTCATTTATTATATCTCCATATTCCCCTTATCATATTTATAAGTCACTTCCAGTATATTTCATACTTATTAAAGAAGACCTTAAACTTTATTATTGACTCTTAAAATTTGAAAACTTTTCAACTTTATCTTTGTTTAATATACCTTAGACTCGGGTTCTTTAAATTTTTTTCCTGGTATGTATGATCATTTATGTTATCAATGGAGTAAGCTTTGTCCATTTTCATGACACATCAAGTTGTTTCTTGATACATAATTTTCCCAAGCTATTACTCCCTTTGGTCCTAATTATAAGATAAAGTTGATTTTTTTGGAGAAATTAAGGAAGCCAATTAAATTACTTTAGAGTATTTATATTTTTAGTATCCTTAGATTATATATTCGTTTATTAGTCAAATTAATTAGTTTAGAGAAAAAAATAAAAATATAAAGACTCTAAAATAATTTAATTGGTTTCCTTAATTTCTCTAAAAAAATCAATTTTATCTTATAATTAGGATCAGAGGGAGTATAATGAAAGATATATGCAACCGAAAGCCATAAAATTTGCACTTCCTCTAGATTTCAAGTACGTACGTGTACATTTTTCACTGCTTTATAAGCGAAAACAGCAATCCGTGGCTTATTCATGTTAAACTACCAAAAAAATAGCTTGACTTGTCAGGACCAAAGGTAGTAATAGATCTTAACAATTCACATCATCAAAATATCCTCATTCTCTCTTTTTAATCAAAATATCTTGATTGAAGTTAGAGAGAACTAATTCTCCCATAAGTTTTTAACGTATCAAAAGCTCAAACTAAAAATTATTAACTAGGATGAATTCCAGGAATATAATCCACTCGCCTGTCGCTGTTTTCTTCCAAATAAGCTTACGACAAAAAATGAATTTATGAAATTAGTTTACTTTAAATTAAAAAACGGGAAAGAAAATGATAAATCTTGTCCTCACCCGTCAAATTTACTGGGTACCGAGAATTTTGACCCAGGAGGTGGTGATTGTAAAATATTTTCCTTATACACAATAATTAATTATGGGTTTAATAAAACCATTTTCTAAAACATTATCATGCCCACAATTGGGCTAAGCTCATAACAGGATTTCACTATCAAGCTTAAACTTTTTAACTGAATAATATCTCATTATATATTAAAATATCTATATTAGACCAAATTGTGGATCCATAATTTTAAAACACATCATAAGACCTGTAGGCCATCCAGCATCATCAAGAGTAAGTAAAAATATATAGTTAATGTATCAAATATCCAAAATAGATTAGAGTATGCAAGATGTGCCTTAAGGTGACAATATACAATAATCCAACATATACTAAAAAAATAGAAGCACTACTCTTAGCAAAAGTAGTTTAAGCTTCCAAAGTCTCCCCTGATGACCCTATATAAAACTCTCACTTGGAAAAATGTTAAATCAACGAGGTGAAAAAAAAAAGGCATCAACAACCAACAATCAATCTCATTGAACATACGAGTAAGTGCCTGTGAGATGCCAAGTGAGACAATTATAAAATCATAGCATTATTAAAATGTCGCATGTTCACACACACACACACACATTTATCCACAATATCATAATCTCATTCTCATATTTATCACATAAGTGTATGAGAATTAATGCACAATAAATTATTGGGAAAATCACTCTCAGGTCCCAATGAAACAAATATTGTCAGAAAAGTCCTTGAAAAATATGAAATATCTGAAAAGTCCCTAGGGACTTTTCTGATATTATTTTCCAAAGTCAAATGACCCACATGCCCCTCTTGTAATTGTAAAAATCGAAGCTTCAGAAAGAGAGGGAAGACGCAACTTTTTTTTTTTTTGGAGAGACAGAGAAACGATGCGAAAGGGAGGGGTTTGAACTCAAACATTGAGGGATCAAGTTTAGTGTTGAAGTTCTTGGCAAATGATCGAATATGCAAGCTCCACCTACTGTTACAAAGGTAGAATAGCAAACTGATTTTTTTTTTTTGGTTCTATGTATTCGTTGGATGTAGTGAAAGGTGGGTGCTTGGGGTCAATAGGGGACAAGGTGGTAGGAGGTAGATGAGTAATGGCATGATTTAGGTAAAGATATGATTTTGAGCATTGTAGTTGGGGTTTTAATGAGGTTGGGTAGTGTTAATGTCACAATGCTCTGTTTTTTAGGAAGGTTACAGAGGAAATGATACGTTTAAAGTGAGAATAGCTGATTGTCATGTTTGGTGGGTGTTGTGAAAAATGCTGATATGGGGAAGAATTTAATTGTTGTTAATTCCTATGGTTGTAGTTGTTAATATAACTGTAGTAGTTGTTAATATAGCAAATGAGGTTGGGAGACTTACAAGTCACTTATACATGTGTGTAACGCACTTGATACAATAGGCCAACAAGTTGTCAACCACTTGATCAATTATGATACAATTCAGCTGTTGTGAGCTACCTAATGGGAACTACTGATGCAGTCCTAACATTAGGTTGTGAAAAGAACTGAAAAGGTTGTTAATACATGCTATACGAGTTGTAAATAGCTCAATTTGTCATACTTAACATGAGGAAACATAGTGTCAGCGAGAAACATGTGGGACGTTGTGAAACGAACTCAAAAGGTTGTTAATACACACTTTACGAGTTATAAAGAGCTTAATTTGTCATACTTAATGTTAGGAAACATAGTGTCAGAGAGAAAGGTGTTTGGGGTTGTGAAAAAAACTGAAAAAGTTGTTAATACACGCTTTATGAGTTGTAAATAGCTCAAGTGGTCATACTTAACGGGAAAAAAGTGTCAGAGAGAAACGTGTGAGATGTTGTGAAAACAACTCAAAAGGTTGTTAATACACGCTATACGAGTTGTAAATAACTCAATTTGTCATACTTAACATGAGGAAACATAGTGTCAACGAGAAACAGGTGGGACGTTATAAAACGAACTCAAAAGGTTGTTAATACATGCATTACGAGTTGTAAATACACAGTTTATGTGTTGTAAAATGGGTACGAGGTGATCTCGGTTTTGTTTCGCTGTGGCATACCGAAAGCGAACACAATCAGAAGAGACCATTTTTTACATCATTTTGCTTTTGTTTCGCTATAGCAAAGCAAAAGCAACTGGCCACACCATCAAGTTGTAAACCGAACGCAATGGGTTGTTAATACACGCTTTCAGCATTGTAAACACAACATTTTTCATATGTACCATTACAAAACTTCGTTCCAATCAGAAACGTGTGGCCGGTTGTCAAATGCATTCAACATGGTGTTAATAAACGCTTTATGACTTGTCAAACACACCACTTCCTCTGTTTCCTTTCCCAAAAACAGAGCACCATGACACCCAACCTCATTTTCCTTATTAACAACTACTACTGTTATATTAACAACTACTACTGCGCGAATTAACAATAATTTATTTTCTTTCCATATCAGCATTTTCATAGCACTCCACCACTTCAAACACACCACTTCTTCTGTTTCCTTTCCCAAAAACAGAGCACCATGGCACCCAACCTCATTTTTTGTATTAACAACTACTACTATTATATTAACAACTACTACTGCGCGAATTAACAACAATTTATTTTCTTTCCATATCAGCATTTTCATAGCACCCCACTACTTCAAACACACCACTTCCTCTATTTCTTTTCCCAAAAACAGAGCACCATGGCACCAAACCTCATTTTCTGTATTAACAACTACTACTGTTATATTAACAACTACTACTGCGCGAATTAACAACAATTTATTTTCTTTCCATATCAGCATTTTCATAGCACCCCACCACTTTAAACACACCACTTCCTCTATTCCTTTCCCAAAGACATAGCACCATGGCACCCAACCTCGTTTTCCGTATTAACAACTCATACTGTTATATTAACAACTACTACTACGCGAATTAACAACAATTTATTTTCTTTCCATATCAGCATTTTCATAGCACCCCACCACTTCAAACACACTGTACTTCTTCTATTTCCTTTCCTAAAAACAGAGCACCATGACATCCAACCTCGTTTTCTGTATTAACAACTCCTACTGTTATATTAACAACAATTTATTTTGTTTTCATATCAGCATTTTCATAGCACCCCACCACTTCAAACACACAACTTTCTCTGTTTCCTTTCCCAAAAATAGAGCACCATGGCATCCAACCTCATTTTCCACATTAACAACTCCTACTATTATATTAACAACTACTACTACGCGAATTAACAACAATTTATTTTTTTTTCCATATTAGCATTTTCACAGCACAATGAGGTTGGAAAAGGGGGATAGGTTGAACTATTCATCATCATCATCACCTTCATCCCTTCCTTCTTTAAAAATGGCGAAAGCTTGAGATCAAAAAAATTCCACCACCTTCCTTCCATCTTCTTCTGCCTTCTATCTTATATCTCATCCCACAAATCTTTCACCACCTCAAAGCTTTGGCCTTCACCATCACCACCATTTCTGTAGAGAGAGAGAGCACAGGGAGCTAAATAAAAAAGATCACATTTGAGAGCGAAAACGCAGAACAAATGAGATAGAGAAATAATAGAAGAGGGGCAAGTAGGTCATTTGACTTTGGAAAATAATATCAGAAAAGTCCCTATGGACTTTTCAGATTTTTCAGGGATTTTTCTGACAATATTTTGCTTCCTTGGGACCTGAGAGTGATTTTCCCTAATTTATTCTTTGTTCTCCCTTATTTTCTCTGATTGAACCCATGGGCTAGTACTCACCCATACAACTAGTAGTTTAACTCAACAAGCTCACCAATCAAGTAATATGGACCGGCCAAATCCACAAAGCACAAGACCGGACCATGGGTTCTCCCTCTAAATATATTAGTGGGGTGTCAAGGCCCTACTAAACACAAATGGGCTAAAGGACTTATCAGTATACACCTGCAAGTCCACCACCTTATTTCCTCTTTTTGTACAAGAATTCACCCCCTATTTCCTCTTTGAGTCACCTCCAATCAAATCCACATCGACCATTCCCTCTCATGTCAATATTGTGTGATTATGACATGTCATTAACAATTCACAATTATCAAAAGGAACTTTCCAATCTTATAAATAAATATCAAATTCATATAATATAATATCACTAGTCATTTTCTCAATGAAAATAAGCCCCACAAGACAATTTCATTAACAACATAGTTTCAAAGTCCACATCACATATCTTAGCCAAATTTATAATTCTATATAGTTAAGAATCACTCAAACATCTATCATACAAGCGTGCACAACAAGAGGAAAGTAGTTACCTCTCGCCAAAGCAAATTATAACCACAAGGCTTCTAATCCAAGAGCTCAAATACATACTAAAAATCAATCAACAACATTCAATTTATTATACATTAATAACTCTTTGAGTTATTAGAAAAATTAACTTACTTAACTTAATTCTATAATTTTAAAGTTTTAATTAATTACTCCCAAAAATTTCAATTTTACACTAAAATTCCAATTATTAATTCAAATATTTTTCTTAACTTAAATAACCCATTTAAGTAATTGATTATTATAAATTTCGTTCCCTTACATAAAATCCCCAAATTTTAAGTTTCAAACATAAAATAGTTAAATTATAAATCTTCACCTTAAAAAAAATCTAAACCAATTAATACTTCAAGAATATCTCCAATAATCCAAATAAATCATTTAACCCAAGTTTAATTGTTTTAAAAGTTCAATATAGAATTATTTATAAACTGAGTATAAAAAAAATTCATTATAAAATCTTATACCAACCAGATAACAAAAATAAATTGATTAAAATTAATTATTAATCATCCTCTACAATCCTATAATCATATATTAACAAAACTCAAATTTGCCCAAAATCCTAATCCTAAAATATTCTTTAATCAAAATGAAATTACTACTATAAGAAAGATAAAATTATTTAAAACATTTTTCTTGAAGGAAGTTTTATAATTAAAAGTGTTTTTAAATACCTTATTGATCCCAAAAATCTAAAAATGCCTGCACTCCATTCTCTCTTCTGCACCTTCGCGTGCATTAGTGTTTTTGGGTACCCTGACACAGCACCGGAAGTGGTGGTGTGTCATCATTTTTTTTAATTTTTTTAATTTTATTATTTCTTTTTAAAAATTGTAATCATTATGTGTTTTTTTGCAATCATCAAGTTTTTATTTTTTATTTTCTTTTCTTTCATCGAAAGTTGATTTACTTTTTTTTTTATTTTTTATTTTTCACCATTAACGAGGATAATTAATAATTCATCAAATGTAATATTTTCAATCAAGCATTTCTAATCATCAAGGACGTAACCTCCTTCAACCTAATATTTTCAATGCGAACTATTTTAGAACATTGAAGATCTTTTGAATACTCGAATATCATGAAATTTTATTGCTAAAATGAAATTAATAAGACATAATAGAAATTGTTACAAGAGCAAACAATAATTAAGATGAGTAAAGTCCTTGTTGCTATTGTCTTCAAAGTGTTGACATCACTCCCATAATCAGTTTTCTAGCTGGCACATCAACCCGAACTTGGCTGTGATATTGGTTCTGATACCGATTATAACATCCAATGCCTCATACTCAAAATTGCTTGCTTTAGGACCCATTATGTCGAGACGGGAGTTATTTAGACTCTTAGATGGCACACTTTGAAGTGAGGGTTAGGGAAATGTATAGCTCCTAGATTCATACAACATTTCGAGGATAATTAACAATTCATCAAATGTAATGTTTTCAATCAAGCATGTCATCAAAAGAAGGTTTACAGGACCATAAATAGGGTATTGCATGTTATAGGTGGTATCAAAGCATGGTGTTACGGGTGGTATCAGAGCATGGTTTCATATCAGGTTCAGGTCGAAGAGCCAGGTTAGACTTTTGCTCAAGGGGTTATAAGTGTCCTTTTTTCCTTTCCCCAGCTTATACGGGACTTCACAATCCACCTATTAGGCCAATGTCTAATCTGGCGCTTTGACCCAAACCCAACTCTGATACCACACTCTGATATCACTTATAACAATTAGAAATTTGCATACAATATTAGTTTAAACATGGAGCACCATTAGCAAAGATAATTAACAATTTAGCAAATTTAATGTTTTCAATCAAACAACTCAAAGGGGAGGTCCACCACAACCACCAGGGGCTTCCTTAATGGACCCAGCCATGGGAAAGAACACGGGTGGGCTGAACATAAGGTGAAAATGACCCATTAAATTTCATAGCAAAAAAATTTAATGCGTAATTTGCTACTAAATTCCGTGGGTAATTTTGCCACAAAATTTTTTCCTTGCTAATTTAGCCACAGAAAAAATTCTAACGGAACTTGCCATGGAAAAAATTTCGTGGCAAATACCGTTGGAAATTGGGTGTTTTTTTATAGTGGAAAAAGAGAGGGTCAACTTGACGCCATGCCATTGGATACTCTTGCATGACGCCATGTAAGTTCAGGTCACCAAGAGCATATGCTTGCCCTTGAGATACTCTTTCTTAATCTTGAAAGAGATCTCCACTTCTACCTTTTTTTTTTAGCCTCAAAAATTCTTTATCACATTTTTCTTCTCAGAAATTCATCTCCACCTCTCAAATTAAAAAAAATAGATTGTTCAGATTTCATATTTTATAAAAATAATATTTTAAAAATAAATAAATAAATTTCAAATATTAAAATCTTATCTGCACAATTAATAATTGTAATACAAACAAAATTTTAAAAAAAATAATTTATAAAATACTATAATAATAATATTAAAAAATATTAAATATAAACCATTTATTTTTTAATTTGAGGGTAGAGACAGGATTTTAAGAAGAAAAGAAGAAAAAAGATTTTGAAAGTATCTCTACCCAAAACTTTGGAAAGAACACCAAAGCTAAG